>QEPC01008108.1:3400268-3437636 GCA_003113815.1 Sphenodon punctatus | reverse complement strand
GAGTTGGCAGAGAGGAGGTCCAGGCAGCGGGAGTAGATGACACGTTCCAGAAGCTTTGAGGCAAAGGGAAGGAGGGAGACTGGCCGGTAACTAGAGGGGTCAGATGGGTCCAGGGTGGGCTTTTTGAGGATGGGGGAGACAGTGGCATGCTTCAAGGCAGAGGGGAAGGAGCTTGTGGAAAGGGAGAGATTGATGACATGTAGAAGTGGGGGGTGTGTGTGACAGTGGGAGCAATAGAGGTCAGGAGACGGGAGGGGATTGGGTCAAGGGGGCAGGTGGAGGGGTTGGATGAAGAGAGCAGAGCGGAGATTTCATCGAGAGAGGGGGAAGGGGGTGGTATGGGAGTGGGAGGAGGAGGTGGGTGGGAGGCAATGTCCTGATGGATTCAAAATAAACTTGACATGTTGGAAAGCTGGGCTGAAATCACGAAAATGAAATTCAGCAAAGACAAATATAAAGTTCTGCATTTTGGAACAAAAAACCAAATGCATAAGTATAAGATCAGGGATAGCTGGGTTGACAGCAGCACATGTGAAAAGGATATACGGCTTGTGGTTGATCACAAACTGAAGATGAGCCAGTAATGTGAAGTAGCTGCAAAACGGGCTGATGCAATTCTAGTCATGGGAAATAATTCCTCTTTATTCTTCACAGGTAAGCCTGGAGTAACCAGTTTGGGGTGCCTCATTTTAAGAAGGGCATTGACAAACTGGAGCACGTTCACAGGAGGGTAGGCTTAAAGGCCAATACAACGTGGTTCAGGGCAGCTTACAGGTTATTAATAAAGTAAGGGGTCTGGAAGGCAAGCCTATAAGGAAAGGTTGAAGGAACTAGGTACCAGTTTTCAACTCACATCTAACTGTGAACTCCCTTGATGGTCGTGGACAACTTACCATCTCTCAGCTCCCCATCTATAATAAAATGGGCATAATGGTCACAAGGTTGTTGTGAAGGTGAAAAATAAGGAATGGATTGTAAAGACCTTTCAATGCTGGAAACACTATATAAAAATGATAATGTTTTGCCTCAATAAATTAAGGTTAATGGAAGACATGGTAGCAGTTTTCAAATACCTAAAAGGCTGCCTTTAATGGTAAGAGCTTTTTGGCAGTGGGCCAAGTTGTGTAGAGTGGTTGTGGGTCTCCATTGCTGGAGGTTTTCAAGGAAAGGAGGTGGATAGTTATCTGTCAGGGAAGATGTAACTTTGGAATTCCTGCATCAAAGTAGGAATCTTACCAGATGACCCGTCTATGATTCCAAGAACTTAGTTTTATACCGTGTTACCTGTCTTGTTCCCTAATATTGTTGTACTTTAAGCATCCTTTATTTCTTACCCTTTTGCTGCAGGGTTGTAATGATTTAGCGAGTCTACCTTGAGGTTGGGCAGAGATCAAGGTGGGAGGAGTGTAATAGGGATTCTTTAAGGGGACTGACCATGCTGGTAAATGCCCTCCCTGAACAGAACCTTTGGAGTTAGAATCCTGGGCATAGAAAGTACTTAGGGGCCCAGAGAGAGAGAGACCACCAGGGGTAAGGCGCATGGTTCTCAGTGCTTTCAGTGTACAATGGAAACCATGCAGCATCAGGAAATATCACTGTGACCTGCTGTCCTTACAACACATGCCACCAGTGGTCCACCATTTGCCTGATGGTGTTGGGGTACTTTTGGGATGGTCCTCGCAACACCGACCTGCAGGTCCCCTGACCCATGGAGCACTGTGAGGGCATGAATCCAGCCTCCAGAAGGGTGAACTTGGTATAAATAATGGTAATACAAGGTGTATCTGTCAGCTGCAATTTATATGAAGTTGTGGTTCTGTTGGAAGACTCTGATGAAGGGAAATGAGGACAGTGAATCTTAAATTATTTAATCATGCAGCCTAACTCAAACCTTGAATTATAGCCTTGTTATGTACATGCCCTGCTCAGTGTATAATGGTCTGTGGTGCAGTTTTGCCATGTCTCATTGCATTGTGCTCTTGATGACCTCATCTGCACTCTTGCTGTCAACTTATGAGGATAATCACAAATCTCCTTTCTCTGTTTGTTCAGTTTCGTGTTTCCATATGCCGTATGAACATCTGCTTAGATTTCCATCAGAGTTTCCATCTCAAAAAATCTGAATTGATCTTTTCTTCTGTCTTCTATCCTGTTCCGCTTCTTTCTTTTACTCTGCCGTGGAGTGATACAGTCTGGGGTAAAAAGAAATAGTGTCAGCCTCCGAGCTTTATACAGAGAGACACAGTACATGGAATTGATATCACCTACAGTTCTATAGTACTATGCGATGCAAAGCTTCATTCTGTGGATTAAAATTCAGTTCCCTTGAAAATCTTGCCATTGATTTCACTGAAGCAGATTTAGCAAATACTGGTTGTAGACAATGATCAGTAAGCCATGTCCCACCACCAGCATATCTCTCTTAGCTGTTTCTCATGAGTAACAGCCGTACATCTTTACACTAAATGTAAGTTACTTTTCTACCATCGTTTCCTTCCAATATAGCTTTGTTAAGTACTAGGAAACAAACGTAAAGATCTTGGAAATACAGTCCTGTTCAGGCAAGACATTTAGATCTGATCTAAGCCTGGGCCTGAAAACCCAGACGCCTCTTAGCCCAGACCTGATGTGTTTGGGTGGCCCCTCACACGCCCACCCCTGTAGCATAAGGGCAGAACTACCACAGAATGGGGGTGGGGCTAATGCATTTCCTTCTACTTTCCAACATGACAGCACCCCCTACAGAGTGCTGTAACTGATCGCATGCCTCTACCTTGAGTATTAGGATTCAGTGAAAATAAGATGTAGTTTTTGAGTCATAGCAACTGGCTCAGACCAGTATCGCAGCCAAGGTTGTTAATTAGAGCAGGGTCTGAATGAAGAGGTTAGAATCTAGGTCAATACAAAAGGACAGTTGTAGTTGTAGTCATGGAACAGGGTTGGTTAAGGAACCAGGAATTGGAAGCCAAAGAAGCAAGCCAAATTGGTAACCAGAACAGAGGGGAGAGAGAACCAGAGCCAAGTTGAGAACTGGATGACCAGAGATGGTCAGGAGGCAAGGGCAGAGTCAGAGATGGGCCAGGATAAGCAAGAACAGAGTCTGGGTATCCCTTGCATTGCTAAAATGCCCTCTGATTCCTGTGTGCAGCAAATGGGGAAGCAGGCGAGGAATGCTGCTGTTCTGGTGCTGTAAACCTCTCTCTGGTAGGTGGCACTCCCAGGGTGTCTGCTCTGAATCGTCACTAGCTTGAGTTTAAGACCAGCTTAAACCACATCTAACACTGTGTTGACACTTCAGCATAATAGGGCTATGTTTATATTTGCATAGAGGGTTTTGCCGCTCACGTTTTGATTTGAGTATCACATCTAATTGGATTGAAAATAAACATTGGTTTTCCATAAAAATAAGTAGGGTATAACTGTTGGTAAATATTTTTGTTGTTGTGGGGTAAGATTTGATTTGATATAAAACACTTCATACCATATTCTCTTACCGGTATTGGAAAGGAAATATACTCTTCTTTGAAATGTTTTAATGTGTGTGTTTTTGCAGGGTGTGGGGAAAAACAAGATTGTTGACAGATTTCTTCACCTGTTAAATAGACCCAGAGAATATTTACAGCTGCATAGGTAAGAACAGATAAGTGTATAAAGCTTGTTATCTGATTTTTGTTATTCATTCTTACTAATCAATTCATAAACATTTCAAACCTCATCATATTTCAGAAACTGGCTTCAAATTATGAACCTTTCCCTTTCCACTTCCCTATTATATCAGTTTCTTCCTTCACCCCTTTCCACTAAAAGGAAACAATTTTGTGGGGGAGCATTTTACAGTCTTTATTGTATGCTAGAGTGGAACGGAGGAGGTGCCAAGAAGAGCTACAAGAATAATCTGAGGAGTGGAAAATCTCACAAAGTGAGAGGCTTCAGGGACTCCATCTGCTGCTTTATCAAACAGAAGGCTAAAGAATGATCAGGCTTGTGAGAATTTGCTGGTGTTTAAGCGCCTTCACTGAAGAGTACTTAAATCTAGCAGGCACAGGAATAGCAAGAATCAGGGGCAGGAAAGTTGGACAACTTCCCATTACAAATAAGGAGGTATGGATTAGGGGCAGTTAACAAGCCAAATTATATAAATAATTAAATCAGATTGCATGCCCGTCAGCCTATTTGCAAATAGTATTTAAAAGGAGTATCTGAAATACTGCTGCTAAAAATTTATCCCCTTCTCTTTGGTCAAATAATCCCTTTTCTGATCTTCCTTTTATTCAACTGCTTGTTTTCTTTTTATATTAATTTGCCATCACATTCTGAACTCCATTGAGCTTCAGACCCGTACATCTCTGACTGCTGTCATTTCTCCTCCGTCTTGCACCTTTTTCCTAAGGTGCAGTGGGAGGCAGAGGACTTGTCTTCCTACCAACTGGCAAGGCTCGGAGGAGCAGGGAAGGTGCAGCACTCCTGGTTTCCTCTTTGTTTCTGCAGGTGTAGCCCAGTAATGCTGCTTTGTCTTCCCCTTCCTCATAACCTTGATGGATGGTGCAAGGGTACATGAAAGCTGTTTGGGCACTTACTCAGTGAAGGAGCTGTCAAACTGTGAGTGGTGTGGCTTTTGGGGTGGTGGTAGCTGAGGCAAGGGGTGAGCTGTTGCCCCTTCTCCATCCTCATAACATCTTGGTGGTCCCTTTGCCTTGTGGTCATGGAAACTTCTCTTTTAAATGCTCCCTTTGTCACCTGCTACTATCTGCTCTGCACCTATTAGCATGCTACCACCTCTGCTTAGAAAAGCACTCTGCCTCTTCTCCATATCCTCATTTATTTCCCAAAGCCTGTCTGCGTTGCTGTCATTCACCATATCCAGGCCTTTCTGCATCTGGTTTGTGTCTGCTGTGCCGGAAACTCACTAAGGCAGGGATATGTCTTTCTAGGTTTGTCTTGACTAGGATACGAGAAATTTTTAGACGCATAGCATTTTCTAACGAATATGCTAGATTGTAGATAAAGGAAGTTGTTCACGAGCACTCAATATCTGGTTGATATGAAACCTAGGAAAAGCCTAAGCTTCAACTCCCTATCAAAATTCAAATCCCATAGAAATTCTATAGGATTTAATAATGTTTGCTGTTGGAATCAAGAGCCAAGTAAGCTGTAGTTTTCTGTTAAGCTTCTAGGCTCGGTGTGTTGACTGGTCCTTTTAGAGAGGCAAGAAGTAAAATATTTTAGATTATTCCTTTACTGTTTAGTAAACCTCTATAAGCGAGTGTGTGCCAGACTTCAAGCTTCATGAGGTATCTCTACATGCAGTGGACTTCTAGGTTGGTGGGCCAACAGGGGGCATGGCTGGCATTAAAATTTCACACATACATGATCAATGGAATAGAAAACGCAATGAAAGAAAAAATCATACAGAAAGAAAAACTACACCATGATAGTGGCATGCAATAGTGAGCAAAATGTAAAGCTTTGTGTGAAAAAAATAAAAAAGAGAAAACCAGCATTTTTTCCTGTAGATCAGGTGCTAGGGGGGGAAATGGTAGCTCAAGGCTTCAGGTCGGTTTGTAAATACGTTGACAATTATATATTTGCATGATTTGTTTCATTTTTTAAAATTGCTATTTTAAAAAGAAGAATCCACTCAGGAGAGAAACCTGGAATATGCCCGAAATGTGAAGAAAGTTTCAGGACAGGTTGGGACACTCGGTATACAGCAGTGAATCCACATAGTGGAAAACCCTTACAGGTGTCCTGTCTAGGAAATTCTATAGGATGAGCTCCACTCTCCGTACACACCAGAGAATTCACCCTACCAAGGAAAGACCCTATAAACGCCCAACTGTGGGGAAGGTTTTAGTGTGAACTTCAGTCTTAGTATGCATGAAAGAATCCAAATAGTTCCCTCATTCCCACCCCCACCTCAGCTGCATTAGGAGAGAGGAGAGCATGACTACAAGAGGCAGCATGCGGCAGAATACATCAGCAAACAGTATAGCAGACCAAAAGCGTAGCTTACTAAATCACACTGATGGTGATGCATTTCTAATCCCTAACCTCAGACCAGCCACTCCCATCCCTACTTTCCTTCCCTTACACCATGGGTGGGGAACCTTAGGCCCAGGGGTTAAATGTGGCCCATGGCAAGTTTTTACTTTACCCATTTCCAGTTCCTGGATCTGGCTCCAATGTCTAGTTCCTACTCTCAATAATTGAAAGTTTGATTTCAGGATTAAGGGACCAGAGATGAGTGTTCACACAAGGATAGGGGACAGATCCAGGTCACAAGATACATGATCTGGTCCCTCCTCTTCCTGAGTGCACTCCATAGACACTGCCACCTCCAACTTTTATGCGCCTCTCAGAGCTTGTACTAATTTTTCAATTAGTCCAAGGGAGGGAAAAGGTTTCCCACCTCTGGTATATAGCCCATACCACTTTCAGTATCCTTCTTATAAACTCCCAGACCATTGAATAAGAGAAAAAATCCATGAAAAAATCCATACGAACCCAAATTTCCAGTAGCATCAGATTGCTTGTAGAGGAGGGACAAAAATCAGAGGGGCCCTTTCAAAAACACTAAAACCAGATAAGGCTGCATTCAAACTGAATAGCAAGTATTTTGGGGAAGTGCTCACGCTGCAACAGAAAGATTGAATACCAAGGCACCAGATAAATCATTTGAAAAAGCTTCTATATTCTGGCTGTAATTTTTTTTCATGATATGAGCCCAAACAAATATCCCAACAAATTTAGACTTTCAAAGCTGAACAAAAAGTTTCTCAAGCATCAAATCACTTGGGAAGAGGGACAAAATTAAAAGGGGCTATCACAAGAAAGAACACCACCATCTCCTCCTTTCTGAAACACTGTAAGACAATATAAGGTCATGTCTGCCCCCGGAAGGGTGTGGAACTTATTTGGATGGTCCGCCCCTGGAGGCTGTTGGACCCATTGCGGTTTCTAGGTGCTCTGGGGGAGTTACCCTCTGACCTTGACAACTGTCTCATCGATGAGCTTGTTAAGCTATGGAACACCTTGCTGATGGAGGCTATTGATCGGACGGCTCTCAGGCATCCGTTACCTAGGCGGAGGCTCCGCAGACCTCTGTGGTTTTCCGAGAAGCTGCGGAGACTGAAGCAAGCTAGGTGACGGTTGGAGCAACGGTGGCGTCATTCTCGTGCTGAAGCCGACAGATTGCAGCATAGACCTAGTTTACGAGCCTATGCCGTGGCTATGTGACTAGCAAAGAGGGCGTTCTTTGCTGCCCTCATAGCGTCTGCAAAATCCCATCCAGCAGAGCTGTTCCAGGTTGTGCGAGGGCTGGTCAATCCGGCCTCCCTCGACCCCGGAGTTGAGTTATCATCTGCCCGCTGTGACATGTTTGCGGATTACTTTGTGGATAAAATCGCTCGTATTCACCACGACTTCGATGCCACACTTAATCTTGACCACGTCGGTTACCTTGATCCCTTTCAGTCTGGCTTCTATCCAGGTTATGGTACTGAGACCACACTTGTGGCTTGGTAGATGATTGCCACCGCGAGAAGGATCGGGGTTGATCGACCCTATTGATCCTGTTAGATCTTTCGGCAGCATTTGATATCGTTGACCATGAGATGTTAGAGACGCACCTGCGGGACAGTGCAAGGGTGGGTGGGACTGTTCTCGAATGGTTCCACTCATTCCTGACTGGAAGAACTCAGCGGGTGGTGCTCGGTGATTGTTTTTCATCTTACCGAAACCTCTTGTGTGGGGTACTGCAGGGTTCTGTTTTGTCCCCTCTCCTGTTCAACGTGTATATGCAGCCGCTCGGCGAGGTGATTAGAGGGTTCGGTGTGAGGTGTCATCAGTTTGCAGATGACACCCAACTGTATCTCTCATTTTCAACAGATCCAGGCCCGGCTGTCTCGGTGCTTACCCGGTGTTTGGCAGCTGTGGGAGATTGGATGAGGGCTAACCGACTGCGACTGAACCCTGACAAGACGGAGGTGATGGTAATGGGTAAGTCGGTGGAAGTGACAGCTCCCATGGTTGATGGGATCTGTCCTCCGCTGACTTCCCAGGTACAGAACCTGGGGGTGCTCCTCAGCGCGCAGCTCTGCCTCGATCTCCAGGTGGAGGCTGTGGCGAGGCGTGCCTTCTGCCAGTTACATCTTGTGCGGTGGCTTCAGTCATTGGTTTCAGTTCCTGACCTGGCCATGATTATCCATGCTTCTATCAAGTCTTGACTAGACTACTGTAACGTGCTCTACATGGGGCTACCTATGGTGATGGCTCAGAAGCTGCAGCTGGTGCAGAATGCGGTGGCCCAGCTCTTAGTGGGACTGGTTGCCAATTAGTGGAACTGGAGCACATTACACCAGTCCTCCGGTCTCTGCACTGGTTGCCAGTAGTCTTCCGGGCTTGATTAAAAGTGTTAGTTTTGATCTATAAAGCCTTACACGGTCTGGGCCCCATCTACTTGCGAGATCGCCTCACTTCCTGGGTTCTAGGCCGGCCCCTGTGGTCATCCGGGGGCGCCACACTGGAGGTCCCTCTGGTTTTCCGGGGGGCCACACAGAATAGGACGTTCTTGGTGACCACGCCGCACCTTTGGAACTCTCTCCCGGTAGGGGCTTGTCTGGCCCCGGACCTCCCAGCTTTTTGAAGAAGTTATAAGACCTGGCTGTTCCATCAGGCATTTGGCGAGGGAGAGGGCTGATGTGTGTGTAGGGGGTGAGGATTGGTGAGGGAGAGGTTGGTTTTTATTCTTCCTTTTTTATTTATGTTTTTATTATGTTGTATGATATTTTATTGTGTATCTCTGATGTTGTTAGCTGCCCCGGGTTGCCTGTGGCAAGAGGGGCAGGGTATACGTTTTTAAAAATAAAATCAATAATAAATAAATAAATATGAAAAACAAATATTTTTGAATGTTCACACTGCTGCAAAAATATTAAATGTAAGAAGACTGTAAGACTTTTTGATTCTGTTTACATTTTTTCCCTACTGTACTCAATCAATGCACAAAATATTCACACCAAATATCCAATATCAAAACTAAATACAAAGCCAAATTATTTTAAAAAAACAAAAAGAAAAATATAAAATATATCCAAAAATATATTCAGCCAACACACAATATCCAAACCCAAAATAAAAAAATATATTAAAAACAGCCAAAATTATATTTAAAATATCCAAACAATCAACTATTTAAAAAAAAGGGGTGGGAGGGTAGAAATCCAAAATCAAATAAGAAATCCATTACTCAAGGAGGGGGAACAATTAAAAGGGGCTATATAGTAGTGAACAGCAACAAAAATCAGGGGGAACAGTGGGATCCTGAGTCCTAGCCGAGGTGTCTGTTTGGTAAGAGATTAGTTGGCAACATTTAACACATGCTTACATTAATTATATCAATATAATAATGAATATAACAATGCAGTATTCATATAATGTTAATATATCTTCTTGAAGACCAGATCCTCATTAGATACAATATTTGAGAATAAATCTTTTGAGAGAATACATTGTGTTTCTTTCTGGTGAGTTTGCTACTCACCTAATCTGTTCCATAAAAAACATTAATTTATAACACCAGTTTCTTCTCAAACCAACTGAGTTTGTGTGTTCTTCAGAAAATACATTTTTTTGGCCTTACCTTTTATGTAGTAGGGAAGCATATTCAAGTTGCAAGAAATCTCTTTAAATGCGTGGGAGAATTACAGTTCTGTTAATGTGTCTAGTAGGAAAAAGCAAATGTAAATTATTGAAGTTGTCTTACAAATGTCCAATTTTTTTCTTTGCTTATCAAAATGTCATGCTTAATGTCTATTTCAATTTTTTAAAATGAGCATATCAATACAGTACAAATAGCTGTGGTTAGCTAATACTTAAAATTTATTTCTAAATTATTTGCTCAGGATCTCATTACAACCAGATCCACAGCTGTTCTTATTTGATGTACCACAATTATTACAATATAAGTAATTAAATATTCATAGCAAATAATACAGACAAGTTCACTTTCAAGTCGTTAACGATATTGAGCAGATACTGTAATGCAAAACTTTTTCATTTTGTAACAGAGTAAGGCTTATGGTTACATGTTCTTGTTAGCTGCTGAAATTTAATAATGGTTGCTGAAGAAGAAATTGTGAAGTTGGAAAATTAATAACATAGGCTTTAAAATTTAATAAAACAACGTTTCCACTAATAGCTGAAGCACAGTAAATCCAACGTTCAGTGAAGTTGTAGAGAGAGAGGAGAAAGTAAATAAAAGAAATGGGTAATTAAAATCCAGTCAATAACAACACGATCCTTTGCAAGCTAGAGCATGCGCTAGCTGTCAGCAAGTCCCATTCACTTCAGTGGGACTTGTACCTGCCGCCTTAGCTGCATGTACTGTCCATGGAGAGCTGCTGTGTAAGTAAGGGAAACAGCAAATGTAAGGTACAATATTTATTTATTTATACAAGCATTTGTAGCCCGCTCCCTCCTGCACAACGGCGGCTCGGGGCGGTGTACAACACAATCATAATACAACAATAATAAAGACATCCAAAATACTACAAAGCATAAAAGTATAAAATAGACATAGCGGGTTCAGGCAATAAAACAATAAAACCCTCCCACCCCCACCTACCCTCCCCGAAGGCCAGGTTTTACATCATCTATGGAAAGAGGGGAGGTCCGGGGACAGACGGACCTCCAATGGGAGGGAATTCCACAGCCGAGGTGCGGCTACCAAGAACACCCTTTCTGCCATCGCCACCTCGCGTACCCGGGGGACTTGGAGCTGGGTGCCCCCGGTTGACCGCAAGAGTCACAAAAAGACCCGAGGTCTGAGGCGGTCTCGCAGGTAAACAGGACCCAGGCCGTTTAGGGCTTTTTAGGTCATAACCAACACCCTAAATTGGGCCCAGAAGACAATAGGCAGCCAGTGCAGAGTACGGAGCACGGGTATACTGTGCTCACAGCAGCCCGTCCCTGTAAATGTACATTGAGAGTGCCCAGTCTCTGCTCAACAAATGAGTAGGTAGTGCTGGTATTTCTACTTTTTAAAAAATCCTCACTCCTTTGTATTGATGTATTTTTATTTGATTTGATGGGCTATTAAACAATAGTGTAAGTGTTCAAGCATCAGAGGATTCTCTCTCTCTCAGAATCAGGGAGCTGGTAGTAGGTACCATAAGTAGTTTTAAATCATTTTTTTAAAGTGCATTTATACAGGAAGGAGGAGGTAAACTGAAAGACAAAGAAAACTATCCCTATTTAACATTCCTTCTGACATCTGGGTGCTTGTGTCTTACCTCTGATTCATATGTAAGGGGTCAGCCTGACCTTACAGATTAGACTTCTAGTGGAGGAAGTAAATCGTTCTTTGCTTTTCTAATTGTTCTTAGTTGAAAGTTTGGATTTTCCTGGATTTCTCTTTTACATTTAGTGATATAATTTTGTTAATTATCAGTCACTGAAAACAGAACTTATACAGTTGGATTCAGGGAAGTAAAAAGGCACAAGGATATCTTTATTAAAAAACACACACACACACGCAATTTAGATGGAGCATGAATACAGCAGACAAAGGCAAAGATACAGTGTTTGAAAGCTGATGATACTAGACAACTTCAGGTTAGAAACAAGAGGATATTTTTTTAACAGTCATAGTAATTAACTGTGGGAACCAACTTCCCACTGAGATGGTGGCTTTTCATTCACTTGAAATCTTTGTGAAAGTTGTGCTGTGCTCAGTCGAAAGCTCTGGGCCAAATGCACAAATTGTTTTGTGTATTTCTCTGCATGTGTTCTGCAAGAGGCCATCCTGGATGGTCCCTTCAAGCCTTAAAAAATCTATAAATGTTTTTGACACCTTGGGCCATTTACTTCTACATGTGCTACTTCCTATATCCAGTTTTAATGCCCCGTATCAAGGTTATACATAAGTAGTCACTCTAAATTACATCTATAACCACAGTTGAAGAGGTTGAGAGAACCCTCTGGATGCTGTTGTATAATATGAAAAATAAAAATAAACCTCATCTTTTAAGTACATAATACTGTAACCTCAGCATGACAAACATATAATAATACATTTTAGGTTGAACTCCTTCTCCCACTAAATGATACTTGGGGCATTTCACAATATTAATGCAATTAAATCTATGTAAAGTCCATTTAAAACCATTTAAAAGGAGAAAGTAAAGGGAGAGGAAAAAGTATCTTGAAGGGGAACCAGCAGTGAATCCTCTAAAAACACCTGCAGGAGAAAAAGTCTTCAGGTGCTTTTTGACGGTAAGGTGGGAGAAACTGAGATGAATATGTGAAGGGAGAGAGTTCCACACAAGCATAGCACATTTGTCTTATAAACTGAACTGGATTTGGATCCTTTAAGGATAAGCCCATTTGTTGTAGATGTTGGTGAGATAGTAAGTGGCGCTTTACCCTTTAAGACTACATAGAGATGTTGGCCGTCTCTCCATTTTGGGTGAGAGAACTCTGAGACCTCAACCACTTGTGCTTGTTAAATATACCATTCAGTTTTTGCATACAGGGATGGTAATACCTGTGATGCCTTGACTGAACTCTGATTTTAGATGATTTTATTTTCCTTGCTTAAGTTTCCTGCTGTGTTTCAATTGCACGTTTTAACTTCCTGTCCTAAGCTACGATTTAGTGTTGGTTTTCTTCAGTCAGCTCCTTTTCAGCTGTGAATGAACTCATTCCTATACAGAGATTGTGGGTGTTTTTTAAACAAGGCGCAACCACACATAGTCATCCATTAACCACCCCCACCTGGCCGCTCGTGGTGAAGGTGGTGTGGCTGGTTGCACGCTCCTGTGACCTACGCAGCACCCACTCATGGGGCACCGGAGAAAAAGAGTGCCCCTGGTGGGGGGAAGGCAAAACAGCATGTGGGGGACAGGCACCCACACATCCATGGCCCATTTGAACTGGGGTGCCCACCCACGCCAGTGGACAGGTCCGCAGCCCCACTGTCTCCCTGCTCTGCCCCCGTCCTACCGGGAGCTCTTGAAGGGGTAATGGCTGCCTGTCCGAGTTGCTTCGAGTGCCAGTTTGTGGTGGTGGGAGGCTGTGTGGAGGCTGCCTGCGGGGCAGTGGCCACCCAGGAAGCTGATCATTAGACTCCCTCCCCACTCCACATGTGTGGGTGCTCTGCAGCTGTACCACTCAGTAGACACCACGGACCCAGTCTCCTGTCTCGTTCCTTTTAAAATACTGTTTAAATCACTTGGTAAAGTTTATAAGGAAACTTTTGGATGAGAGACTCTGCTTAAAAGAGTAAACTCATTATTAAGTACATCATTTTTTAAAATTATAACCCCTAGTACTCTTGTGTTTTTATTAGTAAGTCCCTATCATCATTTTTGACATTTACTAGCTTTAATTTTTGCCTTCTGTGATGTGAGTAGTTAAAATTTTTATCTTGCATGATGGAAAATGCAAAAAAAAAAAAAGTGTATACATATATACTTATTACAAATCTAAAAATATCTTTGAAGTCCAATCTTTTTAAAGGAATAATGAGCCTTTTTAAAAATAGCATTTTCATCTATATAGGAGGAGAAAACCTTCTAAAGGCTGATGAAAAGTGAATATGACAGAACTTATTTAAAATTTACAAAGCCTCTTGAAGTAATAGATTCTGCAATAGAAAAGAAATAGTTAATGCTTCCCAGTAGACTCAATGAAAAACACATGTATTGTAACTATGAAACCCTGATTAGTACTGATGAGAGCAAAAGATAAATACAAAGGCATACTCTTCAACTGTTATAAAAAAAAAACCCAGAAGAAGATATCATGAAATTCCGTCTATCTCCCCAGATGGAATAATAGAGAAAAAAATAACTTTAATTCCCTGTTATCATTGCATTAACATCTAATTATGTATGTGAAAAGTCTTTACTGGAGTACAAATATCTTCCATCTATAATTTAAGCATTTTGTTCTGAATCTCTTAGTTTTGGAATTTAGTTCTCTTGTTGAGCTGCTGTTTATTATTATTATTATTATTATTATTATTATTTATATAGCGCCAGCAATGTACATGACACTTACAAAAAATAAGATAGACATGGTCCCTGCTCGAGAGCTTACAATCTAAAGACGGGGAGGGGAGACAGGGAAGGGGGAAAACGGAGGGAGAGACAAGGGATACGACATTCATGAGGATGCGGGAGCTCAGGTACACGTTCTTGGCTTGGTTACAGTAAATTGGGAGTTTGCAGATAACAGGTGGATGATAATCCTAGGTGGGGATAGCAGGAGTTTGGAAGGGCGGAACAGAACAGGTGGGTTTTGAGGAGGGACTTGAAGGCATGGAGGGTGGGGGCAAGGCGGACAAGGGCAGGGAGGGAGTTCCAGGCGTACAGGGCAGCAAGGGAGAAGGGATGAAGGCGGTTGGGGGAGCGTGGGAGGGTGAGGGAGGGGATGGAGGAGGAGCGGAGTGCTCGAACACGGGTACAGAGGGAGATAAGGGCAGAGAGGTAGGGGGGAGCGAGGTTGTGAAAGGCTTTGTAGGTGAAGATGAGGAGCTTGTGCAAAATACGCTCGGGAAGAGGGAGCCAGTGGAGAGAGGAGAGGATGCACGTGGTCAAAGCGACGGGCTAGGTGGATGATCTTGGCAGCAGAGTTTTGAACAGAGATAAGGGAAGAAAGGTGGGAGCGGGGAAGGCCAGAGAGGAGGAGGTTACAATAGTCGAGGCGTGAGATGACTAGGGCGTGGATGAGAGTTTTGGCAGAGGAGACAGACAGAAAAGGGCGGATCTTGGCAATGTTGTGGAGGGAGAAGCAGCAGGATTTGGCCACGGAGTCAATGTAGGGTTTGAAGGTAAGATGTGAGTCGAAGATGAAGCCCAAGCTTCGAGCTTGGGGGACAGGGAGGATGGAGACCCCGTCAATGGCAATTGACAGGGAAGAGGGAGAGGAAGAATTGGGAGGGAAGATCAGTTCAGTTTTCGCCGTGTTTGTTTTGAGTTGGTGTTGAGACATCCAGGCGGAGATATCAGAGAGACAGTTGGTGAGACGAGCTTGAACAGAGGGGGAGAGGGAAGAAGTGGGGAGAGAGAGTTGAGTGTCGTCACTGTATAGGTGGTATTGGAAGCCGTGGGAGGCAATGAGTTTGCCTAGAGATTGGGTGTAGATAGAGAAGAAGAGCAGGCCAAGGATGGAGCCTTGGGGAACCTGACCGAGAGGTGTAGGGAGGAGGAGGAATTAGGAAGAGATACATTGAAGGAGCACTCAGAAAGGTAGGAGGAGAACCAGTCAAGGACAGAGACTTGGAATTCAAGGGAGTGGAGCGATTCAAGCAGGAGCGAGTGGTCAACAGTGTCGAAGGCAGCAGAGAGATCAAGGAGGACAAGAATAGAGTAAAGGCGTTTGGATTTAGCCACAAGAGGATCGTTGGTGATCTTAGTAAGACGGCTTCAGTGGAGTGAAGGGAGCGGAAGTCAGATTGTAGGGGGTCAAGGGAGAAGTTGGCAGAGAGGAGGTGGAGGCAACGGGCGTAGACAAACCCATTCAAGGAGCTTGGAAGAAAAAGAGGAGCGAGACAGGATGATAATTAGAGGGATTCAGAGTGAACTTTTTGAGGATGGGGGAGACAATGGCATGTTTAAAGGCAGAGGGGACGGAGCCAGTAGACAGGGAGAGGTTGATGACGTGTAGGAGGGGAGATTTCACTTATGACATTGTTTCCTCTCTGTCCTATTTGGAACCCTTTTTTGTACAGATATATAATAGTTATCCTTCCTTTTCCATTACAAAATCTTTTATGTACAGTTTTGGGGACTTGGCTGTGTTCTTAGATATGCAAAAAGAGCAAGTATAGCAATTTTGTCAAGCCATGATTAATAGAATTTAAGAGGGTGTAAAGCATCTCAAGAGATAAAAACTATAATGACCTAGTCTGGCCTGGTTGATACCCAGTTTCTTATTACTATAATCTGGAGTCATGGTCTTCCATGGCAAACTAAGGCTAGGTTATAGGCAATTTAAGTCTGGGTCTGCAACCTCTAGTAGGGTGTAATGAAATTAGAATTCAGGGAAAAGCTTGAAAACATGACCAAAATCTAACTAAATCCTATCTAAGATGGGGTGAGGCAGGGGGTAGCTGCAGACAGTCTGAGTAGTAGCTCTGAGATATATGATCTGCTCCATCCCATCTTGGTCTCTCACACTTATTGCCATCCAAAAGACTAGAAGGGATGAGACGATGCAGTACCCTTGTGAGATGTATAAAGCAGGTCTTTCTAGCTGCTGCTGTTTATAATTTATATCACACCAGCAATGTGTCTGACACTGAACAGCTGTGATCAGAGACCGATCCCTGCCCCAAGAGGCTTACAATCTAGAATAGACAAAAGGATGACAAGGGGAGGGGGCACATTGGGAGAGACAGGGATACATTCATGAAGTTGAGAAGTCAAAGGTGCACGTGCCTAGCTTAGTTACAAGGGAGGAGCGGAATCTTAAAGGATAAGACAGTATAAGGAGAGGCATAAAGGAACAATCTTGCAAGAAGGAGCAAGCAATCAAGGTGAAGCAATCTTTGATCTTTCAATAGTAGCGTTTTGCGTGAAATGTTGGGTATACATTGCCATTGATACTTGGATCATCAGTTACCTTTCAGTGGTGGGAAATACCACAGGTCTTACCCTAAACATAAAGTGGCCAGGCACCAGATAGTCCTGGGACCAGGAATGTGAGAGGAATTATGCCACCAAGTCCCACTCCTGCACTGGGATATCTTGGGCCCCAGCCAAAAATGCTGCTGGGAGCAGGAGCACTACTGGGTACCTGCAATCACAGGCCAGCAGCTGTGGTGGGGAAGAGAGGGCAGATTGGATGCCTGTTTGTCCAGTGATTCTAGGAGGTGGGATTTCTGTCTGCTGCCTGCTCCCACCGTAGTACCAGCTTTCTGGCTGCACTACTGGTGTCTTTGGTAAATGGTATGTCAAGGGGTATGGTACACAGGGGCAGCTGGTGAGTTTTGAGGTTGGAGGGGCAGCAAGGCCGGCTGGCCTGCTGGCGGCAAAGCTGCCACTAGGCTGGCGAACCTAGGGGCGGAGCCAGGACAACGGTGGGCAGAGCCAAGGCAACGGTGGGCAGCATAACCCAGCAGCAAGGAGTTCCCAGGGTTAACATTGGATGGACATTACATTACTTAATCCAGCAATTTCAGTTAGGCAGGTTATATTCACCTCCTCTGCCAGGTTTAAAAGCAGGCAGATAACCTGAAACCTCACTTACAAGCAGTTTTAGCAGAGATCCACAGGACACAAAGCTTTTCCCAGGGCCCTATCATCATGCACAGATACATAAAAACCAGAAAGCCACACGTAAACCAAGCCATTCCCACAAGCCCCCAAAGGCATCCTTTATACTTTCTTAAAATATAAAATAAAATAAAGGAGGAGGATTGACATGCATTCTAAACAACCATGCAAGATTGTTCTTTTTACACCAGATTAAGGATTGGAATAAAACACAGTTTGCATGCACATCAAGCTTAAAATAAATAATTTATAAACCCAAAACACAGGCACCCGTCCTTGTAAAGCACCCCAGTCACAGCCTGAGTCCAGTAGTTCATGATACCGAGGAGGACTGACAATGCCATGCATTCTGCATAATCATGCAAGATTATCGTTGGTCCCATTTAAAACCACAGATTGAAACCCACCAGTCACCGTTCTTTTTACACCAGATCAAGGATTGGAACAAAACACAGTTTGTATGTGGTTTCTGTGTGTTTTTGTTTTTTTTAAATTGTGATTCATGCCCCCCCCTCTCCCCACACACACACAGCAGAGGGCAAGTATACTGCTTCAGAAAGAAGGGACTTGCTGCATGTGTGTTGGAGGGACCCCAATTCCTGCTTCAGAAGTCCCTTCTGAAGCCGTATTCTTGCCCTCTGTGCATGTGTGTGTGTTGGGGTGTGTGTGTGTGTGAATTTTAAGGCCCATGAATCACCAGACTAACAGTTAAATCTCAGGATTTCAAAACCTCAATTTTATCACAAACATCACATTACCAGCATTTTGAGAACACCTAAAATCACAGGACTAACCAGCTAAATCTCAGGATTTCAAAACCTCAATTGAATCACGGGGCATTAAATACTAATCCCCCCTCACCCTCTGCTGCGTGTGTGTTGGGGGGGGAGGGGGGGAATTAGTATTTAACACTCCACATCATCAAGTGAGCAAAACCCATATAAAAATCAGAAAACCACAAAAAAAACAAACCATTCCCACAAGCCCCCAAATGCAGCAGCAAAACAAACACTCCACATCAAGTGAACAACAACCACATTCCAACTCCCCACACCATGTCCCCATGTGCAGGGGCATTGCTAGCTTGGGATGGGCCCAGGGACAAGAAATGTCCATGGGCCTCCCTGCCTCTTTTTTCCTGCCGGTGGTGAATCTGCCGACCAGCCTAGCAGTGCCTCCCAGCTCGGCTATCCTAGGGGTGCTGGGCTGCTGATGCTCGGGACTTTACTTGCTCTCTGTAGAGTCTGCAGCGTGCTGCTGGTGGCCTGCTGCTGGCCCATCTGTCTTTGGGCTGGCGGTGAGCTGGTCCCATGGTGCACTCTGTCCCTCGCGGCTNCTGGTCTGACACAGAGCTCAGCATGGGGCCCCTCCCTGCCCGCACGCTGGGGCCAAGCACAGCCATCAGAGCACAGCCATTGCTGCTCTGACTCACTTGACTAGCCCTGGAGGCTGAAGGCTGGTCGGGCCGGCTCAATGCGGGGAGCACCGGAGCGGGAAGGTGTCCGGCGGCGGGCCAAGCCACAAGGCTTGTGAGTGTGACCTGGTCTGACACAGACTGCTGCATGGGGCCCCTCCCTGCCCACAGTTGCAATGCGGGCAGGGAGGAGGAAGGGGCCCCAGTCAGCTCAAATAGCAATTTAAAAGAAAAAGAAAGGGGGGAGGAGAATAGCTTAGTTACCTTGGATATTGGGCCCCTAGCCAGTATGGGCCCCGGGATGAATGTCCCTGTTTGTCCAATGGTAGCTACGCCCCTGCCCCCCCACCATGTCCCTGTGTGCCCCCACTCCCAGCACCATGTCCCCACCAGTCTCTCCCCATCCACGCCTCCCCCCATTCCCCACTCTCTCCCAGTCCGAAGTACCCCTCCCTCTCCAGCCCCACTCCCACCCGGCCCCGCAATTTACTTTCTGACATGCCAGCTCCCAGTCCTCAGGCGGCACCGCGGAATCGGCGTGCTGTTCAAACTTCTTGGGCCTGGCTGCCTGGGAGCTGCCGCGCAGCTTAGGCTCCCCCTCCCTCCCAGAGTCAAGTCAAAGTTGACTTGACGGGGAGGGAGAGAGGGGGGAGCCTAAGAGCTGCAAGCCTACGCGGCAGCTTCCAAAGCCCTCCCCCCCCCCCCAGCCAGTAGTCTGACCCGGGCGCCTAGTGTGTGGCGCACGGGTAGGACAATTAGCCTTGCGCTACCCCCTGCGATGAAATAGTGCCCCCTACGACACTGTTTCATTGCTGGATTCCCTTTATGCAGTATGGATGGCGCTTCTAGCCGCCCATTCCGCTTAAAGGGAGAACATCTCTTTTTTGTCCCTGAAGGTTTCCTTACCTTAGGTGTCCTAAGGAATCCTTCGGGGGTGTGTGTGTGATTCTCACTGGTTTTGTGTGCACACAACTGGTGATAATGTTCAGAGCCGTCTTGAAGAACCTTGTTTTAGAGGCACTGACCTCAGAAGGTCAGTGCCTCTAAACAAGGTTCTTCGAGATGGCTCCGAAGGCGTGCGCGGCCAGGCGGAGGGGAGGCATTTTTAAAAAAAACAAACAACAGAATGCTTGCATGCAGCATTCCTGGGGCGGCCAGGAGGGGCATTGCACCACCACTGAGGGTACGTGTTGTCCTCCAAAAGAGCATGCTTAGATCACATATGGATAGTAATAACTGGTCTTCTCTATTTTTCTGTTATTTATTAGGGGTTTCACTACCTTGTTGATAGTCTTTACTCTTTTCATCTTAGTTGAGGGGGGAAATAGGGTTGTGCTTATTGTTTCTTACTGTAACTTACTGATTTGAAAATATGACTTTTTTGTTTTGCAGAGCTATAAATATATAATGTGCTTTCAGTTTCATTGGTAAACTGTTGTATTACACCCATTCTGAAAAAGGAGCATCTTAAATGACATCTTTCAGGGCATGAAATTTCAGATCAAACTCCTGGAGCAAAAAAAATATATTTCATCCGCCAGACTTTACCCTGCCATTAAACCGTTCTTGCCCCACTACACCACTGAACCAGTCACCGGCCTCAGTTTTCTGGGCACTAATGGCTCCCAGGCAACTGCAAATTTCACACCGTCTGCTATCGTTCTCAGAATAAGCATGACTTTGAGATCTTTAACAATCAAATAAATAGGGGAAATGAGCAATTGGTATCCCTACAAGCAACACTTAGTACAAATCATGTTTTAATCTATGGATGTTAATTTTCTTTCCCTTCTTTACAGATTGTATTATTGTTATAAAATCTAATTATCTGTTTTCCCAATTGGGGTCATTCAAAATTCCCCTGTAAGCTTTATTGACTTTTAAAAAAAGTGTAAATTTAAAAACTGGTTTTAAAAAGGAGAGCTTTAATTGTCTGAGACAAAGAGAAGCTTTTATTATACAGTCAAGAGGGAACTGATCTCATAAGCTGATTTTTGACTGACACCTTTCTTTTATTGTGCCACAGGAATATAAAACATCTGGGAGCCATTTAAATGTCAAAACCTATTCTCATGTTTGTTTGATTTTTTTTTTTTTTGACAGTCGATCAGAGGAAGAAGTCACATTAACATTTTGTTTCCAAGGACTTCTTAAATTGCAGTCTGCTACAGATTGTTAGATATTGGTTTCATTGGATACACTGGCAGAATATTATGCTAAAGCAGAGAAAAACAACAGCAAACAGTAGGCATGGATAATGGAACAGATGCAAAAGTGGCACTGCCATCCTCTATGCAGACGTTTATAAACAATATCTTTTCTTTCTTATCAAATTAGTCACAGATATTAGCTATTAATGTAATATATAATGTGAAGTATCTCTCCATGAAATAGTCTCTTCCTGTATACCTGTCTCCATTGTCTCCCCTCCCTTGTCCATCCTCGATTATTAAACCCTTTGGGCAGGGAGCTGTCTTTAATTTAGTGGTGGTTGAATGCCAGGCACATTGCTGGAGATATGTAAATAATTAATAACAATAGTCTCAGTCTCTGCTTTATTCTGTACAAATTACAAGATTAGGAATAACATAAGTCAAAATAGTTTTTTGATGTACAGTAAGGAACATTTTAAATAATGACTGGCATGTGAAGGATTCCACTCCTACCTCATTCCCCCCTTTTCTGTATATGTTTTCAGTCACCAGTGTTGCAGGATAAGCTTCTGATTCCTATTTCCATCCCAAATAGCCGACCATAACCTGACTACCTATGACGGGTGGGGAACCTCAGGCCAGGGGACCAAATGCGACCCACAGCAGGTTTTAATGTGGCCCCTTTCCAGTTCCTGGATCTGGCCCTTGGATCCAGTTCTCTCCAATCACTGAAAAACTGAGCTCAAGGGAAGGGAGGGCATGCAAACAAGGATAGCAGACAGTTCCATGGGACAAATCCATGGTTTGGGATCTCCTTTTCCTAGAGTGCATCCCTTAAGCACCCCTACCCCAACTTCTGTGCAGCCCTCGGAGTTTGTACAACATTTCAAAGTGGCCCCCAGGAGGGAAAAGGTTCCCCAATCCTGACATATGAAGTTGTCAGATTCCAGGTTTTGGGAGCAGCTTCAATTACCTTTTAGGAAGCCAAATTCACCTTGAATTTGCTCTTGCTTTTATTTCTCCATGGTAGAAAAGCAAGATAGAAGGCCTGGAAATTTTACTTCCCTCTGAGATGGACATAAAGTTCTGCTTGTTATTGAGTGGTATGTGTACTATGTACAATAAAGGAGCTGTAGGACAGCATGGTGTTTTACATTAAGAGCATGGCAATTTGTGTGAGGTGTTTTCATTAAGCTATTATAAAACTGTATGAAAATATAATTACCCACAGCAAGGTGGGTCCTCAGTAGTGAAAGTGGATGGGGCCGAACTGGATTCTGTAGTTCCTATGGGCCTGGTTGTGGCATCCTGACTCAAATGGAATAGTACTTCATTCTGCAAAAAGTCTCATTGATTTACAACAAGTAAAATGAGTTTCTGAAATAATGTTAGTTGCCTTGCTAAAAAATCTAAGGACGTGTTTATCAGAGCTCACGGGAACAAGTTAAGGTCAGAAAGACTCCAGACCAGCAGCTTCCTGCAGATGAAAGCAGGCAAGCTGACTCTTTGGGAATTTCAGGATTTCCTAAAGGAGCATTTCCTGATTATATCAGTTGTAAATGCCACAGCAGTGCAAGTTTTTAATTGACAGAATGTCATCTAGCTTTTGTCAGGGTGACCCACTTACCAAGTGCTTAAAGTGCATGTACACTTTGTCAGAGTGCGATTGAACTGAGGACTGTGGTAAAGACTTCTAAAATGGTTGGAGATTTTGAGGGGCTCAGTTTTTGGTGGCATAAATCAAGAACTATAAAGATGCCCAGTTTGTTTGCTTGTTTCAATGCATAGATGGAAAACAAGGCCATTTGATGTGCCTTGTATTAGAAACCCAAAACAAAGGATCTCAAAGTTCTCCTATTGAGCCTGTTGCTTCTGTTCAGCACTCTGCTGCCAGGGTCCAAATCCAATTAGGTTTTATTGTAGAAGCAAAATGCTTCTACAACAAATTCCATTACAAACAAAGAAAATAAATTAGCAATTCAGCTACACAATTATTACAAGATAATAAATAATAAATACAAACGGGAGACAATCGCCATGTAAGACTTGTATCTATCCAACATATTCAACTCTGAATTAAGAGGCAACAAGCGCTTTCCTAATCCTGAATATCGCAAAACAATATTTTGTGACTGCTAGAGAAATAGACGGATTAGTATCGGCAAGCATATAACTTAACGCATCCCTTTGACTACAGGGCGGAATATTACAAATAGCAAACTCTAAATACCATGACCTTGGATTGTTATATAAAGGGCAATCAAAAAACGTGGCCTTAAAAATTAAACCACCTGCATAGCACAACAGTAGCATCATCTTTTATCATAAGCCTGTTGCATGAATCTTTCATCCATCACAGTGGAAGGTAAAACATTGAATCTAGCAAACATTAGCGCACGTCTGCAATTCCAGTCATTAATGGTATCCAGACCATTAACTGCACCTTTCATAGGAATTACAAAAACAGGATATAGGGGAGCTATTGTCTGCAAATCTACAGCTGCTCTAGCTGTTTGAAGCTCCTGATCTTTAATCCTTAGTTTGACAAGGCTTAAAGCCTTTGCAAAATCCATGGACAATTAAAATGGTGCTAGAAAAACCCAATGGGGCAAGAAGCAAAACAATGGCTGATTCCCAGGTCTTGAGGAGGATAATGCCAACCTAGAAATAGCTGCAGGAGGTCTTGAACGTAAACGAAGACAAAATTTTATAATTGCATCTGAGCCAAAGATGTAAGAGGTCAGGATCCATTTTTGGCTCTTAAAAGAACTGAGGGAGTACATTTGGAAATACATAAGATGGATCATAGAAACCCATTCTGCAGGGGCTCAAATTCCTTAAGTAATTGGGGACCCCACACATTCACTGCATACAAAAACTGGGCCAAAACCTTGGCTCTAAAGATTTGAGTTGCTGGCCTGACCAGCTTCCCCCCGTAAGAGAATAAAAAAATAGGAATGCCTTTACAGGTAGATCTAGCTTGGACCAGTGTGGCCTTAAAGTGGGAATGCCAGGAAGTGGTCCTGGAGAAAATCATTCCCAAGTATCTATACCAGGACACTTGCTCAATAACCTGGGAGTCTATATACCAAAGAAGTTGAAATCTTGAGCAACGCACAATCATGACCTTAGTTTTAGAGTAGTTAACTGCTAAAAACTCTTCCTTACAATATTTGTGAAAACAGGTCATTAATCGTCTGAGGCTGACCTGCATCTGAGAGAGCAGGATGGTGTCATCAGCATAGAGCAAGTTTTTTCTATACCAATCACCCAACCTAGGGGGATGAAAAGCCGAGTTCCTCATAGCCTCCACTATGCCATTGATATACAATTTAAATAGCATAGGTGCCAAAAGGCATCCTTGCCAGACTCCTCGTTTCTTAGGGACAGTATTGGTTAAGCAACCCTGATTAGATGTACGAACTTGAAGGGTAGAGATAATCAAATATAACAATCTGGGATCAATGTTTAATAACACTAAAGTTAGGAAGACGGCCAAACGTCTGCCTGTGTGGCTAAATGGTGAGGGCATCCTTTAAAAAATGGAAAGACAGTCGCAGTGAGGTAAATAGGGAAGAGCATAAGCGTTGCCAAAGTAGATGTAAAAAGTTAATAAGGCAGGTGGCCAAAAAGGAACTTGAGGAGCAACTTGTTAAAGATGCTAAAACTAGTAATAAAAACTTTTTCAAGTACATCAGAAGCAGGAAGCCTGCTAGAGAGTCAGTTGGGCTGTTAGATGACCAGGGGGTGAAAGGGGTGCTTAGGGAGGAAAAGGACATTGCAGAGAAGCTGAATGAGTTCTTTGCTTCGGTCTTCACTACAGAGGAAGTTGGGGAGATACCCAGGCCAGAACCTTACTTTGTAAGTGATGAAGAGCTGGCACAAATCAGCATGACTCTGGAGGAGGTCCTAGAGCAAACTGACAAACTAAATACTAACAAATCACCAGGACCACATGGTATTCACTCCAGAGTTCTGAAGGAACTCAAATATGAAATCGCAGACCTCTACTGGTAATTTGTAACCTATTGCTAAAACCTGCCACTGTACCTGAGGATTGGAGATTAGCGAAAGTAACACCAATATTTAAAAAGGACTCTAGAGGCGATCCTGGAAACTACAGACCGGTGAGCCTGACATCGGTGTCAGACAATATCAGGGGTAAAGGCCACCTACTGCGGCTGAGGCCCCCCCGCAGGGTAACTAGAGGCACAAAGGGGGGTGTCATCGAGGCAGAAAACCCCCCACCAACAGAACCCGCATCCCAAATTAAGGACTCAGCACGGAGCGACGGGGTAGGGGTGCAACAAGCCCCCGGAGTACAACCAACCTATGCTGTACAGCCGGGAATTCACACACAGAAGGACGCTGAGCCACCGAAGAAGAAGTGGGTGGGGCCAGCGGTGGTGTTACGGAGGTCGGAGCGACTGCGAACGCAACAGTGGCGGAGCTAAGCCCTCTTAAGGCGGAAGTGGGCAATGCTTCCCCGTCGGCGATCAGTTCACTGTGAAGCTGACCCCTGGAGAGTGGTGCGGAGTGTTGATCCCAGACTAGGAGTACTTGGCGTGTGAGGCAGCGGTGTGTGGAAGGAGAGTGAGTGGAGCGTGTGAGGTGAGTGAGTGCGGGGTGGGGAATGGAGTGTGTGGGTGTGGCGCATGAGCCAGTTTGTCTTCCCTTGGGTCCCATCCTTGTTTCCCTTCCTTGTGGGGTTGAGGCTTTACCCGTCTGGTTCCTCTCCCCTAAATGGTGCTTTCCCAATTCCTCACTGACCCTCTCACTGGGTATAACTTCTCCCTGGCACGATGTGGGTGGGGTGTGTGTTCACGGGCAGGGACTTGGTCCCCCTGCAACAAGGCAGAAGGCTGCTCACACATTGCACTGATCCTACCCCTATGATGAGACGGCTTCGTTCCCTTAGGAACATATAGGGCCAACTGTCAACCTGAGGGGACCTTTTCTTCAGGAGAATTGTGAGCCTCCTTCTTTGCAGGAGTCCCGTAGGGTGGGGTGCGAGTGTGATACCAGGTCCGTGGGTTCATCCTTCCCCCATTCCCCTTACCAACCCTCACAGTATCGCCGGCTTCAACCATGGATCTGGCACAACAGGTTGTAGAAATGGGGCGAGCCATTCAAGCCCTGGCTCTTGAACTAAAGGACTTGAAGGAACAGGGAGCCATAGGCGGTGCAGGTTTGCAACAAGCAGAAGAGGCACCCCTGGCAGGGCCGTCTCCCCCACGGGCCGCCGCCGAGGCAGAGCCCATGGGGAGAGAACCTCGACATCCCCCCATTCAGAAGTTTGGAGGGGACAGGAAGCACTTTCAAGGATTTCTAGCCTTATGTAAACTGGCATTTCAAGTACAACCCCGTACATATGCCTCTGACTCGGCCAAGGTAGCCTTTATCATTGGGTACTTGGAAGGTCTTGCCCTAGATTGGGCGACACCCCTTCTCCTTAAGGGTAGTCCCCTTTTGCAGGACTTGGAGGGATTTCTTCGTGAATTCCAGTTTCTGTTTGATTACCCCCATCGTAAGCGGGATGCGGAGGCGGCAATAATGACATTAAAACAGGGCAAGGGTCCCCTCCTAGAATACGTCACCCGCTTCCAACAGCTGGCAGTGGAATTGGGGTGGACAGATGAGGTATTAAAGGTCTTGTTTTGGAAAGGCCTTCACGATGATATCAAAGACCAGCTGGCCCTAACAGGGACCCCAGAGAAGTGGGGGGAACTCGTCAACCTGGCCTGCCAGATAGATGAAAGGCTTACTGAATGACGGCGAGAACGACGGCAAGAAACAAGCCGGATATGGACCCCTAGAAGCCCCCCGATAGGGGTAGGAACAGCGAAAGTAGAGGAACCTGAACCTATGCAAATTGGGGCATCCCGAGGTCCCTTGGATGCACAAGAAAAAGGACGACGCCGGGTAGGGAAACTGTGTTGTTATTGTGGCCTGGCGGGGCATTTTACCAGCTCCTGCCCCCAACTGCCCCCTAGTTGTCAAAGGGTCGGGAAACGAATGGGGCCGGGGTGGGCAGGGGGCACCTCGGTAATGAATGACCAGAGCCCCCTATTGGAACAACACCAGATGGCGACAACCCACCTGCAAGGTGAGCAACTTCGAGTTCCTATAATGCTGCAGGTCCATGCGAATAAGGCTGTGGTCCTCCCGGCCCTTGTTGATTCAGGGGCATCGGGTAATTTTATTGATGCCCGCATAGCACAGAAATATGGAATCCCCTTGGTATCAAAGCCTATTCCAGAAGCAGTATTTGCCATTGACGGGTCCCTGCTGATTTTGGGCCCAGTGACACACTGTACCCCTGCTCTCGACTGTTGGATTGGGCCCCATCGGGAATTACTGACCTTAGATTCGGTCAGTACCCCAGCCTTCCCCGTGGTATTAGGAATCGCCTGGCTATGAAAACACAACCCCTCAATCGACTGGGAGAACAAAAAAATATCCTTTTCATCCCCCATCTGTAAGTCCTGCTGTCAACCACCTTCATCCCTGCCAGACGGTTATGCTAGGGGCGCTATTATTGCCTCCACAGAGCATTCTAGCCTACCTGTGATGTATCATGACCTGGAAGACGTGTTCCGTAAGCAACAAGCCTTGGAACTCCCCCCGCATCGTCCCTATGATTGTACCATTACCTTGTTGCCCAACACTGTGCCGCCTTATGGACGGATTTATGCCCTATCAGAACCCGAGTTGCAGACTTTGAAAGAATATATTGATGACAACCTTGCGAAAGGGTTCATTCGCCCCTTGACATCACCGGGGGCGCCCCCCCTTTTTTTGTGCCTAAGAAAGATGGGGGGCTAAGGCCATGCATCGATTAGAGGGCTCAATGCCATCACCATAAAGAACAGATACCCCCTTCCCCTAATTCCCGAACTCCTCAATCGGCTCCAAGGAGCCACCATTTTCACAAAGCTCGATCTACACGGGGCGTACAATCTGCTTCGCGTAAAGGAGGGAGATGAATGGAAGACCGCCTTTCGTACGAGATATGGGCATTTTGAGTATCTCGTCATGCCCTATAGCCTTGCCAATGCTCCCGCGGCCTTCCAACATTTAATTAATGATATTTTTCGGGATATCCTAGACCAATTCGTCGTTGCCTACCTGGATGACATCCTTGTCTTTTCCTCGGACCTCCAACAACATATCCAGCATGTGCGGATTGTCCTACAACGCTTTCGCCAGTACCATTTGTACTGCAAGAGAGAGAAATGTGCCTTCCACCAAACGGAAGTCCCCTTTCTCGGGTTTGCGATTTCTGCAAAAGGCATCAACATGGATCCTTCGAAGGTGGAAGCAGTTCAAGCTTGGCCAGCTCCGCAAGCTGTCAAACCCCTCCAACGCTTTTTGGGGAGCACGAACTACTATAGACAGTATATTCCTCAGTATGCTGACTTAACTGCACCTTTGACAGCTCTATTAAAGAAGGGCCACCCCTACGTGTGGGGTCCATCACAGCAAAAGGCCTTTGAACAGTTGAAGGCCACCTTCACCGTTGCCCCCATCCTTCAGCACCCCGACTTCAGAAAGCCCTTTATTGTAGAGACCAATGCTTCTAGCGTAGCGCTGGGAGCCATACTCTCCCAACCCGTGGAACCAGAACAAACACCATTGCCTTGTGCATTTTACTCCCGCCAACTAACAGCAGCAGAAAGAAATTACACCATACTGGATCGGGAACTATTAGCCATACCTTTGAGGTATGGCGACACTTTCTTGAAGGAGCCCGATACCCGGTTCAAGTAATTACAGACCACAAGAATTTGGTGTTTCTCCAAACAGCCAGGATTCAGAATGCCCGTCATGCAAGATGGGCACTTTTCTTTGCACATTTTGACTTCCGAGTCATCTACTGGCCGGGGAAATTAAATATCATAGCGGACGCCCTCTCCCGTTGCCAGGAGACCCCTACAGAACTCGACTCACGAGGAGAATCTATCCTCAACCAGCGGGCCTTTGTGGCCGGAGGTCTTACGGCGCAACAACTAAAAGTTTGGGCCGCAAAGGACCCGATGACGCAAGAATTAACCAAATCCCATGCTACTGGATTGCCTATGCGTCGAGGCGTGATTGTCGTACCCCGCCTCGCGCATCGAAAGGTCCTGAGGGCCCATCACGACGCACTCTTGGCTGGGCATCCCGGACAGAACCGTACCCTTCAGCTATTGCAAAGGCACTTTTGGTGGCCCACCATGAGACAGGACGTCAAAAACTATGTTCGAGGCTGTCCTACATGTTGCCGCACGAAAGTGCCCCGACAAAAACCGGTCGGGTTATTACAATTAGGCCCTATTCCTCAAGGACCATGGCAAATAATTAATATAGATTTTATTGTAGAATTACCCCCGTCCCAGGGTTATACCACCATTTTCGTAGTCATTGACCAATTCACAAAAATGGGACACTTCATCCCCTGTAAGGGGCTCCCCTCGGCATGCCAGACCGCCCAGCTCTTTCTGCAACATGTAGTTAAACACCATGGCCTCCCCTGCACCATCATTTCAGACCGTGGCCCCCAGTTTGTTGCCCGGTTCTGGCGGGCCCTGTTTTCCGCCGTAGGGACTCGGCTCGCTCTTACTATGGCCTACCGGCCACAAGCAAATGGACAGGTGGAGCAGGCCAACCAAACTCTCGAACAGTATCTCTGCTGTTATGTCGATTATTTGCAGGAGGATTGGTTATCCTACCTTGCTCTTGCGGAGTTTGCCTTTAATAATGCCCCACATGCAGCCCTAGGCACATCCCCTTTTTATGTGTCCTATGGGTTTCACCCCCGACTCACACTGTCAGAAGAACCAGCAACCGATGTACCCGCTGCAGGGGCTATGATTCAAACCCTCCATCGTTGTCACAACCATGTGCGAAAGACCTTACAACTAGCGCGCCAACAGTATAAAAAAGCAGCCGACCGCCATCGAGGAATCACCCCGCAGTATCAGGTAGGCAACAAGGTTTGGGCGGACCGACGTCACTATCCATCCCTTCGCCCTTCTTCAAAATTAGACAACCGTTATATGGGACCCTTCGTCATCGAACGACAAGTTAATCCTGTAGTATACCGCATAACTCTTCCTCCTTCACTACAAATCAACCCTGTGTTCCATGTGTCCCTGCTTAAACCTTACTGCCCCCCTCTATTTCCTTCAGCATCGCTCCCGGAACCTGTGTGCAAAATCCAAGGAGAACCAGAATACGAAGTTCGTGCCCTTTTGGATTCCAAGAGGGTAAGGGGCAAGTTATTCTATCTTGTAGATTGGAAAGGATATGGAGTTACGGACCGCTCTTGGGAGCCCGCCTCCTCCATCCATGCCCCTTTGTTGCTCCGCATGTTCCATTCCCGCCACGCGTCCAAACCTAAGCCATCGCAAGGTCCTTGGCGCCAGCGAGGAACCTGGAGGGGGGGTGCTGTCAGGGGTAAAGGCCGCCTACTGTGGCTGAGGCCCCCCCGCAGGGTAACTAGAGGCACGAAGGGGGGTGTCCCTGAGGCAGAAAACCCCCCACCAACAGAACCCGCATCCCGAATTAAGGACTCAGCAAGGAGCGACGGGGTAGGGGTGCAACAAGCCGCCAGGGTACAACCAACCTGTGCCGTACAGCCGGGGATGCACACACAGAAGGACGCTGAGCCACCGGTGAAGGGGGCGGGGCCAGCGGTGACGTTACGGAGGTCGGAGCGACTGCGAACGCAACAGGGGCGGAGCTAAGCCCTCTTAAGGCGGAAGTGGGCAATGCTTCCCCGCCGGCGATCAGTTCACTGTGAAGCTGGCCCCTGGAGAGTGGTGTGGAGTGTTGATCCCAGATTGGCGTGTGAGGCAGCGGTGTGTGGAAGGAGAGTGAAAGGAGAGTGAGTGGAGAGTGCGAGGTGAGTGAGTGCGGGGTGGAGTGTGTGGGTGTGACGCACGAGCCCATCTGTCTTCCCTTGGGTCCCATCCTTGTTTCCCTTCCTTGTGCGGTTGAGGTTTTACCCGTCCGGTTCCCCTCCCCCAAACGGTGCTTTCCCAATTCCTCACTGACCCTCTCACTGGGTATAACTTCTCCCTGGCACGGTGTGGGTGGGGTGTGTGTTCACAGTCAGGGACTTGGTCCCCCTGCAACAAGGCAGAAGGCTGCTCACACATTGCACTGATCCTACCCCTATGATGAGACGGCCTCGTTCCCTTAGGAACATATAGGGCCAACTGTCAACCTGAGGGGACCTTTTTTTCAGGAGAATTGTGAGCCTTCTTCTTTGCAGGAGTCCCGTAGGGTGGGGTGTGAGTGTGATAGCAGGTCCGTGGGTTCATCCTTCCCCCATTCCCCTTACCAACCCCCACAGACAAACTGCTGGAAACTGTTAAGAATATAATTACTAGGCATATTGATAAACATGACATAATGGTGAAGAGTCAACATGGATTTAGCAAAGGGAAGTCATGCCTCACTAATTTATTGGAATTTTTTGAGGGTGTAAATAAGCATGTAGATAAGGATGAGCTGGTCGGTATAGTGTATTCGTTTTTTTTAGAAAGCATTTGATAAGGTCCCTCACAAGAGAACATTGAGAAAATTAAATAGTCATGGAATAGGAGGCAGTGTCTTATCGTGGATCGGTAACTGGTTAAAGGATAGGAAATAAAAGGCAGGACTAAGTGGTCAGTTTCTGCAATGGGAAGAAGTAAATAGCGGAGTGCCCCAGGAATCTGTACTGGGACAGATGTTGTTTAATATATTCATTAATGACCTGGAAAGGGAAGTAAAGAGTGAAGTGATCAATCTGAAGAGGACACAGAATTATTTAAGGTAATTAAAACTCGAGCAGACTGTGAGGAATTTCAGGAGGAACTTGCGTGACTGGGAAACTAAATAGCAGATGAAACTTTATATATAGATAGATATACACATACACATATATATACACACACACACAATTACTTATATATAATTATATATATAATAATGTTAATATGTAAAATATATATATAATATAAAAAGGGATTTGGGGGTTACCACTCAGGAAAGGATCTTGGAGTCATTGTGAACAAAACTTTGAAGTCCTCAGCTCAGTGTGTGGCATTAGTCAAAAAAGCAAACAATGCTGGGAATCATTTGGAAAGGGATAGAGAATAAACCCAAAAATATTCGAATGCCTCTATATAAATCAGTGGTGGAACTGCATCTTGACAATTGTGTGCAGTTCTGGTTGCCCCATCTCAAAAAAAGATATAGTAGAACTAGAAAAGATTCAGAGAAGCATAACAAAAAAATTGTAAAGGGTATGGAATGGCTTCCGTATAGGGAGAGGCTTGATTATTTAGGACTCTTCAGCTTGAAGAAGAGACGACTGAGAGGGGATATGATAGAAGTTTATAAAATCATGAGTGGTTTGGAATGAGTAAATAGGGAATGATTATTTACCCTCTCAAATAGTAGCAGAACTAGGGAACACTCCATTAAACTAAAGGGCAGCAGATTTAAAACAAAGTATTTTATCATTCAATGCACAATTAACTTGTGGATTTTGTTGCCAGAGGATGTGGTCGAGTCCAGTAGTATAGTTGGGTTTAAAAAAGGATTGGATAAGTTCTTGGAGGCTAGGTCCATTAACTGCTATTAGTGAAGTAGGTTTGAGGGATGTAACCTTGGACTGTTGGGAGCTGGGATTGAACAGAAGGGAAAGAATTTATGAATTATAGGATATTGTTGAATTGTTGCAAACATTTATCTCCCTTTACTATTAATTGAAGGCAGTTCCACTAATTGATGTTAAAGGTATAGCAGGGAGCAGGCTATCTAGGCTGAAGGGTGAGCCCTTTAAGGGAGGTAGCACTGCCAGCATGGTGAAGATGCTACCTGAGTCTCAGGTGCTAGAGTGAGTCAAAGATGTCGCCTGTTGCCTCACACCCGAGTTTAGGTGTGGCTGATCAAGCCTAAGATAAGCCCTGAGCTGAGAGCTCAGTGAGTGGGGGAGAGTACTCCGGGCCGGCCTTAGAAATTACGGGGCCCAGGGTGAACAAAAAATGCGGGGCCCCCTCAGCTCCACGCACTTTCCACAGCCCACCCACTTTCCCGCTGCCCCTCCCATTTTCCCGTGGACCCTCCCATTTTCCAAGGCCCCCACCCACTTCCCTTTGACAATTAGAGAATTGTCATATAAGTTATTTTTAACTTGTCAGTACAATGTGCTCCAAAGAACATTTAAATCTGGTTTAGATGGGAGGGAGCTCAGGCTACAGATATGGTTAAAAGGCAAAGACTCTTATTTAAAACACAGGAGGGCATGCACACAACGGATAGGGACAGATTATCCATGGCCTGAACCCTCCTTCTCTTGAGCATATTCCTATTACACTCCCAACACAGGAGTTCAAACATAGATCCCGCTGATCAAACATAAATCAAACAACCCCCACATGGCCACAGCACCCCCCAGGAAAGCAGGAATGAGGAACTGAACCTCAGGCCCAGAGCAGCCAAACACAGCTCTCAACAAGACTTTGTTAGTGTGACCCCTTTCCAGTTATTGGATTTAAGGATCTCAAGCACCAAAGCACTGAAAATCCAGTTAAACATATCAAACAAGAAACAACTTCCCCACGACCACAGCACCCTCCAGCCCCTTCCCAAACCATCCCCCAGATGGCCCCACTCTACTCCCAAAGAACCAGAGAGGGGTGCAGCAGCAGCACAAATGAGCTCACATCAGGAAAGCAAAGGAAGAGGTATTGGCCGGGTGGTCCTTACCTCAGCTGCTGCTGCTGGGACTGGGTCTTCTGGGAGGGCTGGAGGTCAGTCCAAGGATGGCAGGCTTAGGATGCTAGGCAGGAGGGGACAGCAGAAACGTTCTGCTGGGCTTCTCCTTGGGCAGGGGGATGGCTCCCTTTCCCCTTCCAGGAGCCATGGGGGGATGGGGGACAGCCATGGGAGGGGGAGCAGGGTAGAGGAGCAACTCTCTCGCGCGCACACACCCACACATACACCCTTCTCTTACACACATTTATTCTCTCATACACTCATTCATTCGCTCTATCTCACACATGCTCTCACCTCTCTCACGCACACACCCATTCAAACTCCCACACACCCTTTCACCTCTGTCTCTCTCTTTCACACACCTCAGTTCAAGCTCACACACACCCTTTCACCTCTCTCTTTCACTCACACCACAGTTCAAGCTCACACACACACTTTCACCTTTCTCTCTCTTCACTCACACCCATTCATACTCACACACATCATGCTCTCACTTCTCTCTCTGACACACACACCCAATCGAAACTCTCACATACCCATTTAAACAAACTCTCACAGACACACACTCATTTGAACAAACACACACACACACACACTGACTGTCTCGGCCAGACTGGCCTGGTTTACCTGCCCACACACTGCATGGCCTCTGGCCTGAGTCCCGTCCAGCCACACCACCTCTGACTCTCATTCCGTGGCGCCACCACTCCCGCCTCCTCCGGATCCTGTGCCGCGGCGCTGCCATCAGCTGCTGCTGCTGCTCCGTCCAGGCCCAGCTCCTCGGCCGCCTGACTCCGGTCCACCTTCATCACCGATACAACCGCCTGCGTCTCCTACCAGCCAGAAAGTGTTCCCGTGGCAGGAAGTTGCATAAAGCAACTTCCTGTGAGGGGAGGGGGGATGTGAAGGGGCGAGGAGGTGGAGCCACGCCAGACGGGCGAAGATTGGAATGACTGGGGTGAATCATGTGAGGCTGGGAGGGAGGTGGGAGGCTGGGAGGGAGCAGCGTGGTGGGTGGGTCAACTGGCGACGGCGGGACCCCACACGACAAGCATGCATGCTGCCCCCCCCCTTGACACAGCAGCTAATACTGCGGGCGGAGCTGCAGCCCCCTGAAAAAATTAATTAAAAAAATAATAATTAAAAAAAAATCCCAGCCCAATAGTGGGGCCATCGCGGGGCCCACCAAGGGCGGGGCCCTGGGTGGCCGCCCCGCAGTAAAGCCGTCCGTGAGAGTACTTGAGGAGACAGGAACTTGGGCTGGCTCCTGGCTCCACACAATCCCTGCTTGAAGGGTGTTGCCCAAGCTGGAGGGTTTGGTGAACTGCAGGAGGGATTTGTGCCTGGCCCACAGGGCCTGAGAGTACTAATGGGACTATATGTGTAATATAAACTCTGAGGGACCATGGATGGTGAGGGAACACTTGTAAAATAAAGACACTTGGAGCTGAGATTCCCCTGCAGAGCATGACTTCTTGAGTGGAATCCTTCCAGTACTTACTCAGGTAGTTCTTTCCCCTGTTACAAAGGGGCTAGTATAGTGAATCCCTTGTGAAAGTGCTTTAAGAACAAAACAAACAATTTTTTATTTTTTTTACCATATGCTACCTCACCCCTCTTGCCTGACGGCAACTTGGAGCGGCTTTCAACATATATAAAACAATTAAAATATAAAAATACAATAATAAGAAATAGTCATCATAAAATATATAAAACCATTTCTGTGCTAAGAAAAAATAACCCATCCCTCCCCTCGCTGAATGCCTAACGGAAAAGCCAAGTTATACATTGTCGATGGGAAGCGAGAAGATTCGGACTGAGATGGATTTCCGCCGGGAGGGCGTTCCACAGCAACGGAGCGGCTGCTGAGAATACCCGCCTGTCTGTGCGGACCTGCCAATAACGCAGGGCCTAGAGGAGGGCGCTCCCAGATGACTGCAGGGACTGCCCAGGGGTCCAGGGAGTGAGGCAATCCTTCAGATCAGCAGGGTCCAGGCCGTGTAGGGCTTTCTAAGTCAAATGTTCACGTAAACAAGCACATACTGTACCTTTTCCTTTATTTTTTGGGTAAAAGTTCAGTTCTTTATGATAAGATAAAATATGTCAAATGCATTTATTTATTCAAATTTCTGCCTCTTCCTCCCCCTAAGGTTCAGGGCAGCTTACAATAATATTAAAAACATACATCATAAAAACACAATAAAACCCCCATTTAAAAACCTCATTAAAAAACCCACCCTCACCCCTAAACCCTCCCACCTCAACCTCTAATCCTACCTGTCAAATACTATGTCAAAAAGAAAAGCTTTACACTGCCTCCGGAAAATGTTCTGGCTCTGACAGAACGTTGGGGCAAGGGAGTTCCATAATATAGAGGCAGCAACCAAGAACCTCACTGTGTGGGCCCTTGTCGTACAAAAAAGATTAACAGGTGTTACCCACAAGAGAGTGCTCCTGGCTGACTGCAGGGGTCACAGTGGCATATGGAATGAAAATTAGTCTTTCAGATATTTGGGGTCCAGGCTGTTTAGGGCTTTGAAGGTCAGAACCAGCACCTTGCATTATTCCCCAAAAGCTATAGGGAGCCAGTGCAGATTGTAAAGCACAGGTGTAATGTGTTCTCAGAGACCCGCCCCTGAGAGGAGCCGGGCTACCATATTCTGCACCAGCTGTAGCTTCTGGACAGTCACCAAAGGCAGCCCCCATGCGGGGTGGCCCCTCCCCAGGGCATTGGAGTAGGTGCCCCCCCCAAGTCCCTCAGGGTCCCCCCATGGGCCCATGCTTGCTGGGGAGCCAGAAGCTCCTCTGCTGATCCAGAGGCAGCGCGGTTAATTTCCCCGCAGGCTTAGATTACATTGTAACTCTCCTCCTAGAGAGCAAGATGAGTCGTATGTAAACAAACCCTGCCGCGCAGAAAACTCTGCATGGGGAGATGGGGGAGGGAAGTCAATTATCCTCCTGCTGCTGCTCCTCCCTCCCTCTAGCTTTCCACTCACTGGCCAGAGAGCTAAAGGAAGGCAGGGACTTAGAGAATGTCTCCCAAGCCCTCAGAAAGCATGTGCTGGGCATGGACCAGAAGCACACTGCTTTCTGGGGGATTGGGGAGGGAGTGATGGAGGTGCCATGTGCTCCTTGGCTGGGTTCCTATGGAGAAACCCAGCCAAACAACAAGGCTTAGCGGGCGTGTCTGGGCGCCTTATCAAAATGCTCTGGCCACCTCATTTTCTCCCCCTGGCCCCTCCTCTACCAGAATGAGGGGGGGGGGGAGAGCTGACTCTTCCCTGCTTCTTCCTCTAGTCTAGGCTCAGTAGAAGGGAGGGGAAAGAGATGAGAGTCAGACAGACTAGAGAGTGAACAGGAGGTCTCATATTTTCAGAAACCTGGTAAGTTTTGAAAAAAATCCCCTGCCCTGATCTCCTGTGCATTGTTTGTTTGCTTGTGCTTTTAATCTTTTGTCCTCTTCAATCCCTCCCCACCCTGGGGGCAGGGGGAGGCTGTAGGTACAATGGATGGCTTTGCTGCTTGAGTTTGGATTTTTCTGTGAGGGTTACAGCAACAGGCATGTCCAGACCCCTGCTAGCCATGTGCTTTTTCTGGTTTGTGGGGGGGTGGAGAGAGATTGAGGATGTGGGGCTGGAGGGGGTGTGTAGAGGAGTTTCGGGTGCAGGTAGGTAGCTGTGCTGAGGGACTGGGGTGCAGGGAGGTGATACTGGGGGTGACTGTGCTGGGGGATGGTGATGGGGGTTTGGGGTGCAGGGAGGTGATGCAG
>QEPC01008108.1:3342294-3400142 GCA_003113815.1 Sphenodon punctatus | reverse complement strand
AGTTGGGGATACACGGGGGTTAACTGGGGAGGGGGGTCAGTTGGGGACACGGGGGGATTAACTGGGGAGTGGGGTCAGTTGGGGACACATGGGGGAGGGGGGCCACTTAGAGACATGGTGGGGTCACTTCGGGACACGGGGGGGGGAGTTGGAATGTGGGTTTTTTTCACTTGATGACATGGAGCATTTGTTTTGTGGCTGTCTTTGGGGGTCCCTGGATGCCTTTCGGGACTTTGAACCTGGGCAGGCTTGTGCAAATGGTTTGAGTGTGCAGCTTTGCTGAAACCGACGTTTTAAGCTGTGAATATAAGCTGCCTGCATAAATTAAGGTGACTCATTGTTTTTCTTACATCATTTTGCTCAGCGTTTCATGAGGATTAAAATGACACCAAAGCTGTTTTGTTGTGGCCCTGAGGTTTTGTATGTGTTAAACATGTGATCGGATTTTTTCATCCTGCTATGGCACTTACCACTGTTGAACAGAGAGAGAGAGTCGTCCTACTGGAGTCCCATCCACTGAATGGATGAGATGCTAGTAGAAGGGTTCTCTCTGTCTCCAAGTCGCAGGGTTTTACTCAGCAGCAAGGAGTTCACAGTGTTAACTAATGTTCTGTCCATCAGATATTAACACTGATAACTCTTAGTTGCTGGATTTTTGGAGGCTCTGCCTACAATGGACAAGTCCCACCCTAGAGCTCTGCCAGCCATAAGGTTCTGCCGGCCTGCCTTACTGCCCCACCAACCTCAAAACCCACCAGCCGCCACTGGCCCCACGTAGAGAGCATTGCAGTAGTCTAGCCTCGAAGTAATGAAATCATGGGAGATGGTGGCCAAATTGGAATCAGAAAGAAAGGCTGTGAACCCGAGTAACCAGAGGGGGCTGGTCCCCAAGTCACACAATCAGCCAATAATCACTTCAGTCTGATTTGGATTCAGATTTAATTGGGTCGTCCTCATCCAGTCCCCAGCTGTAGCCAGGCATTGGGTAAGCACCGAGACTACAGGATCTGGGTCGAATGAAAAAGAGAGGTAAAGCTGGGTGTCGTCAGCATATTGATGGTACCTCACTCCAAACCTCCGAATGACCTCACTCAGCGGCCTCAGATTTATTTATTAAAATTGATATCCTGCCCTTCCCCAAAGGCTCAGGGTACCTTACAATGGCAAAAGGTGGTTGGGAAGGAGTGCTTTGGCCCTTGTGTGAGAGGGAGCATTATGGGCACAGAGGAAGCAGGTGGGAGGGAGGGCCTTGACCTACCTGTGGGGGGGGAGGGGTACAGGCACAGGGTGAAAGGTGGAAGGGGAGGGATTTTGGATGGGGTTGGGGAGGGATTTCCTTGCCTGCCCCCATCTAGACTTTCATCAACCTGAGGCAAGATTATTGCAACTTGCTCTACGTTGGGCTGCTTTTAATGACTGTTCAGATGCTGCTGCTGGTGCAGAATGCGGCGGCTCGGCTCCTTCTGGAGTCGAGTCATGGGGAGCACATTACACCGGTCCTCCAAAGTCTGCGCTGGCTGCCTATAGTGTTCCGGGCACAATTCAAGGTGCTGGTTTTGACCTTTAAATTGTCAGGGTAGGAAGGGGGGGGGGGGAGAAGGGGATTCCAGGCTAGGGAGGGGGTTCACTGCTCCTACTCCGGACCTAGTAAAGCCCTTACAGAGGATAACTGCCTGCAGGACCGTATGTGGGTTTTCTCTCCCAATAACGAGAGCAACCCAAATCATCACTGGATGGAGAGGGCAGTGCTCCCTGGGGAAGGGAAGAGGTATAGGGAAAGGTGGGGTGACAATACTCACACTCTCACTTTCTAGAGCCTGGGGTTGGATCACCAGGAACAGAAGTAAGTGTGGCGTAGGGTTGAGGTCCAGGAGTGAGGACGGTACAATGAAGGATCCAAGGTGGGGAGGACAAGGGGGAAGGTCACACACACCGCTTTGTCACACGCTGCAGGGATGCACAGTCGGGCGGGGGGAGGGGGAAATATGCCAGTCACAGTCACCCAGCACGCGGCTACTCTCAAACTCCGAACACACGATCCATGCACTCGTACCCAGACTAACCTACAGAAAACACTCATGCAGTCACTCCTACACACACACCAATATATCCAGAGAAAGATGCCAACAAGTCACAAACAATCGATACACGGAACAGGGCCAGACTCTCTACGCAATTACCGGTGGGGAGGAAACCTCCCACTGGTGCTTTTTATAATAGTCTCCCCAGGGCCCCTCAGGTGTTGCTGGTTCTGGCCACCCTAGACCCTGCCTCTCTGCAGCTCCTTCGCTGCACGCTATGTCACACCGGCATCCTCAGTTGCCCAGCAACCTGGGGAGCAAGCTCGGTCTGGGTCCCATATATCTAAGAGACCTCCTGTCCTACCATCAGTGGCAGCTGGTGGGTTCCAAGGCTTGTGGGGTGCAGGGTGGGGCCAGAAGTGGGAGGGGTGAGGCCAGTGGTAAGCAGAGCCAATGGTAGGCAGAACCTAGCCAACCCAAATTTTGAAGTTAATATGGAAATTTACAGCCTCGGATCCCCATCTGTAAAAAATGCAAATGTGTGTGTCTGTCTTTCCCTGTATTCCCCTCACCCTAGTCCTCCTTAGATTGTAAGCCCACTGGGCAGGAATCTGTCTCCCAACAACAGTAAAGCACCAGCCAGATCCACTGCTGGCTCTATATAAATAAACCACACTGAATACAGATCTTGGACTCAAGGCAAGGGTTTATTAAACTGCAACCAAACACACCCTCCCCCAAACGCAACCTTAACCAAAGATACCCACAAAGACACCAAAACACAACAAATAAGCCAAAAACTCAAGTAGCAAACTCTCATCCTCCGAGCTCCTTTTCCTCACCAGCCAAGCACCTCAAAATGTTTCCCATGCACTCCATATACAAACACTTCCACAGGTCTATTTCTTCTTCAGCAAAGACATCTGACCATCTCTGAGATGTGGGAACAGTTCAGTTGTCCCATGGTTGAAGTCAATATTCTCTGGGTCAACCTTTTTTCTATTGACAACATTGTTCATGAGTTCAGTCTTTTTGCTGCCATTGTGTTCCTCAGGAAAGTTTTTATTCTCTGTAGAGCGGAGAGAGACCATTCAGATTCCACTGTTGCCATTGGTGTTGTGATGACAATTCTCAACAGATTCAAAGTTTCAGCAAAGCTCTCTTGCAGATTGTTGTCCAGCAATGTATGAAGTAGCTCTGAGACTTCCTTCAAACCATACAGATCTTTCTTCCCATACAAGACAAAAAGCTCCATCCTCAATCTGTCTTTTTGTAGCATGAGGTAGGCATCCACGGTCTCATTTCATGCTCACATTGAAAGGTGTTGGTTGTGTGCTTCAAGAAGAGCCCCCTGTAATAATGTTGTACTCACTTGGTGCTTTGTGAACACAAATTGTTCCTCTGCATGCAAAAGTATATCACAGACTTCCACTGCGATTTGATCCAGGTTTTCTATGGTGCTACCTCTTGGGAACTGGGACTGCTCTGGCAATTCAGAGTGCAGGTCCTTAATAGAGTCTCTCACTCTATTGAACTTCCAGTGTGTGGCAGGTGCTCTGGGCAGCCTTCTTTTCACTATCCTATCCAGAACCTCTGTCCTTTTTGGAGATGATGAAAAAAGGCTGTTAATCCACTCAAATCTGTAAAAAAACAAAAACAAACACAACTTTAACTTTCTTTATCTGGGACACAGCTTGTTACATGATCAGATTTAGCTGATATGCATAGTAGTGTACATTAATAAGTATTTGGGTATATATCCTGTATCCTCTTTTGGACCCCCCACCCCATGTTACCCACACATCACACTCACATCGTCATAGCTCTGAGCAGTTGTTTCTGTTTGTCAGTGTCGTGTGGGAAAACAGCATTCAACTGCTACGGCAATGCTGTGGCAATGGTTTCTGCATGAGTCTTGCAACTGTGTAAAGTTTTTTTAAAAAAACTCTACAGCTGAGCCTCTTCCATCGATGTACTGATAAATCAGTACTGACTGGCAGTGAGTTGATGTAACTGTGGTATCATCATCCTGAATAGTCACATAGTCAGTGTTCTTCAACTCCTTGTTTATGAAATCCCTGGCCACTGTAAGCATGCAGTCTAGGAGTTCATTTTGGATTGTTTTGGAAGTGCCCCTGAATACTGTGGCAGTTTTTGAATGCTTTTCTATCACAGAATCAGTACTGCCATTTGGATCAACCAAGGCTCTAAACACTCCTGGGTTCAAAGAGACCTCAGTCTTATTGTGGCCACACAATGCCAACTCTAAAGCACCACAGAACCTAATAAAATCAATTATTTTTGAAAGAATTTACTGATTGTGTTCAGCTTCCTCATTGTGCTTTCTAAGCTCAGAAAGTAACCATCATCCAGTTTTGCTACTATGTTGGTTTTACCAAACGCTGCACTCTTGAAACAGCTGCCAATATGACCTTTGCATTCTTTGTGCTGATTTGTTTTGTCAGCTATATGCTTTAAGCCCTTCACTCCAGTCTTGGTTCATGCCGCCTCACCACCAAACAGCAAGAATGGAAAACAAAACAATGCAGTCTTTGAAACATTGCCGCACAGTCACTTCTTCTCATATCGTGTTGTGCTGAACCGGCATGTGTAGTCCTTCCCTCTGTCATGGGAAGCTTGCACAAGCTGAAGATCTGGATGGTCAGGTCCCACTTCTTTCACCTGACATTTTTCAGCAAAAGAGAGCTGTGAGAGTGGCTTTGAAACCAGTGAATCCCCAGTGTTCATTTTCAGTGGCTCGCTCTTCGATGCTTCTGTCCTGCAAAGTAAGAGAAAATAAGAATAGATTTTAGGCAATCTTGTGGCAGTGAGCTTTGTGCCATCATTATGCACTCTACTACAATAGGTCCAAAGTTCTGAATGAAAGCATAACGTTACATACACACCTTTCCCCCTTTCAAATGATATGCAGAGCTGTGGTGCACACAACATGCCAGGCAAGCAGTAACTGAAGTTGCGAGAACTCACTGGAGATTATTCATAAAAGTTCATTCCAACTTACAGCAATGCCTCTTGGCACCCTCCTTGTGTACTCTGCTCTTCAGCCAAGACCCTCGGAACTAGGTTAGTAATTTCTTGGCAGCAATGACTCCCGCTCCTTCTCCTTTTGGTCACAACGGACAAACAGAAAAGTCAGTTTGTCTCAGAGAAGTCATGACCACCAAACAATAGAAGTGGCACAGCAAATTCCACCCACTGGTGATGGCTGCTTTTTGAAAAGCAACACAGATTGTATCAGTAAATCTATTTGCAAGCTTGCAGCCTCCCCACACTTTTCCTCACCCCAACCGACAATGGGAAAAGAAGTTACCTCTTCTGTAGGTGATCTTCAGAAACAGATAAGAGTAAATTAGATTAACAAAAAGTTTGGACCCCAGCAGCACATACTTATGAAAACCTAAAGATCTTTCCAAAAGCTGGAAATGCTGTAAAGCTCCTTAAAAATACTTAAAACCTACAGAATGGTGGGAAAAAATGCTGCATGTGTTAAGAGCAAGCACTTGCTAAAGTTTTCTCACTGATTTAGAAAGACAGGGAACATTTCAGCAATGATTAGAAACTCTTCCATCTATGCACGAAGGTCCCCCCCACCCAAAAACCAGAAAGCAGGCTGTTTAGGTGGAAAATAGCAAAGGGACCATTTTAACAAAGAGGAACCATGGCCAGTGGGGGCCCCCACAAAATGGTCACCACCTTTGCACATGCTTGGTGCTTGGAAGAGGAGGAGAGGGAACCAGCCGTGCACATGCAAGTAAAGCAAACCATCTTAAGCCAACAGTATTATGTGAAGACCTTAGCACACCACGAAAGCAGCAGCATGCAGTTCCATTTGTCCCCCGACCCCGAAACATGTAAAAGGCATTTACTGAAACCAGACAGGGAACATTCATGCAAAGACTCGCCATTAGTGAACCAATATGTGGCATGGCCTTCTTGCAGAAAAGCCAAACTGCAAAGGGGCCATTTTAAAACACAGGGAACTTTCCAGCAAAGATTAGAAACCCATCCAAGTCCCCTCTTCCCCCAAATAAATAAATCAGAAAGAAGACAATTATAGAGTCTCACAGAGGGTGAAAACATCAGGGCCAAGGAGGGAACCATTAAAAGAAGAGGAGGGAGCACAGCTGTGCCCTTCCATCTGGGGCTGGGCCCACAAAATTGCCCTGCCTGCAATTCATGCCCAGGGGAGGGGGGACAAAAGAAAGTTTTTAAGTTTTCAAACCTTACCAGGTTTTTTCTATAAAAGGATAGAAGCACAGCTCAATCCTGATCACTCCTTGCAAAAAAGTCCAAAATGCCACAGAGTCTGCACAAACCAGACTCAGTGTAAAGCACGTGCAAGCCTCCCTGGGCTCCTCCCAACACAGTGTCTGCCTCTCTGCCCCAGCTCTGCCCACTTCACCTCCCAAAGGGCAGGCTCAGTGAGTCAACACTCTAATTCTGCCCACTCCTGGCCTCTCCCACTCAGCTCCTGCTCCCTCCCCCCTTCCTGACCACTACACTACAAGGGCCAGTGGCAGCGTGGTTAGGGGGCGGAATTCATTATCACCCAAAATGCATATTTTTTGATTGAGTTCCACTATGGAACTCAGCCTAGGCACACAAGCCCTGGGGTGGTGGTGCCCTGAGCAGTGAGCATGCTCTCTCTGTGTGCCAGGAAGGCCAGGCTTACTTTGGAAGTTTGACCGCATGCGCAGAGGCTAAGGCTGATGCCCTGTGTCTGACCTCGCAGTGCGCGGTCATGCGCAGAGAGCAAAAATTTGGCTGTGCTGCGAGGATAGGCTCGGGTCACTAGCCTGTGCCTCTGCGCATGCGCGAAAACTAGATTTTGAATTGGTCATCACGGCAGCACAGCGGCCAAAATTAGAGCGGGGGAGCCGGGGGCAGAGTGGAGGGGGAGCATATGCCCCTCTGCCCATTAGAAGGAATCACTACTGCCTACCATATTCCATTGCGACCCTTATGGTCAGCCGCGAGTGCCCTCTTGCAGGTTCCATCTGTTATCCTTGTCAGCAGGACGGGGATGCGCAGGAGGACATTCTTGGTTGCTGCCCTGATGCTACGGAACACGCTTCCCCAGGAGGTTCACCTGAGCCTGAGTATCTTTCAGAAGCAGTGTAAAACTTTTTTATTTATAAGAACATTTGATGGGTGGGGATGAGGGCTGGTTGTGTTATTGGGTAGGATGGTGGGCAGGGTGGGAAGTTTGAGGGGAGGGAGTTTTTTACTGTACTAATTTGTATTATTGTTTTATTATTGTAAGCCGCCCTGAGCCCTTTTGGGAAGGGCAGCATATAAATTAGAAAAATAAATAAAAATAAACAAATAAAAACACAAAATAGTAAAAAATATAAATTATAATAAAATATCCTAAATAATCTTTACCCTCACTGCAGAAAGCCCAGCCACTCAACCTCTATCCCTACATGTCAAAAGCTGTGCCAAACTGCTTCTAGAATGTGCTCAAGCTCGGGCTCTGGTGAATTTCTGTTAGAAGGGAGTTCCAAAGTACGGGGACAGCAACTGAGAGTGCATCTCTGCAGCCCTTGTTGTGCAGACAAAATTAGCCGGTGATACCTGCAAGAGGACACCCCTGGGTAATGGCAGGGGCCACAATGGAGCATGGAAGGAAAGGCGGTCTTTCAGATATGTGGGGATTAGGTTGTTTAGGACTTTAAAGGTCAAAAACAGCCCTTTGAATTGTGCCCGGAAAGGTATAGGAAGCTAGTGCAGATTATAGAGCACAGGTGTAAAGTGCTCAGGGCAACCCACCCCAGAAAGGACCTGGACCGCAGTCACCAGGAGCAGCCCCACATAAAGTGCATTGTGGAAGTCTAACCTTTGAGGTAAGCATGGGCAATAGTGGCCAGAGCAGAGTTGGAAAGAAAAGGCTGCAGCCTTCTCACCAGATGGTGTTGGTGAAAAACGCTCCTGACCACCGCTGCATCCTGGTGGTTCAGGTGCAGAAAAGGGTCCACAAGTACTCCATGGCTGTGAACCTGAGTAACCAGAGGGGCCAGGCCCCCTCAGTAACAGGGATTCCAGTCCCCTCCAAGTCACAAGATTGGCCAACCACCATTACTTCAGACTTGTCAGCATTTAGCTTCAATCTGTTCACCCTCATCCAGTCCCCAACAGCAGCCAGGCACCAGGAAAGCACCAAGACTGCACGACCTGGGTTAGATGAAAAGGAGAGGTAGAACCGGGTGTCATCAGCATACACATTGACCAAGAGGGGAGACAAGATGGAACCCTGAGGAATAGCACAGGGGAGGTCCTGGGGGATGGTGGGTGGTCTCTCATTACCACCCGCTGAAACCTCCCCAACAGGAATGAACGGAACTACTCGAGCAGTCCTATGCACCCCTGCCAGGGTTCCATAGTTGCGTCAACACCCTGTGTTCAACTGTTTCAAATACTGCTGAAAGGTTTAACAGGATCAACAGGGCACAATTCCCCTTGTCAATCTCCAAGCGTAGATCATCGACCAAGGCCACAAGCACAGTGTCCGTGCTATACCCCGAATGAAAGCCTGACTGAAATTGGTCCAGTAACCTGATAGCATTGAGATGAGCCTGATGCTTCTGGGCAACCACCCATTCAGTTACCTTCCGCTAGAGACAGGGCAATAGCCGGCTGAGGAGTCAGCATCCAAAGATGGTTTATTGAGCAGGGTCCAGATAACCACATTTTGAGGGTGCTTAACAATCTACCTTCCCAAAGGGGGACATTGACCACCCCAGCTAGCAATGGCCCCAATGTCTCCCAGCTGGCTTTCAGCAGCTAGGATGGGCAATGATCTAATTCACAACTGATTGCCTCCATCGCCCCAAGCATAATTGCCTGTCTGTGGGCGATACTAATTGAAACTGATCTGAACAAACAGGATAAGACTGAGCTTCCTCAGCCCCAAACTCTGACTCTGCAGTGGAAATAGCAACACCCACATTGTGGTGGATACAAGTGATTTTGTCATCAAAACAGTTAATCCGGCTGATCTCTCCTGTGAATGAGAGTCATCTATTGCCCGCTGTGATGTTTTTATTAACCAGGCCATTCACCATCTGGAATAGCTCTGCTGGACAAGACTTTGCAGACGCTATGATAGTGGAGAAGAAACCTTTGTTTGCCACCATCACAGCCACGGCATAGTCCTTCAAAAATTATCTATCCTGCAATTGGCCAGCTTCAGCGCAAGTTGAGCACCGCCCGCATTCTAACCGTCTGCCCTCACGCTTCAACAGTTGTTGTGCTGGCTGTGTAGATTGGACTCATCTGATCATTTTAAAAAAAATCATGGTTAATTTTATTTGAAGATATAGTAGTTCCATAGGACAGGACAATTAAAATATTGAGTGAGCTCCATTTGATACTGAAGTCGTATTCGCTTCATCTGAAATGTTTGTTTTTCCTTTTGACATAACTCGATCATTTCCTTTTCAAAAATCTTTCTTTATCTGAAACTGGTGTGTCTGTGGATTCAATAGAACTGGTTATAGTATTCTAAAGTGGTCCTCATTTAATATGGGGGTGAGTTTTTTGTTTTTTGGACGGGGCAGGATCACCCCAGATTACAAAAGGCTAAAGGTTTGCATTTGTGAACCTGGCTCAATGTGTTTGGCTCAGCACACACTGGGCATTTTTACACACACCTTAAAGTGCTGGTCTTTCAATTTTCTGGGTCCACAAGTAAGTTCCGGATGCATTCTTCTCACACACACTGCTCTGAGGCAGTTCCTGGATGCATTCGTCACACAAACACTGCCCTGAGGTGGCCTAAAGTAGTCGCAGCTGTAGATGTGAGGGGCTGCCATGGAAACCAAGTGACCAGAGCTGTCTGGAGCAAAACTTTTTACACACAAAAGTTCTGGGAGAAGTTCTACGCAGAAGTTCAAAGAGACAGATGTTTAAAATCTGGGTAAGTGATTTAGACACACAGAAAGTTCAGGATGTAACAGCAAACATGCAGGAGAAATCTGTGTGTAAAAACACCCACTGTGGCAAAAGTATGTTGAACTACCTTTAGTTGCAAGAGGAATAGTCTGAAAAGATTAGAAGTGGAAAAAAGAAGTCACAATTGTGTTGGAAGGTGCAGTGGTTTTTTTTATTCAAGTTAACGTAGTCCCAGTCACAGGATGCTAGAAAGCGTAAGAGAAAAAATTATTCTCAGGGGTTCCAGAAATCCTTTCACTTATGGTAATTAAAAGCTAAATTCAGATGTATATCATCAGAGAAAAGAAAACTAAGGGTGAACAAAATCTCAGTTCTTTGAGTGGTGCCCTCTCGACTCAGCAGAATCTGATTTCAGATATCTAAAAGGCTGATAAAAAGATGGAGAAACAGGCTTTGATTATAGTAAGGTAGATTTAAATGTTTAAACATTTGGGAAAACTTCCTAATTGTAAAAATAGTTGGGCAATGGAACAGGCTTCCTAGGGAGGTTGTGATGTTTTCAGAGACCAGCTGGACAAACATCTGTGTGCAATGCTGTTAGGCACAGGTCCTGTGGGGTATCCTTCCATGGAAGAGGGGATTGGACTAGGTAACTTTTGAGGTAGCTTCCAATCCTAGGATTCTGTGCTGTTGTCGCTGTTTTACATAACCCTGTAGATTCATAAGTTCCTGCCTAGCAGTAGTTGCTTGCCTCACTTGGTCATTCTTTCCCCTTTTCTAGGAGAGGGGAAGTTCACCTATCGATACTAAAAATGAAATTATGGTATTCACATTTTCCCAGTTATGATTAAAAGCTACTTTATTTAATTTTAAACTTTTTTTTTTTAAATCTCAGGGATACCACTGTGCAGAGCCTTACACTACAGCCTTCCGTTAAAGATGGCCTTATTGTATATGAAGACTCGCCACTTGTTAGTATTTAAATCATTCTTAGGGAGTCAAAAATCTATTTTGATAGATTTAGAAACTGCGCATTAAAAATTTGGAAGTTGCTACAAAGGCCAAGAAGACCAAGACTTGAAATTCTTTATCTTTGTACTCTAACTACTGTATCTTATCCAGTGATAATTAAGAAACAAAGTACACAAGGGATGAAATTAAATGTGGAACCTGAGAATCTGTGCTCTTCCAAATTCAGGCCCCTTTGCCTACAGCAACCCTGCCAGGCGGAAAGACCTGCAAATCCTGACATTTTGGGATTTGGGATTTTTAAAGTCCCTACTGTATTAGTAACTTTGTAGCATTTTTTATTGTTTATTTCACTTATGTTTTCTTTGCTACCAACCAAGTAGTATAATGCTCTAGTCCTTGGAATGCAGAAAGTACATGTAAGCTTGGAACAATGTAAAACAACTCTTTATTGGTGCACTGAGATATCCATATTTCTTCCTTCCAGCTTCTAAACACACATTGAGTTAGACACATGATTCCTTCTCTTGACCAGTTTCTGCTTTTTCCGTCCACCGATCCTAAAAGACTGCATTCCTCTTCATTCCCAGTCAGCAGAAAAACTGATCCTCCTCTTCCTTTCAGCTGCAATGCCTTTATCATCCATTCCTCACTCTAACATAAGAACTTCTGTCACATATAAAACTCTTCACAACCTTGCTCCCCCCTACCTCTCTGCACTAATTTTTCTCCATATTCCAGTCCGTGAACTCCGCACCTCCTCTGTCCCCTCTCTCACCCTCCCTGCCCACATCCGCCTCGCCCCCTCCCTTCGTACCTTCAGATTCCTCCTCTAGACCCACCTCTTCCGCTCTGCCCTCCCCGACTCCTCGCTCCCTTCACCTAACTCCTGCTGATACCCTCCATCCAGTACATTCTGTTACCTTAGGTCTGTGTACTCATATCCTCACCACATGGACCATCCAGCCATCATTCTTGATGTAACCAAGCCAAGCTCGTGCACCTGGGACCTCGCATCCTCATGGATGTTACACTCCTTGTCTCTCCCTCTGTTCCCCTTCCTTCATCTCCCCTCTGCCCCCTCCCCCGGTCTCAGATTGTAAGCCCTAGGGCAGGGACCTTGTCTATTCAATTAATTTGTAAAGCACCAGGTACATTGCTTCTGCTATATAAATGCTTGCTAATAATAATAATAATAACCTTACACACTCTCAGTAACAGCATGTCCTTTTTTCACATCCATGTTTGGTATTGCCTACGTCCCTTCTTCAGTATCCATCACTGCACATGGTCTTCAAGCAGTTGATTTAATATACATCAATTCGTTAATCAAAACTTTGTTTAATGTGAGTTAAGTATGAAAGTATGAGTGAGTCTCTCTCTCATTAAACACCAATATGAAAGGAAATGACCATCTAAGCTGCTATTCAACACTGCTTCTTCTAGGTTCACAGACTTTTTCACCCATGCTCTCTGCATCAAATGATTTGGCATGTAAGAATCACTCATTGCTCAAAAGCTCTTCTGGCAAAATACACATATAAGCTATATAGAAATATTGTAAGGATTAATTTTTCATTATTGTTTTTAAGTTTTTGTTAGGGTTCTAAATTTATTAAAAAATCCTTCACTAGAAAATCTGTTACTAACCTGAATCATGTTCTTGGTCAAATGTGAACATAATTAACTAAACATAAACTGCCAATTGTGTCAGAATTATATGGTTCATTTTATAGAAAAATGTATTCTAATTATTGTTTCTGAGTATATGGGAGTGGGGTTTATTAAATGACTCTTGAGGTTTAGTTGCCATTTTCTTATTTGCTTCTCTTGCATTTTCTTAAAACAAGCATTTTAAAATTAATTTGACTATTTCTGGAAGAGCATACTTTTAGTATTAAGCACATGCCTTCCATCAGATCTTTAAGCATCAACTTATTAATGCCTTAGCTAACTCTATTAGTAATAATTTACTCTCTGTTTTAACACATTAATGGGCAGAAAGAAAATGCTAGTTGCTGTTTTAAGGCACTGAGAAATAAAAGGCCGCTCCCGCCCATCAGTGGATGGCACGTCTTTGTGGGGGGCGGCTAAGAATCCTACAGCCAGGAGCGGAGCAAGGACACCTCACTGCCAAGTTGTCTGCCCACCCTCGTCACTGACCACCTGAAGACGTTTGGCCTGTGGCCAGGTGGCAATCACTGTGGGGGTGGACCACTGGGCTGGCTTAAATAGCCTAGACCCATCTGAGTACTGGGAGTTACAATGCTGCAAGCATCAATCTATTTGTCGCAACTGTAAGCGGATATCAGGCAGGAAACTATGGCTGCAAGAAAAGTGTCAGTTAAAAAAGCAATAGATGCAAAGCACAATAAAGAGCTAATTACTAATTTGGCCAGGGGCAGGCAAAGGCCAGTGGCTTTTTGTCTAGGTCGGCTGCCTGCACCCGTTCCTTGTGTGACTCCACCCCACCCCACCCCACCCCTCCCTTCTTTGGGTCAGGAACCTGCCAGCCTGGCTGGCGGTGTTCTGGGCAGCGCAAGGTTCATCTACCTGCAGTAAAATAATTAAGCGCTGTTCATGGTTCCGTTTGCTTATATTTAGCACACGGGATGCCCGGAGGGCCTGTTACACAAGATAGGGGCTTCAAACTTCCTCAGTTGATATCCAGTAAGTTTGTGTATTCCTCAGTTGGTATCAAATAAATCCATATCTGTTGGTATCCAATAAAGTTGCGGCCTATGCCCATATTTACCCAGCAGCGAGTTATGATTCTTTGGTCATGTCCATGCAACAGTGCAGTTCCCTTTATGTGTGTGTGATAAGTCTTTTCTTTTCTAGGTAAAAGCTGTCAAGTTGGGGCATATCCTAGTTATTGATGAGGCAGACAAGGCACCCACAAATGTCACCTGTATTTTAAAAACTCTAGTAGAAAGTGGCGAAATGGTTCTATCAGATGGAAGGCGCCTTGTTGCCAGTAAGTAGCTATCACATACGTTTCTAATTTACAATAAAACATAACATGCTGCAGTTTTTCAGCAGTTGCACATACAAGGCTGAGAAGATAAAGGCAGTAGTGATTCTCAAAGCACTCTGCCAGTGCAAACCCCATTCACTTCAGCGTGACTCGTGCAAGCAGAAGATTTTGAGGCTTAGCCTCTACAAAGTTAGTAATTGCAGAAGTCAATGTGATTCTCCTCTGGACAGTGATTGTGTAAAACAACCAACCATATTGTGAGGTTTCATAGTTGTGTGTCAATGTTTTCTATGTAGAATTTTACAAGGATTTTTTCCCTAATTGGCAAACCTCAGCCCAGGATTCAAAGGTCAGAGTGTGTTCTCTTCTCTCCCACATCACTTCCAATAAGAAGAATCTAGTAATCTCTGATTTAAACCATTCAAGGAAAAAGAAACTAACAGTAGAAGAATTTACAGAAGGAAGGCCTGTGCGACATTTATGGGGAAAAAATGGGACTGAAAATTGGTATTCCTTTGGAAGTGAGGGGAGGGCATCGGAACCGAGGGAAGGGCATCTGCAGTAGGATAAAAACATCAGCCATGTGGGTAACTGATGAATAAAATTCTTACAAGATACTTTAGCAATATTGTCTGACTCCATTAAAGAGAGAGAAAAATCGTGTCAAAGGTGTTGGTGAGATTGTGAACAAATAGAGGTCTTTTTACATATATAATGGGATTGCTGTAAAATGACATTTTTGAGGAGAATAACATCCAATAGAATACTCGGCATAACAAAATTTGGGCTATCTCACTATCAGTGGTATGTTGATTGAGTTACAGAACAATGGAGATTAAAAAAATATTAGGACTGAGAGCAACTTTAAAAGACTTAAAAAGTCATTAAGTCAGTCTCCCTGGCCTTAAGCATGACCATTTGTATCTAGACTGTCCCAGAGTGGTGTTTAACCTATTTTTAAAGGCTTCCATTGATGAGGACTCCATAACTGCCCTTGGCAAATTGATCCACTACCTAATCGCCCTTATGATTAGAAAATTCTTCCTAATATTTAAGCCTACTTCTTTTCTCCTTCAATTAAAGTCCATTCCCTCTAGTCTTATCCTCAGTGGTCCCATAAAATAATTGGGTACCCTTTTGCTTATAATAGCTTTTTACATTTGAAGGCTGTAATCATGTCCGCACGTGAGTCTTTTCTCTAAGCTGAACATTCTCAATTTCTTCAACCTTGCCTCATAGGTATTGCCTTCCAACTTCTCTCTCATCTTCATTGCTCTCTTCTGAGCCCTCTCCAGTTTGTCGATTACCTTCTTTAGTTGAGGAGCACAAAATTGGACCCAGTTCTCTGTATGAGGCCTGACCAGTGCTAAGCAGAGTGGGACAATTACTTCTGCTAATGCAACCCCAAAATAGCATGCGTCTTTTAGCTGCTGCATTGGTGGGGTATCCCATATTCTGTTTATTGTCTACTATAGACATCCCCCAATCCTTTTTAGAAGTGCTGCTGCCTAGCTAGTCCTCCCCTGTTTTCTGTTTGTGCATTTGGTTTTTCTATCCTATGTGTAACACTTTTCATTTGCCTTTATTCATGGTATTTTTAAGACCCATTTTCCAGTTTAAAAAGATCACTTTGAATTAATGTGTCCTCCAAAGTGTTTGAAACCTCTGTGTCCTCAGTAGTAGTAGTTGTTGTTTTATATCCCACAGGCTCATGACAACTTGCAACAATTGAAACAACAGAATTAAACGCTATAAATAAAACACATTGTACACAGTCCCTCGGCTCTCACCAGGAGGAAGTCTCTTCCACACATCCAACCATTCCACTCCAGGCACTCCCGCCCCTCCATCTCTCACCCAAAGGTGTCCCCTTTTCAAGTCCAATTTCCCCTTAATGGTGATTACGGTTAATCATCATTATTAAAGTTAATAATCATCAGAGCTGGAACCCTTGAAACAACAACTTGTTGTTTTTTTAGCTAGGTACTAGGAAAAGATCAATCCCTATCACCTTGGAGAGAGAAAGTTGAGCAAATCATAGCAATGGCTAAATTAAGAGAAATCTTGTAAGAGATTCAATCACACAGTGTCTGCAAATGGGGGAAGCTGACATGGAGAGCTGCCCATACTGGCTTCTCTCACTGAGGGAACACTAGTATTATGACCTTAGCGTTTATTTTTTTTACATATCATGACAAAAACCTAGCCAGACACACGTGGGATTTGAACACATGTATTAGTTTAACATTATGATTGAACATCTGTTCAACTCTCTATTTTTTTAGTTCATATTTTTTGTTAATTATATTAATAATGAAAAAAGACAGATCTAGTAGAATACGTCGTGCTTTCAGTTACAACTAGGCAACCCTGTTATGCAGAGAATATTGTAGCTAGCTATATCTGTATCTGGACGTTTGAATACCAGGCTGAATTTTGAGCTTATGTGTATAAAAAAAAATTAGATTGCTTTTTCCCTGGTAGGGAGCATGGTTTAGGAACATTGATTTAAGATGAATGCAGTAATAATGAATTGTTTGTCTTCGAGAGCCTCTCCACATACACGCTGAAGGTAGTTAGTTACTTGTAATGTTTGTTCTTCAAGAAGAAACCTCTCCACATACACACTGAAGGTAGTTGGGTGCCTTCTGGCACTGAGACGGGGCAGATTTATCCAAACCGCTTCTAGATGGGGAGCACAGAGATGACATCATTGTGGTCTCTATAAATACTGCTCCCCCTCTGCATCACTCCAGTTCTTTCTCCACTGTGGCAGAGATCGGGCATTCCATAGCAGTTTAGCTACATTTATATATTAGATACTTGGACAGGCTTCGCAGCATCAATTCTTCTCCCCAATGGACCCATTGCAGCTTACTTAAACTGACCTCAGACCATCTTCCCAACATGGATTCTTCTCTTTCCTTCAGGCATGACGCAGTTTACCTCATTTACCACAATACTGCTTCTTATCCCAGTCCTATTTAAAAAAGAAGAGTTAGACTGCCAAAGGGCAAGAGTTCATCAACCCTAACTCCCTAACGGGAAGGCCGTTTTCCCCTCCTTGGTGCATGCCACACAAGCGTTTTAAGCGCTGCCCGGTTTGTTCTGCTAAGATCCCAGACTCAGACACACACAACAGGTGCCTCTTGGTGCTGAACACAACGTGGCTGTTTGCCCAGTCTTTTAAGCCTCGGACAAGAAAAGAAAGAGCTCGAAGACTGGTGCAACATCTGACAGAGTCCACTATGAAATCTTCATCAACACCAAAATCCTCGACCTCAACCCTGCCATTGCAGCCAGTTCAGCAGTCTTTGCACGAGTAGAACCTTCAAAGTTGGCACCATTAATGGTCTCGGTGCAGGCCGCATCCCAGCTTCCCCCAATATGCACTACAACTAGAGGGTTGGTGCCTGACAAGGGAACCTCTAAGGAGACCCCCTCTGAAAAGAAGTGTCTGGCATCCACTCCCATCAGAGGCCAAGATCTCTGAGAAGAAAAACAAACATTGCTCCCTGGCACCATGCTCGCAAGTAAGACTGTTGTCCTCATATCACCATACCATATTTCACCATCTCCCCTGCCAACACCTGGGAGCCAATGTTTCTCATTCAACATGGATGGGTCCTTTGACTCCGAGCTGCCTGCTGCACTGAGCACACCTCAATGACATACCCCACCTTGCACATCCAAGACCCTACTCCCAAAGAGTTCAAAGTAATCTTGAGACCTCTCCAGTGTTTCTTAGGGCCGTTCGTACAGGTGCATTCTGCAATGTCATCACACCTCCAGGCCACCTCGGCACTGACAACGATCCAGCCAGCGCTGTTGGGAACAGCATGAGCAACACTGCTCTCACAACAGAAGAGCAGGCTGCCACCTATGCAGATGATACTTGCCTCACAAATCATGGCACCAGCACTGATAGGCAAGCCTTTCCCACAACCAACTGCTGCCCAATACTGATCATTGGACGTGGTGCTGTATACAGTGCCGTTCTTCAAAGGCAGTGCAGAGTTCCAGCTGCAGGAGGAACTCAGGCATGATCCAGACCACCTCGAGGCAGACTTTGACGACCTGCTGACTTGGGACAGGACAGGTCACATTCCCTCCACTCCGGAAATGGAACCAGAAGAACCCCCCTGAAACCGAGGCCACCCCTGAGGAAAGCCTTGGACGCTCCCCCATCACTCTGCCAGATTACTTCCATACCTTCCAGGAGCTGCTGGTGAGTATGGCCACCACTCAAGGAGTCCCCTTAAAGGCTGACTGATAGGAAGAAGCCATACCAACTGTTTGACATCTGGACAATAGGGGCCAGGGAGAGGCTAGCCATACCTCTAGCTAAAGCACTGTAGAACAGGCTGGATGAGTTATGGAAGGAACCTGCTTCAGTACTGCCCATGGTACCAAAATCACTGTGCATGTACTACCCAGAACCAAACTCCAAGCATGACTTCCTTATCTGACACCCAGAGCTTAACTCCCTCATCGCAACAGTAATATCAGAACAGTCCCAATCAGGCAAAAGCCCTGCCCAGCCAAGTGAAAAGGAAGGCAGGTGGAGGAATTCTCCTTCCCTGGGAAGGAGAATTTACTCCCTCTGGATTATGGGCAGCAGAGTGGACAATTACCTAGCCCTCATGGTACAATAGAACTACACCCTTTAAGATAGTCTTTATTGGCCACAATCCCAAGCTGGATCTGCACGGGATCTACAGCACAATGTGTTCTCTATGGATATGTGTATGGTTTGCACGTGCGTTCATGTGCGGGGTTTGCGTGCAGCGCACACGGGGCATGGGATTGACGCCAATGTCATTAACAGGCTTCCTGAGGAGACTAAGATACATCTTCTGCCCACTGTCCAGGATGGCAAAGATCTCTCCAAAAACTGTTCCTTTGGTGTCACTGACTCAGCAGGACATTCTGTGGCATCTGTCATCTCTCTTCATCAACACTCCTTGTTGAGCTCATCTGGTTCATCACAGGAGGCATAAAATGTTTTTAATAACCTTCCCTTTGATATATCTCATTTCTTCAATGAAGCGACAAACCAAGGGCTCATGCAACTCAAGAACAACCGTACCACTGCCCGTTGAGAATCAGGCCGGCACATCTAAAGGACGGATGGCCTGATTCCTGACCGGAATCCCGGGATCCGGGATCAGCATGGCAGACCTCCGGGCCCATTACGTCTGAAATTACCCATAGTATTCACCACCACCATCAAGGGTTGGACAGTCCTGATTTCAACCACTGTGTACTATATGAATTGGTGGTGGGTGTGTGGGTGGGTGTGTGTGTGTGTGTGTGTGTGTGTGTCCAGATCCCATTAGCTCACACTGGAGGCAGTAATTCTGTGGGAATGGTGTATAGACAACAAGGTCACCTCCATAGCAGTTCACCTACCAGGGACCTCAAATACCTTGAATTTGCCCTTTGCACAATCCCTTTTCCATGAGTGGGAGCTGAAGGACTCTGTTTTCTACACATTAGTTCACAAGTGGGGGCAACCGTATGCAAATCTGTTTGCGTCTCCACACAATGCAAAGTCCCCAAGGTTCTTCACAAAGGGGGTAGATTGGGATATCTGGGGGTTGCCCTAGTACACCCTTGGCCTTGGAGGCTAATGTATGTCTCCCTCCCCACCTTCCCTGTGGTTCACAAGGTACTATTCAAAGCAAAGAGAGAGAGTGTGGATCTGATCCTGATCTCTTCCCAACTGGCCCAGCTATTTCTGGTTTCCATACCTCTTACCAACTGGTAACCAAACTGCCTTGGTCTTTTCCACCACACCCGGACTTGATCACCAGGAATTCAGGGAGAGCTTGACACGAGGACCTGCCTTCCCTCCACCTCTCTGCTGGAGAATCTCCTGTTAGTTGAAGAGGAAAGGCAGTTACCAGAGGAACTGAGCTGCTAACTAGTAGAAAACTTGCTACTAGGTCGTGCTTTGTTAAGAAATGGCCTATATTTGTTGTATGCGCCAGATGTTTTAATGTTAAACCATTCTGATCAGGCATTCCATTACTCTTACAGTACTTGCTACGTTTTTGTAAATCAGGACTTTCCTTAGCGTCTGTTAAAGTTCATATGGCAGCTCCATCTGTATTTCATTTGTGACAAATTCATTGCTGTCTTGAGAAACTTCACTTATGTGGGGTAGGAGAAAAGTGGTTTACTGTTCATAAACCACTTTTCTCCTACCTCACGTAAGTGCTGTTTTTCAAGAAAGCAATGAATTTATTGCCACTGGTATAAATTCTCTCTTGCTCTTGGGATCTGAATCTGGTCCTTACAGCCTTAATGAAACCCCCATTCAAACCCATGGCCCTTTTTCTTGTGGCCATAGCTTCCATTAGTAGTAAACTTAATGCTTTAGTTTACAATCCACAACAGAAAAAAGGAGGGCTGGCCACTGAACAGAACCAGAAGGTGCAAAAACACAAGGCCAACAAGTATGATGGCAAAACAAAAATCTGTGTCTGTGTGTGTTTGTGTATGTATGTATATATATAAATGCACACAAAACTGCTACAAAAATATACCGGGAAGGAGCAATAATATATGGGTATACATTAAAATCATTTATCGTACATACAAATGAAAACCAACCACAAAACAATGGTGGCTATTATAAAAAATCACTACCACCAAACTGATAATTGTCCATACACATATCCACTTCCAACAACAAGGAATAAAAAATATACGTGTCAAATTCTACGAGATCCCAGGTTATATTCTCGTTTCAAACAAATCTTTGTCAAGAATCTTGGAACAGATGTTATATTGGGCTTCTGCATGCTGATGGTATAAAACATATACAAACAATGAATGTCACATACAGCAACAATCAACTATGTATAATAAATGGTACTCCTTCCCCAATAGCATATCACATTATAAATAGTAAATAAAGTAATCAGTATATGTGCAAAATATACATGGTATAAAACATGATGGTATAAACATGTACAAACAATGAATGTCACATACCACTTCACACTCATGAGGAACTACTGGATGTTGTAATTTTTATCTATTTTCTTGTATACCAATTGTCCTCCCTTTTACCTCCTTGTGTGGTCATAGACATTTACAATTGTTTTAACATGACAGTATTGGTCCATGCCATGATAGGGTTAGCATCAGCAGCTTTTGCATTTTGGTTAGCCCTGGTACAGGTGTTCTCTTAGTAAAGTGGGTCACGTGACTGTTATTTAAGTAGGTCATGGCTGTAGAATTACTCTTACAGTTAGAGGAATGGCCTCCGTTCAGACTGTATCTTATCTTCATGTTATAGGAGGTAAGGTGGGGAGTTCAGTGGTTTTTCCCTAGGGCATTTCATTGATTAGCTCTTTGACTTGTTTTTTGAATAGTTTAATTTCATATTTCAAACAGTTTTTCTCTTGGATAGGTGTATTTGGCCCATTCCAACCGTGAAGCAGACTTTTTGCAGGCTGTTGATTGCTTGTCCAGTAGTTCCTCATGAGTGTGAAGTGGGGTAAGAATCCCATTGTATTTTTCTTATAGTTGACCATTGAGATTATATACAAGTTCTTATGCTTAGATGCATTACAGTTAGTATTATTAATTGTGGGCATATCAATTGGTGATTAGGGTGGATTTTTGTTGGTCTGCTTATGTAGATATGAGTTATGCATGTTCTCAGATTTGACTATTTTGCCCCACCCCAGAACATGCATTCATGTTGAGTGTTTCTTAGGGGTGGGACTACCGGACATACCATAGTATTGGGTGTACTGGCAGTATCGGATTAAACCCGGTAATCCAGGTAAATTGCTGGATTCCCCCCATACCGGATTTTTTACATTGCGGCCATTCAAATGAATGGCTGCACAATGTAAAAAAACACCAAAAAAACCACAAACACTTTCCCTCCCTGAGTCCAGGCTGCACGGGTGGAAGGGGGGACACCCCCCACCCACCCTGCCCAGCCTGGATTTAAACACCAAAAATAATTTCCCCTAAGTCCCCTAGTGCGGGTTCCGGGCCGCCACCGGCGACCCAGAGCCCGCACCAGCACTGCAGCAGCCAGCAGGTAAGTGTACCGGTACTTTACTGATCCCTGGGGTGGGGGGGTGGTTTAACACCCCCCCACACACACCCTAGAGATCACCCTACCTCCCCACCCAGGGATTAATGCCATTGCCTCCTACCTTGAGCTCCGGGCGGCGGCGATCCGGCGGCTTCAGTGCTGGCTGTGGCTGCCGGCTTCAGCACACTACTAGGCCTTCCGGGGAACTTCCGGGTTTCCCCGGAAGGCCTAGTAGCGTGCTGAAGCCGGCAGCCACAGCCAGCGCTGAAGCCGTCGGACCGCCGCCGCCCGGAGCTCAAGGTAGGCAACAATGGCATTAATCCCTGGGTGGGGAGGTAGAGTGATCCCTGGGGTGGGATGGGGTGTTAAACCACCCCCACCCCAGGGATCAGTAAAGTACCGGTACACTTATCTTCTGGTTGCTGCAGTGCTGGTGCGGGCTCTGGGTCGCCGGCGGCGGCCCGGAGCCAGCACTAGGGGACTTTGGGGAAATCATTTTTATACCATCATGTTTTATACCATGCATATTTTGCACATATATTGATTACTTTGTTTACTATTTATAATGTGATATGCTATTGGGGAAGGAGTACCATTTATTATACATAGTTGATTGTTGCTGTATGTGACATTCATTGTTTGTATATGTTTTATACCATCAGCGTGCGGAAGACCAATATAACATCTGTTCCAAGATTCTTGACAAAGATTTGTTTGAAACGAGAATATAACCTGGGATCTTGTAGAATTTGACACACATATTTTTTATTCCTTATTGTGGGAAGTGGATATGTGTATGGACAATTGTCAGTTTGGTGGTAGTGATTTGTTATAAAAACCACCACTGTTTTGTGGTTGGTTTTCATTTGTATGTACAATAAATGATTTTAATGTATACTATTATATTATTGCTTGCCATCCTGCTTGCTGGCCTTGTGTTTTTGCACCTTCTGGTTTAGTTTACAATCCCCCATACCTAGTTTTTCACAAAGACAAGTGGTCCTTAGACCCATCCATCTTTCCTTCCAAAAGTGACTTCGGAATTTCACCTCAACCTATCAGTTACATTATCAGTTTTCTTCCCTAGACTGTATACATTCTCAGGGGAAGCTGCTCTTCACACGCTAGATACGAGGAATGCAATGCTCTTCTACTTATCCCATACGAAAACAGGAAAACACTTATTTGTTTCCCCCTGTCCTCAAACATTAGGCCAAAGGATCTCTAAGCAGACTTTGTCTAAGTGGCTCAGGAAGTGTGTGCAACTAGCCTATGAGTTCCATTCTAAATGACCTCCTAAAGGGTTTAGGCCTTACTCCCTTAGAGGAGTTTCAGCATCCTTGGGTGTTTTTAGGCATACTTTGCTGTTGGAGATTTGCAAGGCAGCTACTTGGGGTTTGGTGCACACTTTTACTACATGCTATGCTGTTGACTTGGCAGCTAGAACAGATGCCCATTTTGGGTGTTGAGTTCTACAATATTACTTTTAACTTCTTCTTGTTAGCTGTCCCAAGACGCTTGTGCAGGAGGGGGGTGCATATAAATGCAAAAATAAATAAATAAACTCTTTACCCTACTCCTCCTTCAGTTGCTTGCTAATCTACCTTCAGTGTGTATGTGGTGAGGCTCTCAAAGAAGAAGGAGAAGGAGGAGGAGGACATTTGTTCTTTGAGAAGAAGCCTCTCCACATAAACACCACCACCCTGCCCTCACTTTGGAAGATTTGCCTAAATTGTGATTCTCTGCCTTGGGAAAAAGGACTGGTGTGATGGGGAGCAGTATTTATAGGGACCGCGATGACATCATCTCTCTGCTCCCCGTCTAGAAGCTGCATATGTAGAGAGGCTTCTTGTCAAAGAACAAATGTTACAAGTAAGTAACTTACTCTTCAGGTGATGTAATTCACTCATTCCATATGTGGTTGAAAAACACTGGATTGTCATTTAAAAAGAAATACTGTGAATTTTTACAATAGAGACCTGGTTATCTGGATACTTTGCTTATCCCGAGGCACTCCTTGTCCCCAATAAGATGTGAGTGAGTTCAGGTAGTTGCACCCCCTCCCTCTCTCCCCCACCCCCTAAAATATTTCCCTAGGTATCTCCCCCTAGGAGATTCTTTGGTAGCATAGTTCTAATGGAAATATACTGTCAAAGAACTAGTCAAGGTCTTCAGTCATAGTTGTGGAGGCAAAAAGTCTTAGTTGTCCTTGGTGTCTGAAGATTACTAAATTGGCAGTCTGGTCCAACAGCCTTTTCTGTAGGAGAGCAAAAGAAGGACCCACACCATATCCTGATAAGGGATCTCATGGATGCTTCCTTAACCAAATCCTTCACTTTAATTCCTACTGCATACGTGAGTTATTCTGGTTTTGAGACACTCAATGTGTATTTTTGAGTTTGGAGTAAAATTCTTCCTGCCGATTCAGATTACAGCATTTTATGAAACAAAATCACAACAGTCCAAAACATAGAAGGTCTCACAGTTGTACGAATTGCTAATACATTGTCTTTCAAAGATGTAGAGTTTTCCATTGCTTGGTTAATGCATTGCATAACTAAAATATTAGTATTTAAAATCTATGTATTTTCCAGATCCTGTTAGTGCAGATCGGAGAGAGAATGTGGTAGTAATTCATCCTGATTTCAGAATGATAGTTCTAGCAAACAGACCTGGATTTCCATTCTTGGGAAATGACTTTTTTGGCACACTAGGTAAGTGGAAGACCTCTAATGGAGTCATTTTCATCTGGTTTATTGTGATCCATTGGTGGGTCCTGGGAAGGTTATAATGGGGTTACAGAAGTAGGAATAGAGGTGGGAAATGCATTTCTACATCCCTACCCCTAGCTAGTGGGGAAGCATGAGCTCTATCTGGGGCTCTAGGAGGGAAACGGTGTGTTTTGGTGTCTCTCTTGGCCCCACAAGTCTGCTGCATTTGGGCTGAGCAGAAGCTGTTCTCCCAGCACTATCAAGGGCTGAAGGAGAGCCCTAGATCCCTGCCGTGCCTTGTGCACCCAAGCCCATGTGGGTCCTGGATTTAGATTGGGTTGTAGATTTAAAAAAAAATATTTTGGTGGGTCTTGCTCACAGAACGTTTGTGACACTGCTCTTGATTGCAGTATTTTTAACTGAACTGGTCTTGGAGACACTAGCTTTGTTTTGTTGTGGAAAGGGTATAGGGATTGGGGTGAGGGAGGCCTTAATTTCATCTCTTCCAGGAGTCAGTGTAGACGCTAATCGTTTCAGACATGAACCCTTTGTTAGTAACCACTAACAAGATCCCAAGTTTTCCAAATGGAAGAGCAGAGGAGGGAACTCTAGGAATCAGGAAAATGTCAGATAACAATTGGTCATCTTCCTGCCTGTCAGAGCCAGCAGAAGGAATCAAACCCTCCACACTTCCTCAAAACAAGCACAAAAGCAACTTTTTGTATAAATGGAAGTATAACTTGTCTTTCAACCAGAGCTAATGGGAAATGTTGGATTATTATCATACAATATTATAGAACTATGTTTCTGTCGCTCTGGAACTCAAATACTTTTACAAAGGTGCTGGCAGAACATTAGCATCTCCATGTGTCCAAGGGATTTGTGATTTTTTTTTTCCAGTGCAACACAACAGGTCAGCAATGCAATGGGGAATAAAATAGAGACCCAGTGTAGTAATAGTTAAAAGGAGTTGTGGGGAGGACAGCCCCACCCTAGTCTTTGCCATCATGTGCCAGAGTTAAATACTGTTGCACATACTTTTCCTGCCATGGGGTCCTTGGCTTTTCCTCCCATTCCATTCAGAACCCAGTCCTGCCCCTGGAAATGCAGTAACAGTGGTGGTCACCATTGGCAGAAATCAAGGAGTGCACTGCCACATGCAGACATGTCTCCCATTTTTATGCGTAGGTCTCATTATTTTCATTACTCTATTCCCACAGGGGCATCTTGCCACCTTATAACCTTACAGTACAACTTATTTTTTTTTTGCATCCATTGTGTGTCCAACTTCATATATCATTGGTTGAGATCTCATTCTTCTAAAGGCTCCTGATGCTTTTGAAATTTACTGTATGTGTGTGCTATGTAAAAGTTAAATGTTGTTATAAACAATCATGTTGTAGCAATTTAAATGCATGTTTTGAGGATTTTAAAATTTTTCTTGCAGGGGATATTTTTAGCTGCCATGCTGTTGACAATCCCAAACCAAATTCTGAGTTTGCGATGCTCAGGCAGTATGGGCCTGATGTCCCTGAGCCAGTTCTTCAGAAACTGGTAACTGCTTTTGGAGAACTGAGGAGCTTGGCTGACCAAGGCATTATTAATTATCCGTATTCCACCAGAGAAGTAGTAAATATTGTAAAGCATTTACAGGTACGATATATGCGTGTTACAAATTTCAGTGGAGTTTAAATGACCAATGATGAAATATAATTTTTGATAACACTTAAAGGAGAACATAATGTGTTTTTCAAGTTTAGAATTTATGGATATCTCCAGCAACTGCATTTGGAAAGAATAACAGTGGGTGTTACCAGATGTAATGATAAACGCATACAAATCCATCATGTATTGAAATCAATTACATCCTCCAGGGAGTGTGTCTGCATGAACAGATGGAAACTGCTGGAACTGTGTGGGCAAAGCTTCATCCTAAAGAGAATCCAACTGTGAAAGCACCATCCAGTCCTTTCACTCCCTTAGTTCTCTTCCCTCATACCATGTGAGAGCACCACCTCAGTTCCTTCTCTGCCTGTTTTTCGTTCGTCCTTCCACCGTGCCACTTCTCAGTGGCCAGAAACACCATAGAAATGCTCAGTAATGAGCCTGGCCCTTCACAAAAATACATGTCTCTGTGGTCTCTGGAGGACCAAAAAGCATCAGCAGGGCAGTGTGTGTTTTTAGACAAAACAGCAGCTACGTGGTAGGGGCACCTACTTGCTGCCTGCCCCCATGATTTTTCAGATCCCAAACCATACTAAGCATGTGTGCTTGCGGAAACATGTAACAACCAAATGTGTGTTTAAACTCGAAACAAGTAGCTAGCATTATGTCTGATGACACCTGACATCTAGGTGTTCAGATGCTGTGATTATTGGGCTCATGTAAGCAGTGAGATACTTAGATCTTTGTAGCTGTTCCTTATGTAAGCGTACAGTACTGTGTGTATGTTTTGTGCCTATGTGGTATGTAGTCTTATTGGTCTATACTGTGGTAATATTTTCCTTCTTTTCATTCTTGTATGGTGTATGTTAAAATTATTCATTTTACATCTTGGTATAAAATAGATGTTAAAATAAGATAAATTAAGCTACACTTTAGACTGTTCATTTTTTATTTAGGCTTCCATTAAGGGCAGTTGCCCAGTGTCACATAAGAAAATAGCTCTAAGTTCACACACAACTTCACAAAAGTAATTTTAAAAAAGCAACATTCCTTAATCCTGAGTCAGTAATGAAATAAAATGTTAACTTTAGGATCTGATCCGTGCATATGTTGCTCAGAATACTGAAAATCTAAAACGACTCAGTTGTCTTTGAAATATGGAGTGTTTCTGAATAATTTATAAGCTGGTATAAGTAAATATTATCTCTTTGTACAGCAAATAGCACTTTACTTATCGTTCTCTTTTTCTAATCTACAGTGTATAAATCACTGAGAGAGAAGATCTTAAAATAGTTTATTTTTATTTCTTTAAATTTGCACTTTGTTTTATATCTTGTAGTTTTCTGCAGTAGGTGGTAGAGCTTCTTGTGCTTGTACCAAGAGACAGTACCTTTCACTGTACTAAATAGACATTTAAGCTGGAATTCAGTTCTTGCTGAAACAGTTGGTGGACATTTAATTTCGAATGATATTTTTTTATTAAGGAACAAAGTTACTGAGTCCACTAATGTGAATAAGGCTTTACAGGTAATGCAAGAAATTTAAAAAGTTGTCTCCCCTTTTTCGGGAGGAAGTTAGGATAACCCAAACAGGAAATTACATCAGGAAAGCTCCTTGGTTTGATGATGAGTGCAGAAAATGGAAAAGTGAATATTGTAATTCTTTGCTTAAAGAGGCAAAGAATCTTCCATCCTCTCTACAGGCAGAAGTTGTGAAAGTTAGGAAATTGTATAAGTTTATTATTGAGGAATAATACACTTTACCATTCTTACTCACAATGATAGATCTTTCTGGGCGTTAGAAGGAAAGGGAACTGATTTCTGTACTAATAGGCTGGATTCGAATATACCAGCACATAAGTGGATAGCATTATATACTAAACAGTATAGTGTTGAGGATATTGGATTGGTTGGGGGAATTATTAACTGTGATGTCCTTCCCACTGACAATGTTTCCTTTCACTATATAGCCACAGGTAGAGATGCTAATTATGATTCAAAAGAAGAATAAATCCCCAGCTTTGGACGCTTTGCCTGCTGAGTTATCCAAATTTATATGGAGTGGTGGTTACCAGTTTTGACTTACTAGTTTAATTGTATAATTCAGTCCAGCATTATTCCAGTCGTGGAAAGGCAATTTAATAGTGCCTATTTATAAAAAAGGTTCAAGAATTGATCCAGCATCTTATAGACTGATTTCATTGATTAATATAGTAGCATAGTTATTTGGTAGGCATCTTTTGTGTCATATTGAGGCATGGGTACAGGATAATAACATACTTTGTGAGGAGCAGGCAGGTTTTAGGAAGGGGTATGCAACTTCAGATCATATCTTTACTCTTCAAAATGTTATCTATAAATATACTAAGATCAAGAAATTATGACTGTACGTGGCTTTTATTGACCTATCGTCAGCCTTTGATATGGTAGATAGGAATAGATTATGGTCTAAATTGCACTCCCTGGGAATCCATCCATACTTGCTTAAGCTCTTAATGTTATATCATAAAGATACTTGGGCCTGTGTTAGGTATTGTAGTGCAAGGAAAATATCTGCTAGGTTTCCAACTAACCATGGGGTTAGACAAGGTTGTATATTAACCCCAATTCTTTTTAATTTATATAATAATGACAGGATAACTGCTATGCAGTGCCCAAGTTTCCATTCACCGCAAATATTGGCATCTTCATTGGGTATTCTAGTATATGCAGATGATGTGATTATTATGTCAAGATTTCCTATAGGACTTCAGAAGGCTTTAAATAAATTTAGTCATTGGTGTGATGAGAACAAGTTAAGTATTAATCATCAAAAGACAAAAATTCTCAAATGGGATAGAACTAGAAGGGACTATGCGTGGTTTAGTGGTCCCCATAAGATCCAAGTGGTTAAGTCATTCAAATACTTGGGGTATTATTTTTAAGCACTCATGGTTGGAATGACCAGCTAGCTGCAGTTAAGCAGAAAGCTGGTCAGTCCTCCTTTGCAATTACTAAATTCCATGAAATGTATTATGCTAGATCAGTACCAGCAAGGCCTTTAGAGCTAAGGTAATTCCTCAACTTGTCTGTGAAATAGAAGTTTGGGGTGACATAGCTCTTGATGTTTTAGAAATACCTCAAAATAAATTTTTGAGAAAATTACTTGGTCTTCCTATTTCAGTGCCAGCAACTTATTTAAGAATGGAAACTGGATTAGATTCTATTGGATTAATTGCCAAGAAGAGAATTATGAGATACTGGTTTGCCTTACTAACACTTTCTCCTTTCCGTATAATCAAAATGTGTTATCTAGAGGAGTTGACGAGGCCACCAAGTTTATATTTGCCTTGGTTGTGTTTCATTTATAAGTACCTTGAACAGTATTGGCTTAGGTTATTATTGTACAGATAATGTTAGTTTTCACTTCTCTGGAGAGGGATTTACTATTTCTGAGATTGAATGATATATTTCATCAGGAAGACTATGTGGTTCTACATATAAGCCTCATTGCTCCATTATACTTGCACTGGAGCCCCAGAGAGTGGTATGGCTAGAGACTACTCGAGATTAAGCGTAATGCTGGAATCCATTTAACAAGATTACATCTTGAACAAATGCATTCTGCCATGACTGTGGGCCAGCGTATTGGCATGCCCAGTCAACACAGGATTTGTCTGTGTGACATGAAGATGATGGAAGATTTAGTCCATTATGTAATGCAGTATCCATATGTTTTGGATGCTAGAGCAATCTATCTTGCCCTAGATGGTGTCTCCTCATTTTCTAAAAGAGAGAAGCTTATATATTCTCCTCATACCTCTGCATCCTCCTCCTGTTGGGTAGTTCTACCATTGACCAGCAGGAGGCAGATGATTACATTTTTCTTCCTCTGCGCCTGCGTCACTGGAACTACCCAGTCGCATCTCCAGTCCGTCGTCTGCCTCGAGACCAATAGGACGCAGCTTCGTGGCACTCAGACTGTGAGGAAGAGAAAGAAAGAGAAAGTCAGGTTCTTTGTGGGGCTTAAGGGGCAGCGATCCCGGACACGGTCTCGGGTTTCGCCTCATAGGCCGTTTGGATAACTTAAAAAAAAACAAAAAAAACCAGCCGGCTCCCTCGCACTGCGCCGGGGAGCAGGGGACACCGCACAGCTTCCCGCTTAGCGAGAGGTCGCCAGCCGGTGATCCCCCCGCCACGGGTGAGGATCAGCACTGCTTGGTCCACCCGGTAGAGAATACAGCGCCACCATTAAAAAATTAAAATGATGAGTGCGGCCAATAAAGAACCGGTAGCCACCCCCTCCCCCGCGAGTGGAACGGGGACAGCTATGGGAGAGGGAGGATCCGCAGCCCAGGCTCCCTCTCTGAATTCGATAGCCCAAACCATGGGTGAAATTTTGGTCTCCCTTAGGGAGCTCTCCCGCCCAAAAGCGGAGAAGAGAAAGAGGACCCCTCCACAATCAGGGCCCCCGCCAAGTACCGCAAGGTGGGAAAACCCAGGGCGGAGAAGAAGGGCAAACAGCCACTAGGGGGCGCTAAGGCCCGGATTCTGCTCTCTCCTCAGGGCTCTGAGGAGGAGATGCAACCAGGAATATCCAGCCAGACATTTAGGGCTGAGAGAATGGCTGAGTCAGACTCTGACTCCATGAGCTCGGGATCAGAGTTAGAGGAGGGGGAATACGTGGAGGCTTCCACAGACCCCAGAGACAGGGACAGACATTTCCCTAGCCAGGTCATAAGGACTCTCCAACTTAAGGAGAAACCAGCCAAGGAAGCCTCTTCTGACTCAAGAAGAGTATACCAGGGAACTTATCCCCTCCCTACATGGCAGGGACCAGGGGCTCCCCCTAGATAGGGCCTTTGAGAGACTGGTGATAGGGGAATGGAAGTTTCCTGACAAGGCCTTTAAAATGAACAGGGCGCAGGACTCCCTGTATGCTTTTTCCAGAAAAAAGGAGCCGCTGTTTAAAAGCCCAAAGATCGACGCGGCAGCGGCCTCTCTGGCTCGCCAGACTGTTTTTTCTACTGAAGGGGACTGCCACCCCAGGGACCCCACGGATCGGGGGGTAGACTCCGTTCTTAAGAGGGCAGGGGATGGTAATGCAGCATCCCTTAAAGTCAGCATTGTGGCTTCATATGTATCCAGGGCGCTGATGTTCTGGATGCAGGAGCTCCAGGACCCGGATTTGTCAGAGAGAAAATCCCAGAAACTCTCTTCCCTGATTTGCTTGGCCTCCCGCTTCCTAGTGGATGCCTCCACTGACTCCCTAGTCTGGTCAGCTAGAGCCATGGCCAATGGGATTGCAGCCAGGCGCAGAGTCTGATAACGATCTTGGCAGGGAGATTCTACCGCCAAAAATCTCTTAGCCGCTGCACCCTACAAGGGTGTCAAGCTGCTTGGGGTTTGCTTAGATATAAGGTATTAGAGGAGGCAAACCTTAAGGACAAACCCCAAACCCTCCAACAAATCACGCCAAAAAGAGGGTTTTTTCGTGGCTACCCCTTTCGATTCAGGGGGTTTGTGGGTACCTCCAGACAAATGCAGTCCCAGATTCCAGGCTAGTAACTTCTCCTTTCGAGGGAGAGGCTTCAGAGCAGGGAGATATGATAGATGGAGATCCGGGGGAATGTCCAGCTCTCAGAGCAAACAGGAGGCCTGACTATGCCGTCATAGAAATAGGACGCAGGCTGCAACTTTACCAGGAGACATGGCGCGTCTCCGTGACAGACTCCTGGGTTCTTACCTGTGTCTCAGAGGGATACAGGATAGAACTAGAACACACACCAAGACAAAGATTTGTGGCCTCGCTGGTGCCAAAAGACTTACTAAAGCATAGAGCGATGGTGGCAGAAATTCAAAGACTGTCAGACATAAAGGCTGAAGAGAGAGTTCCCGCACAGGAACGATTCACAGGCATCTACACCATCCTGTTTTTGGTAGCCAAGAAACAGGGAAAATGGAGGGTGGGTCTAGATCTGAAGGTCCTCAACAGATTCGTAAAGAAGCACCATTTCAAGATGGAGACAGCAGCATCAATTTGCCAAAGTCTACAGAGGAACGACTGGATGACCCCTCTAGATCTCAGAGAAGCCTATCTTCATGTGCCAATCTGGAACCAACACAAGAGGTGCCTGCGATTTGCCTACGATGGAGTCCACTGGCAATTCAGAGCTCTCCTCTTTGAGCTATCATCGGCGCCCAGTGTCTTTACAGAATTCTTAATCCCGCTCATTGCCAACCTTCAAGCAGAGGGGATACACATATACGCGTACCTGGACGACCTACTGATCAGAGCCAGCTCCACGGACAGAGTACAGACCCATCTGAACAGGACCATCCAGTACTTAGAGAGCCACGGGTTTGTAATCAACAGGGAGAAAAGTAATCTATCTCCATGTCGCAGGTTGGAACACCTGGGGATTTTGGTGGACACAGACTCAGACCGCGCATTCGTCCCTCCAGCACGATGAGACAAAATCAGGAGGTTGGTCCAGATATTAAAACTCCAGAACCGCATGAGGCTCAAGCAGCTAGCCAGCTTACTAGGGCTCATGATATCGTACATAGGACAAGTGACATGGGGACGTTTTCACCTTCACCCCTTGCAGAGGCAGCTGCGGGGTTTTCAAAGAGAACTTACTTTGGGACTGAACCTGTGGGTCCCCATCCCTTGAAGCCTAAGGTCCTCAATGTCCTGGTGGCTAAGGTCAGACACCCTACACGAAGGCGTGCCACTCACGGAACCAAGGAGGACGGTCCTGACAACAGACGCCAGCCTCCGGGAATGGGGAGGCCATGCAGGATCACAATCAGCCCAGGGCATCTGGACACCAAGGGATGCTGGCAGAAGGATCAATGTCCTCGAACTGAAAGCCATCCGTCTTGCCTTACATCAACTGGACCCGATCTTTCCATACAAACACATCCTGGTGTATATGGACAATGTGACGGCGAAGGCCTACCTCAATCAACAAGGGGGGTCGAGATCGTCGGAGCTACACCAGGAAGCGGTAAGACTTTTTTCGTGGGCTCAGAGCCACCTACTCTCCATAAAAGCCCTGCGCATCAGGGGGCAGGACAATATACAGGCCGACTGGCTGAGCCGCCAGACCTTGCATCCACACGAGTGGAGGTTTGACACGACTGTGTTTCAACAGATAGTAGGGTGGTTCGGGCTCCCTCTGTTGGACTTATTCGCAACCAAGGAGAGCGCCCAAGTACCTCATTTCATCACACAAGTTCCCTGCTCGGAGGCGGAGGGTGCCGACGCTCTGAATTGCCCTTGGCCCAAGGGCCTGCTGTACGCTTTTCCTCCTCTCCCTCTTAATACACAGAACAATATCCAAGGCAGTCAGGGAACGAGCGTCTCTAATTCTCATAGCTCCATGGTGGCCCAGAAGGCCGTGGTTTTCCAACCTGGTAGAATTCAGCCAGGCTCAATACCACCGGTTACCACTCCTTCCAATATTAATCTCCCAGGGACCAGTGTACTCGTCAGAGATTCTAACTTTAAAACTAACAGTTTGGAACTTGAACGCTTGGCGTTGAAGGCAAAGGGGTATTCCGAAGCGGTATCATCCACGATTCAACTCTCTAGATGATCGGCCACCTGAAGAAGCTATAGTGCCACCTGGAAAACCTTTGCAAAGTGGTGTCTCTCACAGGGTCAGGACCCTGTGCAGGCCCGGGTTTCCCAGGTGTTAGAATTTCTCCAGCAGGGCCTAGACAAGGACCTGCGAGCAAATACATTAGCTAGACAAGCGGCGGCCATAGATTCTGTCCTCAGGGCGGTCTCTAATAGAGTGGTCTCCGCCCACAGAAACGTGAGGAGATTCTTACGAGCAGCTAGGATGATATCTCCCCCAGTAGTACATAGGGTACCCTCTTGGGATTTGAATTTAGTATTGGAGGCTCTGATCAAGCCTCCATTCGAACCCCTTAAACACGTATCTCTTTATTTCCTGACCTTGAAGGTTACCTTTCTCATAGCAGTAAAATCAGCTAGGAGGGTCTCCGAACTCGGAGCCCTTTCAACGGAGGACAATTTTTGCATTTTCAAGGAAGACTCGGTTACTTTTAGATTGGATCAGGCATTCTTACCAAAAATTAATTCTTTTTTTCATAGGTCCCAGGAGGTAATATTACCTTCATTTTGCCCTAAGCCTGTTCACCCCAGGGAAAAGATCTGGCACACTCTAGACGTGAGGCAGGCCCTAAAGATCTACCTGGCCAGGACCAGAGTTTTCAGAAAGTCCACAGCACTTTTGGTGAATATCAGGCCGGTGGGACAGGGATCCAAGGCCTCTAAAATTCTGATTTCCAAATGGGTAAAGCAGGGAATTGTGGAAGCATACAAGGCAAGGGGTAGAATTCCCCCTCTGCAGATTTGGGCCCATTCCATGCGCTCAGCAGCCATGTCTTATGGCTTTAAAGCTCGAGCCTCGTGTGAGGAAATATGCAGGGCTGCTACATGGGCTTCTATCTGCACTTTTGTTAAACATTATAAAGTCAATGTTTTTCAGTCAGCGGAGGCCACTTTTGGCAGAAGGGTACTGCAAGCGGTACTGGAACCTTCCCGTGCTGCTGGCTCCCACCCTTGAGTTCAATTTAGGAGGCTTGGGTACATCCCAACAGGAGGAGGATACAGAGGTATGAGGTGAAAGGAGAATTGGTAACCTACCTTGGGTGAATTCCTTTCTCTCATACACTCTGAATACTCCTCCGACCCTCCCAGCCAGACGCTTCAATTGGCGGGGAGGTTCTAGGGATCAGTACCGCAGTTTATCGTTAGATCAGTTTTCAGGTTTAGATTGAGAAGTTATTTGTTGGGGGGGCGGGGGGGAGATGTCCCTAACAATTGTTGCTTTTAGTTATCGTATAGGAAACATAGTCTTCTCAGCTTTGGAACGGACTGGAGATGCGGCTGGGTAGTTCCAGTGACACAGACACAGAGGAAGAAAAATTTAATTATCTGCCTCCTGCTGGTCAATGGTAGAACTACCCAACAGGAGGAGTATGCGGAGTGTATGAGAGAAAGGAATTCACCCAAGGTAGGTTACCATGTCTCCTTTTTATGCAGCAGATAGGAAATGATATTGTGCAGAATTTAGCTTACTTTGCTGCTAAGGTGGCAGCAATTAGGTCCGTCTATCCGATGCTTGTTATGAAAGATGTGATATTAGCATCATAAAGCCTGCAGGTATTTTCTTTTTCAATGTTATTTTATGTTTGTGTGTATTTAATTATTTTGTTTATTTTTATTATTCATTTATTTATATTGTTAATTGTAATAAATGTTGATATATTGTAGTAATAATTGCTGTAGTTATTGTTTTATTTTGAATATGGTGTGCCTTTTTAAGTTCGGTAAAGAGTAAGGCGCCTCCTTAGAAGTTATGTGAGCTCTGTGTTGTTATAAGCTCCCTAATGAGTTAAGTTTAACTTTATTAAGAAGTTATTTTATTTATTTTTAACCTTAGGTTGTTTAGGTCTGTTTATGGGGTTTTAGTTTTTTTATCCTTTTTAGAAGTTTTTGTTTATGGGTTGCTTTAAGTAAATTACTGGTTGATATAATATTTTAAAAATTTGTTAATTTTTTTGTTAATTATGGCGTTTTGTTTATATTTATGTTAAGTTTTGTGTTTTATGTTGTTTTGTTATATGCTGTTTGCTCTATGTTTTATGGCCAGGGTGGAAGCCAATGCCTAATAAACTTCATTATCATGCTTGTACCGAGGCACAGAGTTCTTGACCCTGTTTGCAGGTGTTGGTGCTGTCTAGGAATATTACAGAATAATAATGCTGATAGGCACACTTACTGTTTTACACGGTACCATCTGTATCCTGAAGTGAATAGACTCTAGATCTGAAATGCAGATATTTTATATGAAAGAAACTAAGATAATGAGGTTTTTTTATTAGCCAGGTCATTGTAAATAGGAAGCAGCAACAAGTTATAATTTAAGACTAAATTAAAAAAAAAATATTCAAATTGAAATGTGGAGAGAAATGAGAATGTGCTACCAAAGAGCAGAAAGGTAGGCTTTTAAAGAGAAAATATCTCTTTCTGCTTCTTCCGTCTTGCCCATCACAGTATAATGGGCAGCTGCAGATTGTATGTATTCTGGTGTATGTATGCAGGTTGCTTGTATGCAATGTGCTTTGTCTGCTTGCAAATTGCTTTGTCTGCTTGCAAATTGCTTCAAAGTTCAGTGGTGGTGGAGGAGCTGGGAATTTCCCAATGTAAACTAACAGTGTAAACATATAGTAGTTATTTTGGAGCAAGAATCTTGTTGGCCTGCAGGTAAGGGAAAGTGTTGGGATGGGAGGAAGGAGGGAAGTGAGACAATTAACATAGCTGTCTTGTAGGAAGGAAGGAGGGAAATTACTCATACCAATCTCTGTTTCGGCAGTTCCATAGCCCTGCTTTCTTTGTGCTGGCAGATGTGTTTACGTTCATGTGAAACTTGTGTTTCCTCCCCACCTTCAACTGAAAGACTTGTCAAGTTCTTTGCTAGCATCAAAAGTGTGTTGAGTATAGGAACCAATCATAATTTTTGCTTGTGTGAGATATACATGCAATCCTGTGACCCCCAGACAGCAACAAAGACTGGCAAAGCGTATTAAATATCAGTCAGAATTGAGAATCATCAACTTTGCTGCAGATGCCATCTGGCCCATTGAGAGAAATTTGGTCCCCAGGTACATCTTGGTAGCTGCCCCCGCCCCACCACCCAAATCTTCGGTCTCTCCGTCACAAGTTCTGAAATTAATTTCTGGAGATCATACTAGTACTTTATGTACATGTATGTTATCTGCAATTATTATTTTGTCCATGTATTTTAATGTATATTAAAAAGAAAATTCTTGTAGATTTGGGGACCCCTGAGCTTGGGGGCATGGTACAATTGTATCCCTATTATCCAATTCTTAGTCAGGCCTAGATACCACAACCCAAACTCAGGTTCACAATCCACAGTTTGTGAACCAGGAATTGACATACTATTTGGATAACACATATGGTTATTTCTCAGTGTCGTGCCCCCCAATATGGAATTGCGTATCTGGAGGAATACACTTCTGCTACAGCAATCTAGTGGCTGGGAATTATTTTGACATAACAGTAAAATGCAATATTAGCTTTAAGTTGCAACCATCATTTCTGTTCCTCTGTTTTCCCCTTCCCTGTTTCCCCTCCCCCTGTCCTTAGATTGTAAGCTCTCGAGCAGGGCCCATGTCTATCTTATTCTTTGTAAGCGCCAGGTACATCACTGGCGCTATATAAATGATGAATAATAATAATAATAATAATAATAATAATAATAAATGGCTGGTTACAGACAGGAGTCACTATTCCTCCAACTATTATTATTTAATAATAATTTAATTTTTGAAAAAGTTTAAAAAGATTTCTGATATTTTTAAGAAGTAGACTCAAGTTTCATATTGACTTGAATTTCCAGGCAATAGTCTGTAATGAGTAACGATGACCGCTTTCAGACCTTCCCCCCTGCTCATATTCTGGCTGTGGGTGGAATGCGCAAGCCAGGATATGCGCAGGGATCTGCTGATCTGAAAGGCCCCCCCACGCGGCTTTGCTGGCAAACACCCGCAGGGATGCAGAGCTGGATTTCCTGCTCTGCATCCCTGCGAGTGTTTGCCGACAAAGCCGCGTGGGGGGGCCTTTCAGACCGTCCAATCCCTGCGCAAGTCCTGGCTTGCGCATTCCCCCACGCAACCAGAATATGCGCAGGGAGGAAGGTCTGAAAGTGGCCATTGAGTCCAACTCAAGGTGCATCGCACCACACATGCATATATTGTGCATGGCATGCATACACTGTGCATGGTGCGCACCTTGAATCGGACCCTAGTATTATGCCAAGGAAATAAATATATTGAATATGAAGCTACTGAAAGCAAAACCTATATTATGAACTGTTTTCAAAAATACCTAACAGTATATAATAAAGTACTCTATGGCACCCGCAGAAGTACTACTTCTAAGGCCCTTTTTAAATGGATTGCAGAGGCGCCGTGGTCCGTGGGGGATGGGTGGAGGCGGCGGCGGATATGCGGTGCGTGTGTGGCCTGGCACACGGACACACACCCACCTCCACCCATCTCCATGCATGGAGGCATCTCAGTTTTCCCTAATGCCTCTGTGCATGGGCAACGGTTGGAGGTGGATAGAGCATGGGAATGCGCACACACCTCCACCCGTCCCTACTTGCTGTCACATGGACAGACACACCCCTCGCCCACCCAAGGGCAAATCGTGTGAAGAGGGCCTGAGAGAGAGAGAGAGAGAGAGAGAGAGAGAGAATTGGTGAGAACTGGATGTACTGATTAGAAAATCAATACTTTCTCCACTAATCTGGTTTTAAAAATCAATACAAAGCAAATTATTTCAAAAGGCAATCAGTTTTTCTGCTTAAAAGAAAACCCTCAGTGTTCTTTTGTAGATGGTATTCCAGTTGGATTATTTTAAAAATGGGAGAAGTTTGTATTACTTGCAACAACAAAGCAAACTTTTTTTAAAACAAACAAACATACATCTAGGGAAGGCCCTATTGGGAAGCTTTAGTTCCCTAGTTCAGGACAGTGTTTATGACAGTGATGGTCATCTGTCCCTGAATAAATAGAGCTCTTAAAGCATGATATTACTGTGAGACACTGGGTGTTAATAGATGAGACAGTAGCCCACAATAGCCCACATCAGATGGGTGGCCAACTTCCTATTAGGTGACTGCCAGATGTCTGCTCACCCCTGCCCCCCAACCCCACTTACGGTGTTGTCCCAGAGTTCACCCTGTTCGGATGAATGCTGACTAAGGTGGACAAATGCATGCCCACGTGGCCGCCTCCAATCTGCACATTTGCAGGTTCACCAGGAAAATAAAGTCCTTGGCAGAGCACCTAGAGCGATCCAGGGAGCAAGCGTTCCCTCCGCTTTCTCTCTCACAAGCTCTGTGCCTGTTTACATTCACTTTTTACTCCAAAAAAGTAAAAATAAACAAGAAAATTGATGAAACCCATAGCAGGGGCGGCTTCTGTACCCAAGGGTTGCCGCAGCTGTGCATCAGGAGAGAGGGGGGCGGAGAATGGCATGGCATGGCTCCTGCCCGTCTGTCGCACAGAACCTGCGATTTGCAGCTGCACATGGGCTCTACAGAGCGACCTCAGACTCCAGGGGGCTAATCTCTCGTTTGTTTTCACCCACAAAAACATCAGGCCAGCTATCTGAAGAAAGCAATATTGATATCAGAAGTTACAAAATGGTTCAACCGAGGATAAACAGATACTTAAAGACTTTGGGGAAGGCTGTGTAACATATAAGGCCATTGCCTAAGCGTTTTAAGTTTCCAATTTAAGGTAGAGGGGGAACAATAAATACTGATCATACATTTTAATTTTTATCCCCATATGTATTAATATACGGAAAGTTACTCAAGTGATTCATGCAGACTTCTTGATTCCACTTTTTGAAAGGAATGGAGTATCTGATTTACTAGAAAGAAATGATATACAGCAGGGGTGGGGAACCTCAGGCCCAGTAGCCAAATGTAGCCTGTGACTCGTTTTTATTTGACCCCTTTTTAGTTCCTGGCTCTGGCACCTGGATTCAGTTCCTATCCTCCATGCACTGAAAGACTGAGTTCAGAGTAAGGAAGCAAAGATGAGGATATGCACACAAGGATAGGGAATAAATCCATGGCTCAGATCCATGATTTGGATCCTTTTCTTCCTGAGTGCACCCCTTAAGCACCCCTGCCTCAACTTCTCTGCAGCCTTTGAAGCTTGTGCCGATTTTCAAAGTGGCTCCTGGAGGGGAAAAGTTCCTCACCCCTGATGTGTACACATACTTTTTAATATTATTAAACAGAGTGTACTTATACTAATTGTATGATTTTTTATTTTTTTTTGTTATTGCCAAAACTGTATTCTAGTGTTCAAAATTAGAGATGAAAGGAATAGTTTCTGCCTTCTCACAGTTTATAATGGCAATTCCAGATAGCTGATTGGATAACTGATCGGTAACCATATACCACCGTTATTAGCTGATTAACTGCAATGGCAATAGATACTGCTTTATTGTTACTGCACAACCGATTTAGTACATAACCAATTTACTGTTTTTCTGCTTTACATTGAGACCAATAGCAAAGTTACATCTAGCTATGTTGATGTGACACTAGCCATTTTAGAATGACTTTTGCAGTACTACATTTACTTAGTTATTTTGCTGTAAACAATATAACTGACTATATTTTCAGTAGACTTGAAATGTGCTGAGTTAAAGACCAAGATTTTTAAGAGTAACTTTGTAAGGTGCTGTAGAATTCTGTGGTGCTTAAATTAACAATTGCACAGACGTATAGTTTACAAATTCCATCCTGTTCCATCATAAATAGATCTTGATGTTAAAACAGGAGATGATAGCAGCACCTCTAACTTAAGCTGTCAAACATTTTCCATTATTTCAATCCTTTTTAAGACACCCTAAAGTTTCCATTATTTGAAGTGGACCTGTGCAGCAGCCCCACATTAATGATGTGAGTAACTGTTCACCGGTAGGAATAAGGAGCTCACAGCCACACTCTTGAGAATTTTTGTCATTGAAAGATGAGATTTGCACAAGAGTTGAATATCAGCCTAATTTTTGTTCCCTGTGGCTAAATTCTCAAACAGCTTAATCTGGAATAGTCCCATTGTATCTTTGATGGGACTACGCTGGAGTAAGTGATTTGGGATTACAGCCTGTCTCTTTAACATGAGTATTAGGGCAACATCTGAATATGTTGCCCAGTTTGTATCTCAACTATTTGTATATTTTTTCATTTGTTTTCTTGATAATTCCGGATTTCTAACCATTTTATTAGATGCCAAGGCTTCTGCCTCCAGCATCATACAGTCTCAACAGACAGCGTATATGGGGAAAGTATATGGGAGCTGCAGTGAAATCTAGCATGCATCTCATCAGTGCTATAGGAGCTGCAGTGAAATCTAGCATGCATCTTGTTAATGCCATGTACTAATTGTTTTCAGTTGTCGTTAAACTTTCAATGCTTTTCTTGAAAAAATAGGGTTTATTTTAGAACAGGGGTGGTCAAGAGGTAGATCATGATGTACTGGTAGATCACAAGCTAGTCTTCAGTAGATCATAGTGTGTGAAGGGCGATTAGCCCTTCAGAGACCAACTCTGGGGAGGAGAACAGAACTGGTACACCAAGGAGCATCTCAGACAGGAGAGCGTCCCCATTGTAGCAGAGAAGCCTCTCTAAAGAGGAGTGCTCCTATCCTATCCACTCCTGAGACCAGGTGAAGAGGTGCTGGAAGCCAATAGGATGGCGTCTCGGCAGGAGTTTCGGAGCCAGCAGAAACCCTAGTATGTCACCTGAGATTGACTCCTGGATCAAGTCAGTCGCATGCACTATATGTCTGGCCACCCCTGTTGTAGAAGAATGTAAAGGATGTCCAGTCTGTTGTTCAGTATCTCAGTTATTCAGATGTAGTAACTAGATATTTTTAGTATAGCAGTAGTTTGGAGGGAGAAATGACTATTACAACTATGTATATAGCTTGACATATATCATTTCCCCAAGTGTTTTTTAGCCTTCACAGACGGTATCTGGGTTGACTAGGACCTGAAATATTTTACTGGATACAGCAACTTAATCAGTGTGTGCAATAAATACTTTTGTTTTGTTTTGCTTCAATACAGAAATTTCCAACGGAAGGACTTGCAAATGTGGTTCGAAACGTCTTTGACTTTGACTCTTACAACAATGAAATGCATGAGATTTTAATTAGCACTTTGCACAAGCATGGGATACCTATCGGAGCAAAGCCCACAAGTGTACAGCTGGCCAAGGAGTAAGATTAATGTATTATCTCATATTATCTCATAGCTGTTTAAATTTTCTAGTATCTTGCTGCTAATTAATTAGGAACTACCTGGTACACTTGAAGCTAATTTCTCTTGTTGCAGAAGGTTTGTTTTCTGCAAATAAGATATGACAATTATGTTTTGTTGATGAAATAAGTACCTTTTAATTTTTGTTAAATGTTGCCTTGTATGATTAACAGATATGCACAAATAAAGGGAAATATTTGTTTCTTTTGCAGTCTGTTGTTTTCTTTTGGTGGTTTTTTTTTTTTTAACTATGGAATTTTTTCGTTGTTCATCTTTAAAGTCAGTAGCAAAACAAAATCATTTTTGTCTCCAATGGTAAAAGGAATTGGACCTGAATCTCTTCAAAAGGCTCTGTAAAAATACTTCTTTATGACACAGCAGAACACTCAGTAGGACAGGCAACCTATTGTTTATGCCTACATTACAGTTATTCCTTAACAATCACATTAGTTGACAGAATTTATCACAGAATGTGCATCTACCAAAGTTTGGTGCATAATGGTCAATATCTTGAGGAACTAAATTGTAAAATCACCAACAGTTTAGCTTGTGGCTTTGCATTTAATATTGTTGTCTGTCTTTATCTTTACAGACAAAAAAAACTTTCAGTGAACAAAGCTAACCCACATTTTAATTTTTTAAAAAACATCTGATTGTGTGAATCTTATACAGTTTTACAATAAAAATCCAATCCAGCAACTATTCATAGAGAAACAAATATTTCCCTTTCTATTACAAGTGCATTGAATACGCTTAGAGAGAACTCTGTTTTTTTCGAGGGTTATATTGCTTTTGGATTTGCAAAGAAGCAGCCAACTTGTCTCCACTAGCAAAACATCTTGATATCACTTGTCAGTGAGTAACTTTCTCCCTCAGGAGCCCCACTATAATCATGCCTAGCAACTTACATGGACATTTTGAAAGAAGACTGGCAGTCTAATGACTATGGGCTAACTTTTCTTATTATTACCTAAGGAATTAGATGCCTTAGGAACTCAGTTCCTGAGTAACTACCATGTGCATCAACATGACAATTTGTCCCTGAAACTGATGCCCATGCTCTCCATAATTTTCTTGCTCAGAACCATTTTCTGAATCCTACTTCAAAGGATTATAAAATATATCTTAGGGCTAGGTTATTCAGATTTGGTAAGTCAGTATCAATTAGATGTTAGGAAGAATAAATTAGCCATTTGATTTCACTGGTTTGTTGGCTTTGCCATTGAGGTCATACTGTGATTTGGGAGGGCTCATTCTGTTATCAAGATGAGGGGTCTAATCAAGTTCAGATTCTACCTTTAACTTCCCAAAAGTTCAAACTATGAGGTTTTACAGAAGGGTTTGCAGAATTTGAGGTCAAGTGGTAATATGTTGGTTAGAGCCAGGTATAAAGTGATATAGAATGAGCTATAGAAATACCTCCATACAGCTTTACCAGTGTGCTTTTAAAGCATTCTTCAATGTAATAAATTGTGTGACAGCTTTGGGTACAGTCCTCTTACGTTAATGTCAATGGAAATTTTGCCGTTTAGTTCATTGAGTTCAGGATTGCAGTCTTTGAGAATTAAAGCCAAAGTTGACTACTAAACTTTTTGACTTTGATGTGAACCCAAGCCTCTCGCACTATCCCTGCTATAGCAGAGACTGCACTTAAGTAACTTTTTTTTTTTTTGGTTGCAATTATAGACGCATGTCCATTAGACAGTAATCCAGTAGTGATTACTAAGCAGAGCAAGATATAGAATCATACAGGGTGACTGCTGGATATGTTAGTCAACACAGTTGAGTACTTTTGGTCCAAAGGTTGGGCAGGGATGTCTGCTGTGGCACCATCCTAAAGCTCATCCCCAGAAGTGTTTGCACCTTTTTGAGTCAGTGACCTCTAAGGGGCTCCTCCCAACATTTAAATTGCAACAGTTAACTTTTTTCTTCATTGTGTGAACCAAGGAAACCAATTGTTTTTAAAAGAGATCTTTAAAAACAAAATTAGTGACATGCATATATGACATCCCTTCGCATAAGACAGTCTTCAGCCCTATTCATGTGAACACCACAGACAGCTTAGGACAATAAGGACAGAGTGTGTACAGTATAAATTGCTGGGGGAAGGATGCATTTTACTCATGCTGGAACTTCAGTTTGGATGCTGGAATGACTGTACTTACTTACTCTTGAGAAACTTATTTGGAAATCTAAAAAGTCCAGTCTAAAGGGATTTCTCTTGTAAACGTCGTTTCATGGAAGTGATCAGTGTAGCTTACACAGATCCCAATCTCCAAAGTTAAATTAGTTGTTCTAGATCTATGTTGTGCTGTTACAGGCTTTGGGATTCTTGAAGCAGACAGTCCTTCTAATAGAATTTAGAGCCCTCAGGGAAATGAATTGTGATCAAGGAACAGAATACAAAATCACAGCCTCCAAATGCCTTTTTTTCCACAAGAGAGAGAAGGGCTTGCTAGTTAGGTATTGCCTGTCTTGGACACTCCTAGTTGTGCAATACTATTATCTTGGGAGAAGTTCAGTCTGAGGAGCTTTGTCATCCTCAGGCATGTTTTGTTTCCAGGAAGATAATTATGCAGAATGGAATTTTCTTTATCTACTTAGGTCTCGCACACAGCTTTCATTCAGTACTGTACAAAGCATTCCAAACCACTTGTGCTTCATGAGATGCTAATGCCTAGGCTTGCTAATCGCTTTCCAAATCTTGTGTGAGGGAACAGCTGTATTTGGATAACACAAATTAGATACAAGTAACATTTGTGCCCGCACTACCCGCAAGAACAGACACCAACATGCTTTGGGATAAAGAGGCACTGGCCGCAACTTTATTACATCATATACATAGCACACACACCCCGAGCTGTTTCAGGAGGCGCGGGGTATAAATGTGATTAAATAAATAAATGATCAGAAAAAATGTTACAATGAATCCTGAACTTGTATGTACAGCGGAGAGGAACCAGGCCATATAAAGCAAGCAGGAGGGCTGATCTAATCATCGCCCACTTGCACGGGTGATTCGACCCTTCAAATTCACCCTCCCCCTGGGTCAGGGCGGGGTGAAGCCCCCTGCCAGCCATTCCGAGCCTGGACCAGGGTCCCCGTCCCTAAGACCCCCCCGCTCCCCAAGTGGTGATTGGGTGCATCTGCTCCCCCTTAGCTTTTAGGAAGCCTCACCACAGCGTGGTTCCTAAACCGCTAACCGCCATGAAAAGGGGGAGGAAACTTCATTTTGCTTTCCCTTTTCCCCCACACAGGTATACCTAAATACTGATGCAGAACGTTCCTCAAATCTTCCAGCCATATTGTGTTCCCCTGCTCAGACAAATGAACTCCGACCCTCAGGAAAAGTCCCAGGTCCTGGCACACAATATGCTCGTGATGCATTGCTCGGCCCCCCAAGGTCTTAGTGAATGCCCAGATCGTTCTATTGATCTTGTGCTTGGCTCGCTCGATCCTGGCTGGCTTAGTGGCGTAACGCCAAGTCTGACGCTCTAGCAGATATAACCACCAGATTGCGGACTGCGGCCATTCGGCTACCAAACTGGAGATGTCATCCTTCATCTCGCCCGTGAGCCCCCATGTACTGCGCAACCTAAGGTCATTCTCTCCCAAGTAGATGACCAGGACGTCCGGCGTTCCAAAGTGTGCCACCCTGCGAAACAAAGAGGGCATCAACTGCTCCTATTGCATCCCGCTGCATCCAAACCAATAAAGCTGGGCACGTAAGCAGCAACCTAGCTGGGAGCCAAAATCAGAATTGGCTGCATGCCGTTCAGCCCAGCGCATGATGCTATGCCCACATATCCAGATGGTGAGCAGCCGTGCCTGCGGATGACAAAACAGAGGGTTATGGACTCCCACCACTCCTACTGGCATGGGCCCAGTGGCCGCATGTACGTGCGGTAAGCGCCTGACCGCCATCTACCTATTGCCCTGATCTGGGAGGCGGACAGTCCCCCAGCAGCCACCGTGAATGCTGCCCCGATCGGAAATGAGTGTGACCCATAGTCGGACGGTTGAAGACCCAGCATAGCAATGCCCTTCCTAAAAATTGCCTTAAACTGGAATTTGGTTAAAAATGTGCCGGCCAAATGCATGAAAAAAGGACCCTGGGCATGTGGGCGGACCTCCAAATATGCTTCAATGGCAGATACAGGGCACACCATCCCAGCTGGTGATCGGTGTAATGTTATTAGCTGCCCTTTTCCCATCTGGTCGCATTTGGATCGCCGAACAGTGATGGTGATGGAATGAGGCCCCAATACCACATCCTGTAGCTCCAGGGCAGCACCTGACCGATCCCGTTGGGAAGAGGGGACCAGCTCACTGAGTCGCAGGATCACAAAGAATGCCGTAAAAAAAGCGGCTCGGAAGAGTAACGCTTCGTAGGCAGAGGAACAGATCTTGGGCAATGCCATGACCAGACGAGCCAGCACACTGACAGGTATAGATTTGCGGGTGTCCTTCCTAGGCCCTCTCACTCCAGCCCATCCCTCGACAGCCTTCTGAAGCCTGTAGCTCGCGCAAGGGTCGGGCACCCCTAGTGCCTTGCAGAAAAAAGCAATGGCTGCTAAGTGACCTTTGATTGTGCATGGAGCTAAGCCAAGTACACTTAGGTGTGCTGCAAACCATTCCACGTGACAAGGAGGAAAGGGCCAGAGCTCCTGGATCCTGTGACTGGCCAAAGAATTGCGGAAATCCCTAAACAATGTCACCTACACCCACCAGGTTGAGCCTGAGATGGTAGATCAAATGCCGCTGTCTAACTTTCTCTCTCAAGCATCCACAAAGCCTCCGGCATCACCTCTGGGTTGATGTTTGCCCCCAGTGCCAGGGAACAGAAATGCTCCATCTGGAAATGAGAGAGAGCATCAGCAATTTCATTTTGCACACCCGGCACGTGCTTGTCCAAAAAATACATATTTAAGGAAAGGCACTTCAACACAAACAAGCGGACCAATACCATGACCCTGCCAGATTTGCTGGACTGTCAATTTACTACCTGGACCACCGCCTGATTATACAACCAGAAGCATACAGGAGAATTCCGGAATTGCTGCCCCCAGAGCTCCAAAGCCACTAGTCGAGGAAAGAGTTCCAGAAATGTTATATCTCCCAGCAACCCACTAGTAGCCTAGGCTTCCGGCTACCACTGGGTGCACCAGCTGCCCTGGAAGAAAACCCCAAAGCCCGTGTCCCCCGCCGCATTGGATACTACCTGGAGGTTGGCCTCAAGCAGCTGCACCTCCCTCCATAATGAAACCCCATTGTAGCAGTCGAGAAAAGTTAGGCAGACCCGAAGGTCCTCCCTAAGTCCCTTGGATATCCGAATGCGGTGGTGGTGGACGACAACCCCAGATGTGGCCCGGGCCAGCGTGACGCAGAAAGCCCTACTAGGAGCTATGACTCTACAAGCAAAGTTTAAGTGGCTGAGCAAAGCCTGCAAAGCCCTGAGTATCACCTTGCAGGCGCCCATGGTTTCCTTTAACAGCATCCGCAGGGAGGACAGTTTATCCGGAGGAAGGCTCGATGTGCCCGCATCTGTGTCAGTCAGGATGCCTAAGAAGGAAAGCTGGGTCTCTGGGCCCTCGGTCTTTTAGTCAGCCAACGGGATGCCCAGCTCGGCCGCCACCATTGCAAATGTAGACATTAGCCTGACACACTCCTGAGAGCCTGCCCGCCCCGAAAAGAGGTAATCGTCGAGATCATGCAATATGAAGAGTAAGCCCGCCCTGTCCTCCACTGCCCACTCCAGCATAGTGCTGAATCGTTCAAAGGCAGAACAGGAAATGGAGAAACCCATGGGCATGGCCTTATCATAGAAAAATTGGCCTCTAAAGGTGAAACCCAAAAGGTCGAAGTTGTGTGGGGAGACTGGCAGCAGCCAAAAGACCAATTTTGTGTCGCACTTCCCCATGAGCGCCCCATGTCCCCCTGCCCACACGATACGCACTGCAGCGTCGAACAATGTATACTGCACCGAGCACAGCCCATGATCAATCCCGTCATTGACAGAACTACATTTCATTCATTTCATTCATTTCATTTATTAGATTTCTATACCGCCCCATCCTGCACAGCAGCTCGGGGCGGTTTACAACAATAAAAAACATTTAAAAACATTTAAAATACAACCATAAAACATATCAATAAAGCTGGTGGTATATAAAAATAAATAGACAGGTGGGGGATTAAAAATCACCCCCCCCCTCCCTCCCAAAGGCCTGGGCAAACAGCCAGGTCTTACAGTTCCGCCGAAAGGTCAAAAGGCTTGGGGCCAGGCGAGCTTCCTCCGGAAGGGAGTTCCACAGCCGCGGCCCTACCACCGAGAATGCCCGCTCCATCGTGGCCCCCCGCTTAACACGGGGGACCTCCAGGAGGGCACCCCCGGCAGACCGCAGGAGTCGTTCCGGGGCGCGAAGGGCGAGGCGGTCCCTAAGGTAAGAGGGGCCAAGGCCGTATAGGGCTTTATAGATCATTACTAGGACCTTGAACCTGGCCCGGCACACTATCGGCAGCCAGTGCAGCGCTCGGAGCACCGGTGTAATGTGCTCCCGGCGACCCGTCCCCGTAAGAAGACGGGCCGCCGCATTCTGCACCAGCTGCAGCCTCCGGGCCAGGAACAAGGGAAGCCCCACGTAGAGCGCGTTACAGTAGTCGAGTCGCGAGGTGACGAAGGCATGGATGAGGGAGGCCAGGTCCGGGCCAGAGACATACGGACGCAGCCTACGTACCAGATAAAGCTACCCCTGGGGTATGACAGGTGGTGTATCAATCGATACCTGGTGCCTTCTTGGGCACCAGTCTCAGTGGGGAGCACCTTAAAGCTCACAGCAGGGGAGAGTCAAATGGTCCTGCCACGCATCCAGCTTCTATCTCCTTATTAATTTTTTTCCGAACTACCCCCTGCATTCCTTGAACCGATTTCAAGTTGCGAGCCCTTTGGCAGACCCTGAAGGCCTTGTAAGGAATCCTAAAACCGATGGAAAGCCCTAACCATAAGAAATCAGCATCAACCTCGTTGGGGTACTGCTGTAATAGGGGCCCTAGCACGTCTAGCTTAATTGGCGTGGGCGCCAAAACCTGCCCCCCACTGGCATACTGACCCCCAGTGCCCGTTTGTCACTCTGGTTTTGGGCCTCCATTTCCAAATTTTGGCTTGCTGGCCTTGTAACGTCCTTTGAAACAGGACGAGACTGGGTGGCCACCCCCATAGATCGAACAGGCGTGGGCGTACTTGCATCGGGCACGAAAACAACCTTTTCCATTAAAAGCCCAGCAAACTGGCTTTCCCGAAGCCTGTTCTGAAGGCCCTGGCAGAATTACCCCGTTCCCCATCCGGATGCCAGCAATAGGGCGGTGCGGGGCCATGATCTGTGAATGCATATTATAATCAATGATATCCCAGCGTGTGTGGGGGTTGGATGAGACCTTGCGCCGAAACATTTCATTGTATTCAAGCCAGGCCATCCCCCCAAAATCAGCATATGCCTTCAGTATAATTGCTGTGTATTTTATTAACTGCCTGGCCCTGCTTGGGAACCTATAGGACACCACTCCCATGTAAATATAAAAACAGGCTGACCATTTCTCCCACATTTGGGGGACTATGGGCTTTTTACACCTACTCTTGCTCCCTTTCTCATTTTCTGAGTTTTCATCGCCCAGTTCCTCCCCATGAAGTAACATAAATATGTCTATAAACTCCTCTTTCCAAATTTTTTCCTTGGTAGCTTGGGCCAGGTGATCCCCCGGCAAGGAGATGGGGATGGCATAGGCATGCAAGTCCAGAATGAAACCCGGCTGCCTGTAACCGGCTGTATCTCCAAACCAGCCCCAGTTGTATCCCACACGGGGATTGCAGTAGTGGCATCCAACGTCGCAGATTTTTCCCAGTACCGCTGAGCAGCCTGGCCATCCGTGCCCAAACTGGGCCCAGTGGGCGTGCGAGTACCAGGAATATAGCCCCCAACCCACAGGCCCAACAGTACTGATAACTCTGTGAGCCTTGGACCCCTCACCTTGCTCTGTGGGCACTGGCTGCATGCTGCTCGATACAGGTGTGTCCGACATAGCTGACTGTGACCCCTCCGCACCAGTTCCAACATCATCTGCCGGTAATTCAGTCTCAGTCTCCACTTGCCTGGGGCCCGATACACACACCTCTCGGCCCCGCACTTGGGAGTGTTTGGGCGGTGGAGGAACTGACGCAACCTCAACGGACTGCCCTGCGTGCACAGTCCCCAATGTGGTGGTTATGATCCTAGTCACGTCGCGCATGGAGAACCTAAGACCACTGTCTAGCTGCTCCTGCTCCTCCATTGGAGCATGGGGGGTTATAACCCCTCCTCATGTTAGAGGATGGGGCCTTCGAGATCTGTCGAGCCTGACCACCCCGGCCACCGCGACTGGACCATGTATAAGCCATTGGACCTGCACCTCATAAAGTAAAAGGAAAATTCAATTAGAAACCAGACATCGTTCATTCAGTCAAAAACCAGACCTAGTAAATGGACAGTCCCCATGGGAACAGTATCCATGATGGTCATATTTATGTATCAACTACCGGCGCGTCACAAGCATATGTCCTCAAAATTTGACTCATTGTCATATTTATTTATTGGTACCCCATCAGTCAGTGTGACCTGCTGGGTGCTTTCCCCTCCCCCCCACCCCAAGGCCCCGCGATTGCCACTTGTCATGGACAGTATGCCAGACTGGATGGACCATTGGTCTGACCCAGTATGGCACTTCCTATGTTACTACATGCTTTAACCGTAATGTGTCGTTTTACTTATTATACTTATTACTGGGGCCTATCATAAAAAATGGGAGGCCATTCCCCCCCCAGCCCTTTCAAGCATCCATGCGAGAGCTGTTGCGCTGAGCTTTGGTATCATTGCTCACTAGCCATGGGACCCACCATGCCCTGCCCCAGTAATGAGTAGAAGTGACTGTGGGCCCCACCTGGCCCCTTTAATTGCCTAGTAACGCGCCCCCCCCATTACAAGTGAAAGGAAACTAAGGGCCCAGAGGAGGCAAAGTGTGCCCCTCCCCTCACCAATTCAAAAGTGCCGCCGCTCATAAGCCTGCGGTGGCGCTCAGCAGATGGGCCCCCGCACCCCTCGGGATAGCAAAGCACCGCTGCGTTCAAGCCACCGACAGCGCTCTGGAGCTGCCCCCCTGAATGAATCAGAGTGCCACCACACTCAAGCCACCGGCGGCACTCAGGAGTTTGCCCCCCCCAGAAAGAAACAAAGCATCGCCACACTCAAGCCGCCGGTGGCGCTCAGGAGCTGGGCCCCCCCGAAGGAAACAAAGCGCTGCCGCAGCTGCCCCCCCCAGGAAGCAAAGTGTCACCGTGCTGAAACCAGCGGCGGCGGCACTCGGACTGTGGCCCCCCCCATATCTCAGATCAACAGTGCCACTGTAGGTTGCAAGGCTGTGGGCCCCCTTTCTCCTTTCCCTCCCTGCAGAAACGCACCGCCACACTGAGCACACGGTGGTGCTCCGGAGCTGAGGAGAGAAGGCTGCCAGCATACCCCCCCCTTTCTCTGCGCCGAGCCATGGGAAACACCCACCCACCCAGAGGATGGGCCGAACTCATCTCCACAGATAAGGGGTAAATGCTCGTTGAAGCGTGCACATGCGAAGGAAAAAGCTCCTTGCATGGCCCAGCAGCAATGGGGAGAGAGAAGGAGGCACCTGGCCAGTGAAGGCCATATGCCTGCCTGGCCCCCAGGTGCCCTCATTCCCCCCCGCCCCCCATTGGGCCACAGGGCCGTGCTGTCGCCCCTTCCCTGCCCAAATCCCTGTTCTGGACAGGTGGGCACAAACACACTCACCTCCCTGCTAAGGGCACGGGGGGGGGCATTCTTTTTCCTTTCCACGCTAGTAATTAGGCTCAAGAACTTGCTTTCTTATTTCCAATTATTTTTAAATACCTACAGTTTTATATAAAACTAGTTCCAGTTACATCCTTCTGAAATATCCTGTTGAAATGCATTGTCACCTGACTCTTTGAAAGCTGCTTTTACATTTAGCCTGAAGTTAATTTAATTTTTCACAGAGAAAAAAAGAGAAAGGAAAATTATATACTGTAGACATCAGTGTGAAAAGCTTCCCAATGATAGATGCCTCCATGGAATTATCCTTTGACAAACCTTCTCCTCTTGGGCTTGCAGAACATGAAAAATATCAAACTACTAAACAATTTAGGGAGAATCTCCATGCCTGTTTGGGGTCCTTATGTCAGTCACCTCCTTTGCACAAATATATTGCTTGCATAATGGCCTAGTGAATCCTGGAAAGGTGTCTGAGAGTAAGAGCAGCGCTTTTAAACAAAAAAAAAAGTGTCCTTTAATCTGATTGGTGATTTAAGAACTGATTAGGAAAAACAGATTTTATTTTCAACTCTTGGATTGTCTTATTCTCAGTGGGCTAATTTTCACAATGTTTGGAGTTATTCTTGACAAGTCTTCTCCTGCAATAGTGAATCTCACCCTTCATTGCTAAAACAAAATTTCTTACTCCCCTGTTTGTCAAGAAACCCTGGAAATATGCCCTGGAGGCTGAAAAGCTAAAAAGTGCATAGAGATGTAGCTGAGCTATATCCCAAAACTGAGAGATAATGATTTGTCCAAAGGCTCCCCAGTGAGTTGATGGGTAAGCCAGAATTTGAACCCTGCTTCCTAGGTCCAAGTCAGATACTTTACCTACTGCTTTACCTACACTGGCTGTTACTTTTTAGGTTTTGATAGAGTGTGAAAGAGTTCCACCACAAGTAAGGTAGATTATAATTGCAGATACTGAGGGTGATCAAATGGGGAGTGTTCACACACATCCTGGCTTCTTCTCTAAGCTGACGAGTTCTTATTTGCCTGAGTTACCACTGCTCCTAATTCCTCTGCCAGTGACTCCAAGCTCAATACCCATTTGTCTCTTTTCTCACAAGCATATCTCTTCAACTGAATTCCACAGTATGGAGGGAATGCCTTTCTCAACCGTATTCGTCAAGCCACTTCCCTTAATTCATTCAGATTACTTCCAGAAATTCATTTTTGCCTTAAAAAATGCAGAAAGTTACATTGATTTTTCTACTCACAATCTCCTTTGATTTAATAAAATCATGAAGACTGGTGCATGGGTTAATTACTGAATTTCAACATGATCTTTCAAATTTTTCTCTCTTCTCACCAAAGTTTGTTCATGTTTCTATGTCAACACCCAACTAGAGAGAGCCTCTTGGCTTGTAGTATTTTTCTTTTTTGGATATATTGTACTTTGTTTGTAATTTTGTTATGACCTCGGGTCCAAAACAATAAAGCATATTGATTGATTGAGTTGATATATTGAATTTAGATTGCAAACCCTGAGGGCAGCATCTAGGTCTTTGCTTGTTTTTAAGGAGTGTTTTAGAATATCTTCACACTGTCAGGGAAATACATTTCTTATTTTGAGAAATATCCCAGTTTGAAAATGTGATAGACAAACTGGGATATTTCTCCCAGTTTTTCTGCTTATAGCCCTAATTCTCAACTTACTCCACAAGCGCAAGCGGCCTAGAAGAAAGAGATTGATTGATTGGTTGAGTACAAGCTTCTCACAATGACCCAAACATACCATACATAATAAAATACTCTCAATAACAAAAAAATAAGTCAAGGAGAACAAACAACAGGTCCTTCAAAACATGTTAAATGGGATCAAATTTTATAAAAACCCAATAAAACTAAAACTGTCTGGCGTGGACATTGTCAGGGGGGTGGCTCCTCGCTGTCCTCGCACCGGCCTCACAACAGCCACAAAACGGCCAGTGCCCTTTTGTTGTCGCCCTTTGGGCGTCGCCCGAGGGCTGCTGCCCACGGGGGCGGGCTGGCTCCTTTGCCTGTCCGTCCCAGGGGGTGGGGCCACCCTCACCTGTGGGGATTGGAGCAGGAGGTCAGCTGCTGCTGGGGGTGGGGCAGGGCACCCAGCCAGGGCACTGGGCAGCGGGGGCGGGCTGGCTGCTTTGTCTGTCTATCCCAGGGGGACGGATTTCAAAATGATTTTCTCACAAAGCCTTTCTTTGGACATGTCAGGAACGTTTTCAATTATATTTTATTTATTTATTTTTATTTAATATATTTATATATATTTATATCCCGCCCCCTCCTGCAAGCATTATGAAAGAAGCACATGAAAAAATAGTCTCTGAAGACACCATGAACTTGTTAATCTCTGATCAACTGATTATCAACAGTGTCTCTAAAGCAGAGTGTACCACCAGCATTTTGTCTCTCACAAAAACTGTGCATTAGGGATTAACTGGCTCAACAACCACCAATATATACATTTAATGAAGTCAAGGGGAAGGTTTCATCTGCTCACAGAAGAGTTATATGCTCCTTCGGACATACTTTTAAGTTACATCTAAAACGAGGTTTGAAATTTGGTCATATCCTGAAGGAAACATCAAAGTTTAGCACTTTTCCTGAAGACACAGAGTTTAGAAATAATGTATCAGCAGTTTACAAACCTACTGTCCACCCACTTTCTAAGAATTAGCAAAAAAATAAAAAGATGATTCTATGCCTAAATGTATGATTAACTCCTCAAAAAACATTAGGCTTCTCCCCCTCCCCCCCAAGTATCTCATTAACAAGGAAACATTCCCTTCAGCATCCTCTATTTTAGATTCATGAATCTCTGTTTAGCTTGCTGAAGTGTTGTCATTCACATAGCTTTCTCTAAGGGCACTTAGATTCTCTCCCATCTCCTACATTTTTGAGGCATTCTAAAATGGTTTAGCTCACTGCAGCCTTACAGATTATGTCACCAGGAGTTGCAGGATAGATGATTGTATAGATGACAATAACAATTTTATTTATAAGGATTGCCTCCCTCCTTCCACCAAATAGCACTTGGGTCACATCACAAAATGAATGCAATAAAATTCAATCAAAATCTAAGATCCATTTAAGAACAGTTTTAGAGGGGAATGAAAAAATATATTAAGGGAAACCAGCAGTGGATTCTCTAAAAGCACCTGGCGAATAAGAAAAAATAAATAAATCAACTACTTTTTGAAGGTGAAGAGCGAGGAACTGAGTTGAAGAGGATCAGAAAAGGAAAGGAGCAGGGTCACCCCCAAAGGGGAAAAAAATGATTCTTTAGGAGGAGGAGAAGCTAGCTCTCCCACAGGCACCTGGTTTTGCCATTTTAGATTTGGCCTGACAGAGTCCAAAAGTAGGGCAGCTGTCTTTAGACAAAACGAAAGAACCAGTCACTTCCTGCACACTCATCTCTCTGCAAGAAATAACATATGATCAGATCTTTCAGGTTGTTTCTTACAATCCTGAAATCACTACATTGGCACAAGCACCATTTTCTTCTAGGCTCGACCAGTGCCATAAGAAGATTTTGTCACGAGTTTGCGGGAAAATCCATTTCAATTTCAGTGCAGGTTACCCCTTCACGTTTTTCAGGCCAAAGTGATTTCGTAATTATTGTATGGTGCTGAGGTTTGGGGATTTACTGCCAACGAAGATATCAATGTTCCCCAAAATAAATGTCTTCAATCTTTGTTAGGATTTTCTCCTACTATGCCTGCAGCCTTTTTAAGGCTAGAGACTGGCTTGGACAATGTAACTATGCTGGCAACCTCTCGAGTGATAGGATATTGGTTTTAAATGTTAACTTATCCTCCCCTCCAGATACCCCAAAATGTGTTACCTTGAGGATATTAATCACTCCAGGGGCACTCAATTCCCTTGGCTAAAGTTTATTACCCTAACATTTAATCTGCTTGGGTTGGGTTATTACATTACAGACAACTGCAGATTTTTTTCCTCAGTAGAGAAGGATTTGACCTTACAGAGACTATTTGACATCGCTAAACAAGATGATTTTGCTGCCATCTGTGGTCGGCATGTGGCTCCTCTCTACAATTTGTGGAAATTAGATTTTGGGTTGGAGAAATACCTCTCAATAGAGTTACCTGATAGCCTGGTGTCTGCTCTCTGTAGACTATGAACAGAGCAGATGCCATCAGCTATATTGGAAGGTAGGAGAAATCAGACTCCAAGGGCACTGAGATTATGCCCATGTGGAGTTGGAGTTTTGAAGGAACTCACGCAATATGTGTTTGACTGTCCTAATTTCCAGCAAATTAGGGAGGTGTTTCTTTCTCTTGATCATCTAAAGTCTAAACATTTATTCAGTTGTGAGAAACTTATTTGGCTGTTCCTCCAGAAGGATGATGCTACTGTTAAAAATCTTGCTCTAACAATCTAACCTCTGACCATCGCCGCCACCGCCCATCGTGCATTCGCTCCCGTGGCAAACACAGGCCTGGTTTCCCTCTGCTGCCAGGACTGTTACACCTATGATGCCTCCCCATCCCTCCCTCACCTCCTCACCCCCCCCATCCCTCCCCTCCTTGTCACCCTTCTCATGGCTCCCCTCCTTCTCCCTCTCCCTCCTCCAGTGGCCTTTCTCCAACCAACCTACCCCTTATTCACACCCATACCCATTCCCCCTCCCCAGCCTCATCCCCCCTTGCCCATTCCCTGTAAGCCTACACCCACCCACCTCCCCTCACCCAGACCTTCCACACCCAGATACTCCACAGCCCATTGGGGCTGGTGTGAGGCCAGTGTGAGACCCAAACCCTGCGTACCCAGCCGCTCCATATCCCCCAATCTCATCCGCATCCCATGCCTTCCCCAAAACCAATTACCTTTCTCCTGCTCCCTCTGGAACTGCCGCTCATCCGTGGCTAAAGCCCCCTTCATCCATGATCTCTGCCTCTCTCGCCCCTTTCAACTCCTTGCTTTTACAGAAACCTGGATCTCACCCTTCAACTCGGTTACCCCAGCCACTCTATGCTCTGGGGGCCTGTCGTTCTCCCACCGACCCTGCCCTGAGGGCCAAGGGGGTGGCGTGAGTTTCCTCTTTGCCAAGTCCTGTCAATTCAAAACCCTTTCCCCTCCTCCCTCCCTTTCCTTCCCTTCCTTTGAGGCCCACTCTGTGCATTTATACTCCCTTCTACACCTTAGTGTTGCTGTCATCTACCACACCCTGGGTTCCCTCTCCTCTTTCCTCCCAGACTTTGAATCCTGGCTCACCTTCTTCCTCTCTGATGACACCCCCGCTCTCATTCTTGGTGATTTCAACATTCATGTCGACACACCTTCCACGCCCTCTATCTCCCGCTTTCTCTCCCTGACCACCTCCTTTGATCTCCGACTCTGGACCGACTCCCCCACCCATACCGACAGCCACTCCCTCGACCTCATCTCACAAAATTGCTCTCTTGCTGACCTCTCCTTTGATCCCTGCCCTAATTCTGACCACTTCATCGCCTTCTTCAGCCTCTCCCACCAACCCCCTTCCTCCTCCCCTTCTCCTCGCCCCTTCCGCAGTATGCAAGCTTTTACCCCCATGGAGTTTGCCTCCTCTCTATCCCCCCTCCTCCCCCCTGTTTTCTCCTCCTCATCCCCTGACTCTGCCATCTCCGCACTCAACACCTCTCTCTCCTCAACCCTTGACTCTCTTGTCCCCCTCTCTTCCCGCCCGGTCCATCCCCAAAACCCCCGCCCCTGGCTCACCCCTAACATCCGCTACCTCCGCTCCTGCACCCAGGCTGC
>QEPC01008108.1:3328543-3340744 GCA_003113815.1 Sphenodon punctatus | reverse complement strand
CTCTCTTCACTGGCTCCCCCTTCCTGAACGTATCCTGTTTAAATTCCTGGTTTTCACGTTCAAATCGCTCCACGACCAAGCTCCCCCTTACCTCTCGGACCTAATCTCCCTACGCACTCCTGCACGCGCTCTCTGCTCCTCCTCTGTCCCCTCCCTCACTCTCCCTCATTTCTCCTTCTCACCTAATCACCTTCGACCCTTCTCCCTCACTGCCCCCCATGCCTGGAACTCCCTCCCTACCCACATCTGCCTGGCCCCTTCCCTCCGCTCCTTCAAATCCCTCCTCAAGACCCACCTTTTCCTCGCTGCCTTTCCCAATGCCTGCTAGACGTTCCCATATACCTACTGTCTGTTCTCCTCTGCAGACTGCTGCAACCTGATTGTAACCAAGCCAAGCACACGCACCTGAGTCTTCGCATCCGCTTGAATGTTTGTCTGTCTTCTCCCCTGTCTCTCCCACTGTCTCCCCCTCCTTGTCTTTTAGATTGTAAGCCACAGGCAGGGACTGCATCTATATCTATGTTCTGTACAGCACCAGGTCACACAGCTGGTGCTATATAAATGCTGCTAATAATAATAATAATAATAATAAATTAATAAATCTCCCCCCCACCCCAAACCTTCCTTCCCCTTCTTAGTGTTCAGTCTTAGTAGTGGGAACAGGGGCAGTACATTCAGGGGGAAAGGTATGATGCTTAGTGCGGTGGTTGGACAGTCCTGGACACAACTGCATTCCTGCCAACGTGAAAAGCTGCCTTAATACTATTTCTCCTTTTCTTTCGTGAATGCAAGGGGCACCTGTCCCTGTTTCCCTAGTAATGCCCAATGCTGGGCTTTTCATGTGCTGGCAAAACTCCTCCAAATCCTACACTGGACACGGTGTTGGGGAGTTTTGCTGAAGCACACTATGCACAGGATCAGCTGGGACAGTGCCCAGTTCAAAGGTAGCAGCTCCTGGACACTGAGCTCTCCATGGGAAATTCCTTTCTGTGACTAAGTCAACTTGCCACACAGGTGATAGATCTAATCCACAGTGCATAAGACCTTTGCCTTGGAGTTATACACATACTCTGAAGAACTCCTCTTGTTTGCACTGGATGGCATTACCTGACCTGACCGGTATGATGCCCAAATTGAGAATGAGCTATTTTCCTTCCCTAGGGCTGGTGTCAGGGTGGGACAGACAGAAGCTGCACTGGCTCCTGTGCTAAGATAGGGTACCTCATCCCACTGCCACCTGTGTGGCTTAGGGTGTCCCGTGAATAGTCACCCCTGAGTCTTCCAGGGCAAGTGCTTCCTCCAGAGTTCTAACCACTCCAGCCAAAATAAACCTTGTCCCTTGCCTCCTGCATCCTTACCCAGGACGTTCCAGCCCCTTTCCCCGTACCCGCACACATTCTAATTCTGGTTCTGCTCCTCCCCAAGTAGTAAATCTTCCTGGTTGACTTAGATGCACCAACAAGACATCTCCGAGAAATATTCATCTCCAGCTGTTCAGCAAGGTTAAAGAACATAATTGTTCCTTGTCCTCACCCCTAACTAATGAAATTCTGATGTCTCCTTATACAGAGTTCAGATATGTTTTGATTTGGAGTTGTGTCTTGGGCCTCTCTGACTGGGAGAAAAAATAAAATATCTGGAAGCAAAAGCCCCAAATCCTTTAACTACAGAAGCCATTAATTTTCATACAGTTTTGACAGCAGGAGCAGATTTAGACCAAAAGAGCAAACAAGATCAGGCACAGAGTTTTAAAAAACCATCTAGGGGAACTAAAAATAGACTTCAGGGATGTAATTTTAGAAAGTGGGAGATGATGCTTTCTTCTATTCACAAGCCAAGTTTTGTAGTTGTTCGTTCATCTAAGAGGTTGAAATAGTATCTAGAAGGATCATGCTATGCTGTACATTTTATTACCCTGGATTCTTGCACAAAACAAAAAAATGAATAGAAAACAGTTTCTACATGCAGCTAAAGCCAAAGAAAAGAATCTGTTCCTTGATTTCCCACCCCACCCCACCCCACCCAATAATAAAACTTTTAGTTGTTTTAAATCCGGGGTTGGGAACCTTTTCTCTTCCATGGGCCACTTTGAAAATTAGTTCAAGTTCTATGGGCTAGATAGGAGTGGGGAACAGGACACAGGAGTGTTTAAGTAGTGTGCTCAGGTTGGGCAAGATGTCTGTTACCTTTCTTTGCTGCAAAACTCTACGCTATTGTACACATGTAAGAGAGAGAGACTATTGTACGCTATTGTACACATGTAAGAGAGAGAGAAAGAAAAGAAAGAAAACAAACTTGAGAGTGCTTGTGTAGCAGCAAGTCAGAACATAAGAGAAAGGGAATGTGTCAGGAAGAAAAGAGTGCCAACAAAAATCTCCAAACTAAAACAAAAGCATCCTGGTTTCTTTGAGAGAGATGCATTCATGAAATTGTAAAGTTGCAAGTGCAATAGTTTTAGCTTAGCTATCAGTTATTTTCTCTTTGTTAATGGCAAGGCAATGGAGTAAAAGTTTCTTTGTTCAAATCTGTTTTACAGGTTGCCTTTGCCAAATCATACATTTATGGGCTACTGGAAAGTCAATCAGTCAGGGAACGCACGACGCAAACTTCTATGCCCTACAGAAACTCGGCAGATAGACATAAAGGTTTGTGATTTCTTTTAATGCTTTTTATATTGCTTGATTCTTTTCCAACAGTGCCATATCATTCATAGATATAAAATATGACTAATTTATTAAAAGTTCAACGACAATCTTTGTGGTAAAATGTAATATGTTGAGGGTTTTTAAAAAAATTTTTTTTAAATGACTATAGGTTTTGTTACTATGTTAGGCATGAAGCTGCTAAAGAGCATCCATCATCCAGTGAGATTTTGCTATCAACAGATTTGAAAATGAAACACTGGCCCATTTCACCTAATAGTCAAAACTAGAGTTGAAACAGACAGTGGGTTTATTATTCACAAGTGGTATTCACATTTTCAGGTAGCTCTTCAGGTACCTGAATAATATCTGAAACTAAGACAAGTACTTACATATCCATTAATTTTTTAATCAGGTATTCCATTTGATTCTCCCCCCTCCCCCACATTTTTTGTTTTGGTGAGTTTGGTATTTCAGTTGCGTAACTTTTGACAGTTGCCAAAGTATTAACATTGTAACGGTATTAATATTGACAAAATGACATAACTAAAATCCTGAAATGACCAAAATACTGAAATAAGCATGTTGCAGCTAACATCCTGGGCCCAGGGTCCCCTAGTTCTCCAGCTCTTAATAGCTCCTCCCAGTCTCTTAGGGTTGCCCCAAAGTTACTCTAACCTCTTTCCTTCTCAGGTTCCATGGCTCCATTCCCTGGAGTCTCCATTTCTCCTGTCAGCGATCTGTAGCTGCAGCACCCCCGCCTCAGCAGCTGCTCTCTTAGTCCATTTCAAAGTGGCTCTCAGCTGGTCTCACTCATCCTGTTTGTTACCGCTTCTTTCGACTGCTTTTGTTGTTCCGGCCCTCTGGCCACGTAAGGGTCCCGCCGGACCACCCCACAGGGGTCTGTCCACCACACTTGTGTCCTAAGCTCATCCTTGAGCTTCCAGTCTACTCTCACTAGGCAGCTCTCTGCAGTTTCTCTATAGGTGACCTCCTTGCATCTGCCAGCGGTCACACACTCTGCTACTCACTATTTTTCTGCAATGTCTTCCACATGCACCTGCTCTCCCCCCACCCCATTATCTTGTGGCTTGTCCCTTTTAAAGGGTCCCACTCTCAGCGTGGCTTCTCCGTTCTTAAAGGGCCATACTGTTTAAAACCCCTTGGAGGAGTGCTAGCCCCGTCACCCTGCTGCAAAGCAAACAAAGGGGTGGAGAGGACAACAACAAAAAGCAACCTGAAACAATCAAAATGGATACCCCCACCACCACCATTTTCAGTTTGGGTAGGGTATTTTTGGCAGGTTTAACCTGCTTGGTGGTTTGTGTTTTTTTCAGGTAGTTGTTTCAGCTCTTGTCTAAACCCTACACCTGAGGTGGATCCCTCCGAAACACCACCACTCTCACTCATCCTTATTCATTGTTATTTCAGGGCGGGGGTAGCCCTGAAACGGTCTACCCTATGTTGGTAGAAAGTTTCTGATTGTAAATCTTTAGCAGTCATGAAATGCAGAGGTAGATTTGCAGTGTTCTTTCCTCTCAGACTATATGATCAAAAATATTTCCAGCAATGTGATATTTGCCAAGCAATGACAGGTTTTAAACTAGGTCTTCCATGCATATAGTAGCTGTAATAGACAGCTGTAGAGGAAAGACCTTGCTTGTATATTGTGGGAATCTTCAGGAATTCATTAGGGGTTGCAGAAGACGTCCGGAAAAGATTTTGGTTCATTCTCAAACATATAACGCATCTTCTTCTTTTGTTGAAAACAAGGTCTGGCATATAGTGTTAAAGATTTTTAGATTTTGTAAAGGTTAGTAAATGAATGAGCCTAGTCCTTGTTGAATTAAAATGAGCTTGTTGTTGCTTTTTGTCTTAGGGTCCGGCATATTTAAATGTTCAAGGATTTCTCCTGGAGAGACATGAAGCAAGGTCCTTGAGTTTTACAGAAGAATGTGCATATTGGTCACTTCCTTTGAATGAGGTTAACTTAGTCTGTGATGTTGCTGTAGCACAAGGTACGATAAAACATTCTTATGTTTTGATAGACTAGAGACAGTGAAGAATTGGATGAGTGGAATGATGCATATTTATTTGGCCTGTAGCTTGTCTGTGGCCCATGGAACTGTAACTGGCTCTGGAGACCTGCTGCCTGGCACTGAACAATTGTTAATTAAAGACAGGTCCCTACCCTAAGGGTGTTATAATCTAGGAAAGACAAGGGAGGGGGGAGGGAAACATAGGGAGAGACAGGAATACGTTCATAAAGTTGAGAAGTCACAGGTGCACATGCTTACTAGGGGTGGGAAGTTCGGTACATCCGGTATCCGATACTGCCGGTATTTTGCTGTACCGGCAGTATCGGATTACTCCGGTATTTGGGGGTACCAGTTCCCCGTGCCGGATTTTTTTACATTGCGGCCATTGAAATGAATGACCGCAATGTAAAAAAAGAAGCAAAAAAAACCCAACCACTTTCCCTCCCCAGTCCAGGCTGCGCGGGTGGAAGGGGGGACACCCCCCACCCACCCTGTCCAGCCTGGATTTTTTTTAAAAAAAAATTTCCCCGAAGTCCCTGCTAGTGCGGGCTCTGGGCTGCTGCCGGCGACCCAGAGCCTGCACTAGCAGATAGGTACTGTGGTACTAGGGTGATCCCTGGGGTGGGAGGTGGTTTAACACCCCCCCACCCCAGGGATCACCCAGGGATTGCCTACCTTTGGCGCTCTGGGCGGCACGGTGGTCCGGCGGCTTCAGCGCTGGCTGGTGGCTTCAGCTCTTACTAGGTCTTCCAGGGAACTTCCGGGTTTACTCGGTCAATCTGGACGACTTTAGCACTGGAGCTTTATCCAGATCTGATCAGTTGTTGAAGGTTCAGTGTCCCATTGTAACCAATCCTGCAATGAGCAATTATTCTCCTTCTGCTCATTTTGGCTCTTCTAGCAAGAGATCATCTATACTGGACGAACTTGTGGCTGTAGATACTGTGTGCAGGGCTGCTATAACGACCCCTGGTGGGTTTGTCTAGCCAGGGTGTCTGTCCTATAGAGCTAGGGGTTGCAGCCAGGTTGCCTTGGGAGGTTGTGTTTTTCTAATAGTTATGATCCTAGGGATTTATTTTGGTGCAGTGCCTATTGGGGGATAAAGTACTTTCTTTTCTTGATAGGTGGTACAGAACGGGCATGGTGGGACTGTAGTAAGTGGAGGCAGAGGCAGTCATGTTCTGGTTATTAGTACCAGGTTAAATTAAGTAAGGGGAAGTTTGATGAACTCCCTTGCAAGTAAGAAGGGGGGGTAGGGATAGGGGAGGGGCTGTGCAAGGGGAAATAGAGGTACTGTTGGGTAATGCTGGTTTGTTTTTATGACCATAATATGGCTTCTGTTTAATGGCCCATTAATTCTGGTGGGTGGAAACCATGGCATCATTCAATATTAACCTTGGTTAAAGAGTTGCTATCCAGTACAATACAGAAGCCGCCTCCAGTCTTTTAGGACTATGACCATTAGGGTATCGTAGACCTAAGCCCAAGGATTTTTGAGAAGCCCCAATTAGGATCATTTCCCCTGTTTTGTATTTGGAAGATTCCATATAGTGGATACTTATTTTCCCCAACTAGGTAGATTCCCTGGTGGGATGGTATTGCCTATGTGGTTGGAAGATAGGAAGGAATGGTTTATTGTTATACTGGGTTCTATTTCTGGGGTGGAGGGAAGTGGATCCTACGAATTTTGACCCAACATGTTTAGAATTGATTGTATTTATTTTATTTGAAGTATTGCTTGTGTTTTATGATCTTGTTTGTGGTTATGTATATGTGTTTTGTTAAGCAATGGCCTTTGGCTACGCTTCAATAAATTGATTGATTGAGACAGGAAGACCCAGTGTGGGCAGTTCTTACAATAGAGACAAGCAATAGATGTGTGAGGAGGCTCTTGCATTTTAAAACAAATGTTCTGCTGCTTTCCAACCCTACTCTCTAATTCATAAAGCAGAACTTCTTTAATACCGGCCATATTATATTAGCCTTATTTAAATACCTTAATAATCCCTTAATATTAAATACCTTAATACCTTCATAATAAAATTCAGTTGTCTATTGGTAACATAACTTTGGATCCCAGAGAAATATTTCTCTTGCATTCATTTTTTACATTTATTTTATAATTTCAGAAGATGAGGCTGAAAGCACTCTTTATGTGGCCACATGCAATCCAGTTTCCTTATATTTTATGAGTGCATCTAGTAAAAATGGGTACTGCGTTGATTTGTACGACATTTTCCCAAGAACGGTTGGTAGCTTATGGCAGCCCTTTGTGACCGTAGCACCTCTGGGGAATCCTCTCGCAGGTCAAGTGATTCTACATGAAGAGCAGGTAAATATGTTCTCCTGTTTATAATCTTGGTTTGATTATGAGAAGAGCACCACTTCCAGGAGATGTAGTCCCTTAGGCCTCTGTCTCTGCAGGCTGGGATAATCGAGATAAAATAATTATGCATATTTGTAGGTCCTTAGTAGGGGGTATGCAATTATCATTTTAATTGATTATGAAATGAATGAAGCCCTGTTAGTCCTGCCTCTGCAGTGTGCATCTTTGCTGGGGTCTGTCTCCCCCTGGTCACAACTGACCTCATCCACAGGGAGTGCCAAGCACTGCTGCAGGGTGAACTTCACTGACCCTATCTCTGCTGCAAGGGGCACTGCCTGAAAATGGGTAGCAGGGGTGGGGGGACCATGGATAGACTGTGCGATTGAGGTAGAAGATGGTGTGAGGGCTGGGGGTTGCCGGTGTGTGGAGATGGGTGTGTCCTCCTCTCCCCCAGTCTTTTTGGTCTGGTCCCTGAACTTGTCAAAAATGGCCTTCAGGCTAAAATGGTTCCTCACCCCTGACTTATTCAAATATATGTTGCACTCATTCTCTTCTTCTGCAGTCTTGCAATTCTACTTTCATAGCACTCGACACCTCCAGCCCTTGTGATGAACTCTCTTCTTCTTCTCTGCACAAGCTTAACTCGCATGCTAAAATGCTCTTCTCCCTCTGTCTCCGACTAATCCTCCGCACAGGTAGCTCTGCGGATGGCCGCCAGGAGGCAGAAGAAGAAAAGCTTTACTGCACATGCATGAAGAGCTATCCCCCAGCGTTCCTCAGTCCGTCTTCTGCCTTCGGGCCGTCGGGTGTACAATTGCTTCCTCTCCGGAACCTAAAAAAGAAAGAACAACAACAAAATTAGTTAAAGAGATCTCGCAAGCCAGAATTCAAAGAGGCAATTAGGAGCAAGCGGGCAGGGCTCGAAAGGGCAGCGTTTTTCCCCGATCATTGGGTGAACGCGGAGCGTCTGGCCGGTTCCTGCACAAAGTGTTCGGGAACAGGGGAGAGCGAGGCGCAGTAACAGTCTCAGAAGGAGCCCAGATTAACCTCCCCCCGCTAAGGATCAGCACCGCTCAGCGGGAGCTGTTCCTGCCGCAGTGCATTTTCCAATCAGCAGCGCTGTGGCGTGGGCTGACATGGAGGGACCGGAAGAAAATGAAGCGCAGCAAGCAGCAGCTCAGCAGGAGAGCCCACAGGTGGACATGCCCTTCCTGGCATCCATGATGGGGAAAAAATTACAGTCACTGGACAAGTTATGTGAGTTACAGATGAAAGCCCCTCATAAAATCCCCTCCCCAGGAGCAGTTAGACCAGAGGGGGGGAAAGTCTCACATAAGGTGGAAAATGAGGCGAAAAGGCCCACAAAGGGGCCGAGGACGAAACTGTTAGAGTCCTCTGGCTCCTCGGAGGACAGTGCCAGGGAGGCCCAGCCTAAAAGGCGCAGAGAGATGGAGGAGGGCCTAATTCTATCAGCCTCAGACATAGATTCAGGGCAGGAGTGGGACGAGGTGCAGGGATCGACTTCCCAGGAAGTGTTACCTGACCCTAGAGATAGAGACAGACAATTTCCTCTCAGCTATAAGGAGGAATTTATGGCCCAGGTCTCAAAAACCCTCCAGCTAGTGGAAAAGCCGGGAAAGGAGGACTCCTCAGATTCCCAAAAGGAAGAGGAGAGAGAGTACATCCCCTCCCTCCATGGCAGAGAGGCAGGGGTGCCCCTGGACAAAGTTTTCGAAAAACTGGTCTTGCAGGAGTGGAAACACCCGGACAAGAACCAGAGGATGAATAAGACACAGTCCTCCCTGTACTCCTTCTCCAGGAAGAAGGAACCAATGTTTAAGAACCCAAAGGTGGATGCAGCAGCAGCCTCCCTAGCCCGGCAAACAGTATTCCCCACCAAGGGCGACTGCTATCCTAAGGACCCCACAGACAGGGCCATAGACACAGCACTTCGCAGGGGTCTGGACCTAACGACTTCCTCCCTAAAAATTAGTATCATTTCGTCCTACGTGGCGAGAGCCCTGTTAGGCTGGATGCAGGAGGCACAGGATCCAGAGATTACAGATAAGAGGGCCCAGGTCATGTCATCGTGCATCTCTCTGGCATCGGTCCTTTGGCAGATGCCACGATGAATTCCATGGGATGGGTGGCACGAGCGCTAGCTATCTCCATGTCTGCCAGGTGAAGGCTGTGGCTCAGGTTCTGACAGGGGGACATCACTGCCAAGAACCTACTAGTGGCAGCCCCCTACAAGGGTCTAAAGTTGTTTGGCTTGTGTCTAGATAAGGTGCTGGCAGATGCAAACGACAAAACAAAACACAAGAACCTACAGCAAGTAGGGACAAGGAAAAGTTTTTTTCAGAACACATCATACAAGCCCAGGGGAGGGTATGGAGCTTTCAGAAAATTTCAAGGTCAGGCTAGAGAGCCATCAGCAAACTTGTCCTTTTGATACAGGGCAACAAACAGTGGCCTACATTTGAGAAGCATAAACAAAAGAACCCCAGCCCCATCCAACACAAACAAGAGGCATGAATATGCAGAGGAGCTGGAGGTAGGGGGCAGGCTACAACTTTTCGCAGAACTCTGGGGAAAGTCGGTCGCGCACACACGGGTGAAAGTCACGGTATCCCATGACTACCGTATAGAGCTAGCTCTTCCCCCTCGACAAGGCTTTATTGCTTCTCCTGTATCAAACTGCCAGGAGAAACACAGTGCCATGAAGGGAGAAATTCAAAGACTTTTACAAATCAGGGTCATAGAACCAGTTCCCCAGCAACAGTCAGGCCAGGGTCTGTACTCTATAATTTTTCTAGTACCCAAGAAAGCAGGGTCCTGGAGAGCTGTTTTGGATTTAAAGCAGTAAGACCACAGAAGTTCAAAATGGAGACAGTAACCTCTATCTGTCAGAGCCTAAGGGTGGGGGACTGGATGGCTTCCCTAGACCTTCGGAAAGCATATCTTCATATACCAATTTGGCAACCATACAGGAAGTGACTCCGGTTTTGCTACCAGAACAGACACTACCAGTTCAGGTCTCTCCCGTTTGGTCTGTCATCAGCTCCAAGGACGTTCACCAAAGTTCTGATACCTCTGGTAGCGAATCTCAGACAGGAGGGGATCCTTCTGTACCCGTACCTCGACGACCTACTGATCAGAGCTACGGCTTTCTGATCAACAAGGAGAAGAGCCATCTCTCCCCAGCACACAGACTGGAGTATCTGGGGGTAATCCTAGATACAACCTTAGAAACCACCTCTCAGACAACACTAGAGCCAAGCTCTAATCTACCTCTTATACCATCAGAAGAGAGTGAGATTAAAGAATCTGGCCCAGCTCCTATGTCTCCTAGTGTCATGTACCAGGCAGGTACAGTGGGGCCGATTTCACCTCAGACCCTTGCAGCAGCTGCTGCAATCTATGCAACTAGAGCTCACACGAGAATCCAATCCCTGGGTAACCATTCCAAGGGGTTTCGCTCAATCAATGTCCTGGTGGTTAAGGGCGGAAACATTTGCCACAGGAACGCCCTTAACAGAGCCAAGTCAAGAGGTGGTGACCACGGATGCCAGTCTAACGGGATGGGGAGCACACTCTGGTCCCAAACCAATACAGGGTCTCTGGAGCAGGAGGGATCAGTCTCACAGTATCAATTTCCTGGAGCTGAAGGCAATCAGACTAGACCTGCAACACCTAGACCAGTCTCTCCACAACCAACACACACTAGTGTATACAGACAATGTAACAGCCAAGGCTTATATAAACTACCAAGGGCGCTCCAGAGCTCCAGTTCTACACAGAGAGGAGGTGAGGTTATTCTCGTGGATGCAAGAGAACCTTCTGTCTCTAAGGGCACTACATATAAGGGGACAGAACAACACACAGGCAGACTGGCTCAGCCGAACATCAGTCGATCCCCATGAATGGACCTTACAAAGGGACATGTTCAAGGACCTGGTGACGAGACTCAGTCTTCCGAGTGTAGATTTATTTGCCAATCGGGAGAACACCCAGCTACCATACTTCTTTTCCAAGATGCAGTGCAGAACAGCAGTAGCTATGGACGCGCTAAACCACTCGTGGCCGAAGGGTCTTCTCTATGCTTTCCCTCCTACGCCGTTGATAGCAAGGACAGTGTCAAAATGTATCAGGGAACAGGCCCTCCTACTTCTGATTACTCCATGGTGGCCAAGAAGACCATGGTTTTCAGACTTGATAGAGCTCAGTGTTGCACACGTGAAGCTACCATCGAGACTGGATCTTCTCAGCCAGGGGCCAATACTGTGTGAGAACCTGCACGTATTAAGGCTGACAGCGTGGCTCTTGAACGCTCAGTCTTAAAGAAAAAAGGCTACTTGGACGTGGTCTTATCAACCCTACAACAAGCCAAGCGACAAAGCCACTAGAAGGGCCTATGGGGCGACGTGGAAAACGTTTGCCCTGTGGGAAACCCAGAGGGGTTATGATCCCTGTAAATCGGAGATCGCAGTTATTTTACAATTCTCACAAAATGGGTTAGATAGGGGTCTGAAATCTAACACCCTAGCGAGACAAGCAGCAGCAATCGACTTGGTGCTCAGAGTAGTTACAAACAAACAGGTCTCATCCCATAAACATGTGAAACAGTTCTTGAGGGCAACTAGGGCAGTTTCTCCTCCAGTGGTTCATAGATGCCCCTCATGGAGCTTAAATCTTGTATTAGATGCTCTAACAAAACCACCTTTCAAACCATTAAACCACATATCCTTATACATGCTTTCCCTAAAGGTGGTATTCCTGGTAGCAGTTACATCAGCTAGAAAGGTCTCAGAATTAGGTGCTCTTTCGATGGAGGATAACTTTTGTATCTTTGGTTCTGGGGGACTTCAATGTCCACGGATGCCGGTCTTGTTGGGGCGGAGCGGGAGTTCATGGCAACCATGAACCTGTCCCAAGAAGTCATCTGCCCGACCCACGTGGGGGGACATACCCTCGACCTGATCTTCGGTTCTGGCCTTGAGGCGGGGGGTCCGGTTGTGGGAGAGGTTACAGCGGTGCCCTTGTCGTGGACGGACCATTATCTCCTTCAGGCCGGTCTTCTAGCGCACCCCCTCCAGAAGGGGAAGGGACCACTTAGGATGGTCCGCCCTCGGAGGCTGATGGAACCCCAGCGGTTCCAGGAGGCTCTGAGGGAGTTAACCCTGGATGTGGACGG
>QEPC01008108.1:3297701-3326604 GCA_003113815.1 Sphenodon punctatus | reverse complement strand
GGGGTGCCTTCCTGGAGGTCCCCCGTGTTAAGCGGGGGGCCACGATGGAGAGGGCATTCTCGGTAGTGGGACCGCGGCTGTGGAACTCCCTTCCGGAGGAAGCTCGCCTGGCCCCTAGCCTACTAATATTCCGGCGAAACTGTAAGACCTGACTGTTTGCCCAGGCCTTTGGGAGGGAGGGCGAGTAGGGTGGGGTTTTAATTCCCCCACCTAATTTTGGTTTTAGTCTGCCCTGTATTAATTATTTTTATAATATTTATGGTTGTTTTAAATTGTTTTTATTGTGTTTTATAAAAATTTGTTGGAAGCCGCCCCGAGCTGCGTGGCAGGAGGGGCGGGGTAAAATTTTTATAAATAAATAAATAAATAAATCTTTCAGGAGCAGTCAATAGGGAATTTATCCCTAAGATTAATTCGTTCTTTCATAGGGCTCAGGAGATAGTCTTACTCTCCTTGTGCCCTAATCCAAAACACCCTAAGGAAAGGATATGGCAAAAGTTGGATGTGTGGAGGACTCTCGAGGCTTATAAGGCAAAGAGCAAGGTACCTCCGATCCAGATATGGGCTCACTCAGTAAGGAGTGCAGCCACCACATTTGCCTTTAAGGAAAGAGCCTCCTATGAGGAAATTTGCAGGGCAGCTACATGGTCCTCCCTGCATACTTTCGTTATAAGATCCACATGTTCAAATCCGCAGAGGCAACTTTTGGCAGAAGGGTATTGCAGGCAGTGTTGGATTCCCCAAATGCTGTTTGTTCCCACCCTTAGGGATGTAAGGCTAAGGTATATCCCGTGCGACGGATTAGCCGGAGACAGAAGGAGAATTGGTCACCTACCTCAGTGAATTCCTTTCTCCTCTGTCTATGGATAATCCTCCAACCCACCCTGCCAGACTGCATCGGGGATAACCACATCCCAAAAAAAAAGGGTAATAGGGTCTATAGCCCCAGTTAGGAGGATTCATAGTTCCACACAGTTCTTGTTTTTAGACATAATTGTTAAGACCTCTATTAACAGACAACGATATTTGGTTGATAAGTTTTCAAGTTGTTGTTTAAGGACTATGCCCTCGGCTAAGATATGGACTGAGGAACGCTGGGGGATAGCTCTTCACGCATGCGCAGTAAAGCTTTTCTTCTGCCTCCCGGCGGCCATCCACAGAGCTACCCGTGCGGAGGGTTATCCGTAGACAGAGGAGAATGGAATTCACCGAGGTAGGTGACCAATTCTTCTTTTCTAATACCCCACACACTTACATACCACTACATTGTCAACACCCTCTGCAATTGCATCTCTGAGTAAAAGGGTGTTAACAAATGGGATGATAGCCACCTGGAGTCCGGGTTCGGTCAGTGTAGCCCCCACTCACATGTTTAGTCTGTAGGGCCTAAGAAATGGGCAGCCCCCTGCATGTATTTCTTGTACATTCAGGCAGTCCCCCCACAACTCTCACTCAGATTTAGCGTGACAAGCCTAATACATGGGCAGGCGTTCTTCCCACCATCCTCCGCCCACCAACCCTCCCCACTTCTCTGTATCCCATCCCCTGTCATGACTCAGAGCTGTTCCAAACCATGGGAACACGCACCAGCTGTTTTTTTCTTGCAGACTATAATGACTTCAGAAGGTAGTCCAGCCTCTGCTATCCTCGCCCATCCATGGAAGTTCATACATGGATTTATACCTGTGAGCACTTGGAGACTGGAACTAGCCTTTTGCTATGCACATAATGCTGAGCAAATCACATACTTTATTGAGTGCCTGTAATGAAAGTGAAAGTAAGAATTGAAATTGAAAGCAATCAGTTTTTGCATGTTGTCACCACCTGATTTCTCGCATCCACAGCTCATAGTGATATATTCACATGTAGCAGCACGCAGTTTTATTGAATTCTTGCCTGCTCTGGTGTTGGAAATCCCTCTCAGTTCACATAAAACCTCCAGTCAAACATGTACCTCTTGTACCCCCTCTCTAGCGTCTTATGCATTACCATACCAGTAGGGCAGAAAACATCTCGCAAGGGCGCTCTGCACTTCTCCAAGTCTCCAAACATTGTATACGCAGTGGCTACTGGTGGGGTGCAGGGTGGAGCCAGAAGTGGGAGAGGCCAGGCCAACAGTAGGTGGAGCCTAGCCAACGGTAGGCAGAGCCCAGCATTGCACATGCAAACACAGAGTGAGCAAAGCAAACCATCTTAAGCTAACAATATTATGTGAAGTCCTTAGCACACCTCAAAAGCATCACCGTGGAGTTCCACTTGTCCCCTGGCCTAAAAACATGCTACACAGTTCTGTTGCAATGTAAAAGGCAGCTGCTGCAACCAGAGAGGGAACATTCATGCATAGATTAGCCATTAGTGAACCAACATGTGGCATGGTGGCCTTCTTGCAGCAGAAAAGTCTTGAAACTGGCACTGCAAAGGGGTCGTTTTAAATGCAGTGAACATTCCAGCAAAGATTAGAAGCTTCTATCCAAGCCCTTTGGTTCCTCCAGCCAAAAAACAGAAAGCAGACAGTTTAGGTGGAAAACAGAAAAGGGCCCATTTTAACTAAGAGTAGCCATGGCCAGTGAGGGCCTCCACAAAATGGTCACTACTTTTGCACATGCTTGGGGCTTGGGAGAGGAGGGGGGATCCCCAGCAGTGCACACAGAGCGAGTAAAGCAAACCATCTTAAGCCAACAATATTATGTTAAGTCTTTATCACACCACAAAAGCAGCAGCATGAAGTTCCACTTGTCCCTCACAAAGTGCTATACAGTTCTGTTGCAAACTAAACTTGCAATGTAAAAGGCAGCTGCTGCAACCAGAGAGGGAACATTCATGCAAAGACCAGCCATTAGTGAACCAGCATGTGACATGGTGGCCTTCTTGCAGCAGAAAAGCCTTGAAACTGGTACTGAAAAAGGGGCCATTTTAAGTGCAGTGAGCATTCCAGCTAAGATTAGAAACCCTTCCATCCAAGCCCCCTCCAAAAACCCCTCAAAACATAGTGCTAACATACATAACATTTTTAGATGAGTTGGTGTGTGCACTGATGTGCTTGTGACACAGATGTCTATACAGTTTAATAGCCACCTGGACTGGCAGTGCTAGTGTAGCAACACACACACACCCAGCCTAAACTTTACAAAACTTATTCAACCAGTAGCAGCCAGTAGCAGCTCATGCTCAGTGTGCAGCCAGTCCTGTAAGGAGTCAAGGACACATGACCAGTAGTGACCAATATCTGCTCAAGTGTGGCACGCAGCCAATCCTAACTAGGCAGCTGCCCAGCTCTTTACGTTGTTCAAAACATTTGGCATGTTCACGTGGTCCACAGGCTTCATGGACACTGGAATCACAGTTACGGAGACGCATACCGAGAACTTCCCTGTGCTTGTTATCAAGCTCCAGGCCTTCCTTTCCTCTGCTGAGCAGAACCTGTGGATGATCCAACCGATCCAAGCTTTCTGCTGTCTTTAGTGCAATGTGATCTCCAGCCAGGATAGTGGGGCACACCACAGAAGTGGCTCTTGTTTCAGTGCCGTGCACTTGTTTACTTTCGGAAACAATGGACCACACTGGGGAGGATTGAAGCCGTGCAAGGGCAGCTTTTTCATGCAGAGAGGTATTTATTGTGGGACACAGCTTCAGTCATCCACGCCATGCGCAGGACTTGTACCCACTGAGAGGCTGGTCTGGGTGAAGGAGAAAAGAGCAGGCTGGTGGGAGAACATGCTGTCCTCATGGGGAGATACTACTGGATGTTAAACTTTAGGATGCCCCATCACCTTTTCCTGCAGTTAGCCAAGATCCTCAGACCGGAACCGTAGAAACAGATCACAGTGATGCAGTTACCCATCCCTGTGGAGAAGCATGTTGCCATCATTATCTGGAAGTTTGACTGCAGTCTACCACTGCTTTGTTGCCCAGAAATTTGGCATTGAACCTCCACACTGGGCACCCTACTAGTGGAGGTTTGCACAATGGAAGTGCTGTTGGTCTGGGTTGTGCATTTGGCTAACCTCGCGGAGAAAATGGAGGGCTTTTGGCAGGTGGTGTTCCCAAACTGTATAAGGGCAATCAGTGGATGTCATATTGCCATCATCTGCCCACCCCATAGCAAGGATAACTACCTGAACCGGGAGAAGTTTTTCTCCATGGTTCTCCAGGCCGTAGTGGACCACTGTGCTCAGTTTGTGAATGTGCTGGATGGATGGACCAGGAAGAACCACAACACCTGCATCTTCCGTCAGTTCCACTTCTTTGGGATCCTGCCTACCCCCTGAAGCCCTGGCTCATGAAGGCATACAGCATTGCCTGCACCCTGGAACAAAGGTACTTCATATGGCAGCTCAGCCAGGGGCGGATGGTGGGTTTTGAGGTTGGAGGGGCAGGAAGGTCCGCGAGCCTAGGGGTGGAGCCAGGGCAACGGTGGGCGTCATAACCCAGCAGCAAGGAGTTCCCAGGTTTAACATTGGATGGACATTACATTACTTAATCCAGCAATNTAAAACATGGCTGTTCCGTCAGGCATTTGGTGAGGGGGAGGGCGAGGGTGGAGTGAGTAGGGATGAGGGGGAGGGGGTGGGGGGGAAGCAGTATTCTTGCCCTCTGCTGCGTGTGTGTGTGTGTGTGTATGTGTGTGTGTGTTGGGGGGGATTTTAAGGGCCATGAATCACCAGACTAACAGTTACATCTCAGGATTTCAAAACCTCAATTTTATCACAAACATCACATTTCCAGCATTTCCAAACTAACAGTTACATCTCAGGATTTCAAAACCTCAATTTTATCACAAACATCACATTTCCAGCATTTCAGCACCTAAAATCTCCAGACTAACATTACATCTCAGGATTTCAAAACCTCAATTGAATCACGGGGCATTAAATACTAATTCCCCCTCACCCTCTGTTGCGTGTGCGTTGGGGGGAATTAGTATTTAACACTCCACATCATCAAGTGAACAAAAGCCACATTCCAACTCCCCCACCATGTCCCCGTGTGCCCCCACTCCCCCCACCATGTTCCCATGTGCTCCCCTCTCCCCCGTGTGCTCCTCACCGTGTCCCCATGTGCCCCCCACTCCTCCCGTGTGGCCCCCCTCCCCCGTGTGCCCACTACCATGTCCCCGTGTGCCCACTCCCCCCCACCCCTGGACCCCGCATTTTACTCACCACTGGCTCCTCTCCTCCAACCTCCGTTCAGGCAGCGCCAGGATCCTCCTGCTAGGCTGCTCCGATGGCGCACTGCAGCTTAGGCTCCCCTCCCCCTCCCAGAGTCAAGTCAAAGTTTGACTCGACAGGGAGGGAGGGGTGGGAAGTTAGCCTAATGCGCAGCCAGAGGGAACAGGGACGCACATACCAGAGCACCTCTGTGTGGTGCCCGGGTATGAACTTTAGCCCTGCCTGGCCTCTGCAATGAAATAGTGCCCCCTGCGGCACTATTTCATTGCAGGATCCCTTTATGCAGAATGGACGGAGCTTCTAGCCGCCCATTCCGCATAAAGGGTAGAACTTAACTCTTTTGACCCTGAAGGCTTCCTTAGGTCACATGTCCTAAGGAAGCCTTGGGGGGGTGAGTCTCACCGCATGCTGTGAGAATGTTCAGAGCCATCTTGAAGAACCTTGTTTTAGAGGTAGCAACAAGGTTCTTCTTCGAGTGGTTCCTCCCATTCTGTGGTTGTGTGCGTGGTGATTTAAAAAAAACAAAAAACAGAAGCAGCGGCAGCACTGCAGCACCAGGGCCCCGGGGGGAGTCCCTGGGGGCGCACCGCCCCTGAGCTCAGCGCCACCTGTTCTGTTGTGAAGAGAGCTTTTGGACCATTAAAGCAGTGCTGGACATCAGTTTCATCCAGAACTGATTTCCAGCTAGAGATTTCCATCTTCTAACTACTGCTGCTTGTGTTCTCCATAACATCTGCAAGACTGATGAGGGCGCATTGGAGAACCCTCTGCCGGTTACCTCTAGTGAGCCAATGCCACTTTTCCGGGACTAGTTGAACCAAGAAAGCCAGCACATCACTGGAGAGATCCAGAATGCCTTGTGTTGGCATATCGACTGCAATGCTAGCTGCAACACCACCCATCAGTGACAGATTAATAAGCATCAGTGAACTGTTCCAAATGATCTTTTTGTAATATTAATAAAGGCTTTAAAAATATTTGCTGTGTCACTGTGTTTTCCGCTGACCCATCTGTTACCCTCCCTACCAGCACAAGGATGGCATGCTTTCCCTCCTTATTCCCCCCCCCCATGCTATTTCCTGCCAGGCTGGCTTTCTCTGTGCATTCCCTATTGGCATTTGTAGATTAGCTGGCTGCAGGCCCGAACCTTTGCTTTTCCTTTGTAGGCTAGCCAGCTGCAGGCCAAACCTCTGCATTTCCTTTGTCGGCTAGCCAGCTGCAGGCCTGAACCTCTGTGTTTCCTGTTGGCATTTGCAGGCTAGCCAGGTCTGGGAATGGCAATAGGAAGCAGAGAGGCACAGGTGTGCAGCCGGCTAATCTGCAACTGGATTAAAGAACTTGATTAAAATGAAAACTGTTTATTTTTCTGCCTGCTCCTTTTGGGGGCAGCTTGATGTGCTGGCTTGGTTGGCCGGATTGGTGAGTGGACATTTTCGCAATCCTCCTCCTACGGATGCGGCTGTGGAGGGGTATTTGCAGGAGGAATTAAAGAATGATTGGCAGGGGGAAAGCAGTGAGGAAGAGGGCTCACTTGCTTTCCCTGAGGGGTTGATTGCTGGGGGAAGCAGGGCTGGTGGTCAGGTTCCCCGTAGGGAACTACTGATGGGGATTAGGAAATGGCACCTGCCCCATAGCAACCATGCTCATGGTTGTGGCAGCAGCATGCTCAAGCAGGGAGCACTGGAGCTAAATGGACTGGTCTGCTTTGCATCTGTTCCCACACTTCATTCATCTCCTTTCTTGCCTTCTCAGTCACACTGCTCAAGCACTCCAACTGCTGCCAGAGGTGGGCCCAGTGCTTGTCCTCCCGCTTACTGTCCAGGTTGGCCTCAGTAGCTAAAGACTTGCATTTTTAGGGAAGGTTATTGAACAGACTGTGGCACGGCAGCTCCAGGAACATCTGGACCGCACCCGTTTCTTTGACCCCTTTCAGTCTGGTTTTCGGCCTGGGTATGGTATGGAGACTGCACTCGTGGTCTTGGTTGACGATCTCCGTCTGGCATTGGACCCTGGACCTCACGTGTGGATTCCTGCAGGGTGTCATTTTGTCCCCCCTCCTGTTTAACATCTATATGCAGCCGTTAGGGGAGATCGTGAGCTGGTTTCAGGGCATGCAGTGTCATCAGTATGCTGATGACACTCAGCTCTACCTCTCTTTTTCCATCAATTCAGGCCATGCAGTCTCCTTATTTTCTAGGGGTGGGACTACCGGATCATCCGGTATCCAATACTGCCGGTATTTTGGTGTACCGGCAGTATTGGATTAACCCGGTAATCCAGCCCGTTTTCCGGATTCCCCCGTACCGGATTTTTTACATTGTGGCCATTCAATTGAATGGCCGCAGTGTAAAAAAAAAAAACACCAAAAAACCCCAAACACTTTCCCTCCCCGAGTCCAGGCTGTGCGGGTGGAAGGGGGGGCACCCCCCACCCACCCTGCCCAGCCTGGATTTAAACAACAAATTTTTTTTCCCCTAAGTCCGCTACGGGCCACGGGCTGCCGCCAGTGACCCAGAGCCAACACCAGCGTCCAGCAGCAGGTAACACACACCCCACCCCAGGGATCACCCTACCTCCCCAGCCAGGGATCGCCTACCTTGCGCTCCAGGCGACGGCGGTCCGGCTCTGACGGCTTCAGCGCTGGCTGTGGCTGCCGGCTTCAGCGCTACTAGGCCTTCCGGTGAAACCCGGAAGTTCACTGGAAGGCCTAGTAGCGCTGAAGCCGGCAGCCACAGCCAACGCTGAAGCCACCCGAGGTGGACCGCTGTCGCCGCTCGGAGCGCAAGGTAGGTGATCCCTGGGTGGGGAGGTAGGGTGATCCCTGGGGTGGGTGGGGGGTGCTAAACCACCCCCCACCCCAGGGATCACCCTAGTACCTGCTGGTGCAGGCTCCGGGTCGCCGGCGGCAGCCCGGAGCCCGCACTTAAGACTTAAAGAAAGAAAAAATGTTTTTTAAATCCAGGGTGGGTGGGGGGGTGCCCCCCTTCCACCCGCACAGCCTAGAAGGGGGAGGGGGGAGGAATTTTTTTTTTATTCCACTGATTTCAATGGGGACAGTTCCCCATTGAAATCAATGGAATAAATCCGGTACTGGTATACCAGGTGTAATTCGGGAATCCAGTTTTTTGAGAACCGGTAACAAGTATTCTGCCTGGTATCCCACCCCTATTATTTTCCCAGTGCCTGTCAGCTGTGGGGGCTTGGATGAGGTTGAGCCATCTGCAATTGAATCCTGACAAGATGGAGGTGATGTTGGTGGGCGGGGGCCTGGGGTGGTTGAATCTCCTCTTTTTGGGGGGGTTTGCCCTCCCATGGTCTCTCAAGCATGGAGTCTATGTGTGCTCCTCGATTCACGGCTCAGCTTGGAATTTCAGATTGTGGCTGTGTCGAGGAGTGCGTTTCAGCAGTTACATCTTGTCCGGCGGCTTCGGCCATATCTCTCCGACTCTGACCTCGCCACTGTCATCCATGCCTTCATCACCTCGAGGCTGGATTACTGCAATGCGCTCTCCATGGGGCTGTCCAATAAGTTGGTCTGGAGGCTACAGCTGGTACAGAATGCCGCGGCCCGTCTCCTAACGGGGGCGGGTCACAGGGAGCACATGACACCTGTGCTCCGGGCTCTGCACTGGCTGCCTAAAGCACCAGGCTAAGTTCAAGGTACTGGTTTTAACCTTTAAAGTCCTTCATGGCCTGGGCCCTACTTATCTGCAGGACTGCCTCACTCCCCATGTGCCCGTGCGCCCTCTGAGATCGTCCGGGGGAGTCTTTTCAGAGGTTCCCCGGGCGAGGTGGGTGGCCACCGATGTTAGATCTTTTTCAGTGGCTGTCCCTATGCTGTGGAATTCACTCCCAGACGAGGCTCAGTTGACCCCCACTCTCTTGTCATTTCGATGTTTATGTAAGACCTGACTGTTCCGCCAGGCTTTCAGCGAGGGGGAGTAGGTTGGGGGGGTTGTTTCCCTGCATATGTGATACATTTTAACTTTTAAAATTGTTTTATTGTTTTATCCTTGTTGTTCGCCGCCCCGGGCTGTCCTGTGGGCAGGAGGGGCGGGATAGAAATTTTTAATAAATAAATAAATAAAATTCTGCCACACCAGCTGCCTATGCTCCCTGGCCATGCCATCCCAGATCTTGTCCATCTGCTAATAGATAATAAACTGAAGTCTTTATTATGCAGCTTTGTAAACACACACACACCCTCCAGATGCGTTAACTTACCATTCTCCTGTGCCTCTAACTCCTATTCTAAAAAAGTGACATCCAGGTTCTCTGTGCCCTTGACCCGAACCTCAGGTGGCTCCTTGAGCAAGGGTTGGTTCTCAAGCTCAAGGGGCTACACGGTGAGAGTCACAGTGTCTATGTCCGCATTGATCTGCACTGGTTCCAGGGCGGGGATGGGCATGGAGGAATGTTTGTTGGCAATTGCGACTTCCATGGTGGGACTGGGAGCGGTTGCAGCGTGAGCAGACAGTGGAGGAGCCATATCTACCTGATTCTGGCCCCTCTCGAAGATTCAATCATACAGGCAGGATGCTCCATCCATGCAGAGGAAGTGATTAAGGAGCTCGTCAAAGGTCGATATTTGCCTCCCTGACTGGTGGTGAAGTTGTTGTCCCAGATCTCTTTGTACCTATGCCTCAAGTCCTTGGCCCAATGCCGTCATTGATTCATGTCCTGGGTGTAGCCCTGCTGCAGCATTTGGACCAAGACCTCATTCCTGTAACATTTCACCAGGGCATAGTGGACCTTCTGCTCCTCCCATAGAGCAATAAAGGCCTTGGTCTCTTCCTCAGTCCAGGGAATACATGGTTGGTGGGCGGATCTGTAGGCAGCAAGTGGCTGTGGTTGAACAGTGGAGGTAGTGGTAGTTGTTGCCTGCCTGTTGGTAGTAGCCATGGTTCCAGCGAGGGTAATTCTCCGCAAGTTGTTTCTGAGAATGCAGCAGCTGGGAAACAGCAGGCGTCAGGCATGTACTGCCAACCATGAAGAGATGGGATAATGCATGTTTGAAAATGACACATTGAACTTTTAAGGCAGACATTACGTGCATGCTAGTGAGAGCAAGAGCAGAGAGAGGGGCCAGAAGTGGTGGCTCCTCAGAATGCTCTAGGCTCTTCACCCACAACTGTATGATGCTGGCAGACGTGTACTCTCAGAGGGTGCACGCAGTGTAATTGACAGGATGCAGACGTGGGCACACATTACCCTGCATTTGCCCATATGGCAGGCTCTGCATACTGTGGGACTCCACCATGAGTGGGGGCTGCGTGTCCAGTAGGTGGTGACCATGTGGCCAGTTGGGGCGAACACCTAATAAACGAGAAGGTGGGCATCCACCTGATGTGGGTTACCATCTCATTTGTTAACAGCCTACGTTCAAGCTTGCATCTGCCTTCTGGTAGTGGCAGGTCTTCATGGAGTGGGACAGATGACAGGTCTTCAGAGGGGTGGAAGCATATGGTGCTTGGAGGTGAAATTATACACTCACTTTGAGAAAAATTACAATGGCTTTGGCAGCGTGTCCTTTGTCTGCTGCCTTAACTTACAATTTCCAGAGTGTGTGAGTTTTGAATTGAGTGATATGATTAACATTATGGAAAGGGAACATTATTCTTTAATGTTATACTTTAATAATCTTATGGAACATTATTCTTTAACTCTGTGTTAACCAATTTTTTTGTCAATAAGTGTGTAGTGAAAAAGGTGACAAATATTTGTAAGTTGCATAGTTCAGTTACACAGCCCCAGCGCCTTTGCTGACTTCATTGATGTTGGTGAGTTTAATTAAGTGACTGGAGATTTTGCAGAATAGAAAATTGTACTTTGTCATCTGTTCCTCAGACCCTTTGCTTGCTTTTATTTCTTCTTATGGTTTTCAAGTCTTTGTCTAATTTTTCAATGATTGCCAACTCTAGCGTGCTTTTCTTGCAATTAGTAGTTAGCTGTAAAATTTCCTTTAACAGCCCAGCTGTTTCATGGTGGCTTAGCATTGTTTTCTTATCTCCAAAATACCCCATCTTCTACTGCCATACATGCTATGGTCAGATTTTATGCCTGCTTGATATGCATGCTTAAACTCTGAAACTGTGCTGAGTTCAGCAAAATTGTGTTTGCCCATGTTACTGTGCGGAATAATGCCTCTTGAATATTTTCTCCTCTTAATTATGTTTATTAAGGCTTTCAACTTAACTTAGTCAACAGTACAATAAAGGTTTGTCAAACCATTCAGTTTCTCAATGGATTTGTGCTCAGCAGTACTTCAAATACTCGTGCCAGTTCAAAGAACCCAAGACAAGGCACATAATAGCAAGAAACCTATCTTAGCAGGGGAGGAGAGTGGGAACACTCATTCAGACAACAGGAAGACAGAGGAGGGATAGAAAGAGGGAGGTCAAACAAAAATCTTTTTTTAGAAAAGGTGAAGGAAGAGGAAATGCATATAAATCACAAAAACAACTACACAAAGAGGGTACTGTACTCTCACTCCCGGATGAGTATATAAAATATCTCTATCTTTTCTTGGCATGTCTGTGTCCATCTCCCCGTTTCAACCATGTACCAGACACTTCCCAATTGTCATCCAGATGTTAGCTTCTTACCATCCCTGCCAATCAAGTTGTCTTGTTCAGCTGTAAAAGTACTACTCAAGCTATTTTGGGAAGCACATAACAAGTTTGTTCAGCTCAAAACAAGCCTTTGCCCTGCCTGGCTAAACCCAGTACAGGAAATTGTAAAACAGATGGCAGTCAACCTCATGCCTGGATTGTCAGAAAATGTTTACAAAGCTTGTGTTCTATTGGGATCTGAAGCCAAATAATAGTGTCTCATTTTATTTTTATACTTAAGAAAATCCTAAAATCAGGGCCTGCCTTAAAGGAGGGCATGGGGGCGGGGGTTGTGTGTGACTGCCAAGGACTTCATATTCTAGGGGGCTCTCCATTGACTGTACTCTGCTGTCAGCACAGCCATGTTTCCACCTGCAGGGAATTTGAAAATGGCCCACCCAGCCAGTATGGGTTTGAGAACAGAATGGCTGTGCTCTCTACCGTCCTGCAAAATTTCAGGTGGGGAGTATCTGAGACTGCCCCCCACCCCCTTTGTGTGTGTGTGTGTGTGTGTGTGTGTAGTTGAGACAGTGAGAGAAACTGTTTCCTTCCTCATGTGTGTGAGTGAAAGAGAAAGATTGTCTGCTTCCCGTGTTTGTGTGTACGATTGCCCTCCCCTCTTGCCATGCGGCCGGCTAAGGCCTAACTTGGCCTTCTGTACAAAATATCTGGAAAGTGTGGTGCGACTTATCTGTGGGGGGTGTCTGTTCTATAGAGCTCTATGGTGATGCGAGAAGTCGGGGCCTCTGTGGGACTGCAGGGGTGTCTGTTTTGTGGAATGCTATAGTGATGTAATTTGGACCATGCGTGTTATCAGCACATTAGGTCCTGAACAACCTATGGTTGGCCCTGCCTAAAATGAAAATATTTGTCATGCTAGTTTTATTTTCAGTTGTGTTGCAATAGCATTGGCATTCTCTAAAGCAAGGATGATATAGGCAGTTAACTCAATGACTGCTTTTAGTAAACGACAATGCCTTTTCCCCTGCAACACATTTTTCAATAAAAGCTGAAATACAATCTGATAGACTCCATTTACTGCGGTTCAGTGCATCTTTCAGTTTACTCTGTAACCTTTTGTTCTCTCCCTGGCTGTAAGTCTGAATACTGGCAGCTTCAATGTTGCCTTTTCCAGCAAATGCCAAAGTTGGGTAAAGGCATTCTAAAAATAGGCTAAATTATAATGCTGGAAAATAATATAGTGAAAGTAATATTACTGTCTATAGAGCATTAACTTGGGATTTCACGCACATAACTAATATTAAAATAATCACTGTATCTTCAAATATATTTAATTAAACTTTGCTTTAGGATGTTTATGTATTTTAAGGATTCCATTCCAAAATGATTGAGCCTTCCACAATGTTTGTTTCCTTGCACATTTCAGGGAAAGGTTAAGGAGTATGGTCTTTCCATGTACACTAATGTACATCAGCTTGGATTACATGGTTGCCTGCAACAATAGGGCTTCAACCTTCATCAGGTTAGAGGCTTTATTTGTACCTTGCTTGGAGCCTCACTCAATGTGGGGACATCAGGTGAATGGCTGGAGCCTGACCTAGGGTAAGCAGCCACATGAACAGTGACGGGCCCAATCACTGTCCCATTTTTGGCAGGCAATTGCAGCTGCCACACTTTCAGCCAGTGAACACACAAGCAGCCCCACTTTTGACAGCCTTATCCCACTTTGGACAACCTTGCTATGCCCTGCATCACCGGGCTTTTTCCGAGGCTGCAGGGTGTAGCAAGGATGCCCAAAGCAAGGTAAGGCTTTATCCAAAGCAGGGCAAACATCTGGCAGGCCCTGGACACATGAGCCACTGCATCGCGTGGCCCGTTTTCCCAGGGAGGGGTAGGGCTACCCAAAGAGTGATAGCCTCCCCAGCACGTCTCGTGTGGCTGCACCCCTTGTCTTCATCAGGGCTGTCCATCTGGTGGCCTGTGGGCCAGTAGGGTTCCATCTGGCCCAAGCCTTTAAAATTTGATTTTATTAAATATTGGTGTTTTCTAAATAAGTAATAAATTTCCAGAATGACTTAATTTAATAACTGAAAACTCCACATGTTTAACTCGCACAGTTCATGTCAATAAGTTTGACTACCCCTGCACTATAGAAATAACATACACTAGAGAGAGATTTTTGTGCAATTTGGTTTGCCAGCAAATTGCTGAGAAGCACTCAGACCTATGGCAGCCAAAATATTGGACAGCCCTGGTCTTCATGATGGTGTTGTATGAACTGGAGCTTTAGTCCAGCCTCTCTCATGCCTTAGCTTCAAGTCAAATAGATGGTAAAACAAATGTGACCATGCCATGGCAGCAACCCAACCCAGGTCAGGTCAAGAAGCCACTGTGGACTCAGTCCGGACCAGGCCAGGCTTTAGAACAAACGTTCTTGTAGCCAGGGCCTGGGGGGTGGGAGAAGATATGCATGAACGTGTGGTCGGCAGCCCTACCCCAGCACTGTACCCAGCACCACACACCCCACCATGACGGACAGCCATGGCAGCCTATGATGGATGGGCCGGCAGGAACAGATGTGCTAACATGCTCTGCCCTGCTTTGCCCGGATCAGGCAGGTGGTATCCTGTGCTGTGACCTTGGCCGTTTGGCGAGGTGAGAGGTTGGTCTAGCTGCCAACACACCCAGAGTCAGTCTGGGCTAAGATCTGGCCAGACCCAACAACACACATGACATTGGCCTGCAAGCCAGAGCAGGTTACAGCGAGTTACTGCCATGTTTGTTTTTACCCATTCTGAGCTGTATGACCCCAGCTTCTTGAGCCTATTGCTAGCATGGGGATGAGGAAAACTGTTTTGATATAGGAGAGAAGAAACCTTGGTGTAGCAGGGCCCCACTTCACCGTGGGGCAAGTGTTGTCAGGATTAGGCCCAAATCACAGGGTCACTTTGGGGAATTAGTATAACCACAGTTTATTTGTAACTGCAATTACATGAGATGCTAACGGGTGAAAATCCCATTTCTCCTCATACCCCTGTCATACTCCTCCGGCTGGGTAGTTCCACCGTTGACCGCCAGGAGGCAGATGAGCTTTTTTCTTCTCTGCGCCTGCGTCACGGTGCTACCCTGCTCCAGCGCCAGTCCTTCATCTGCCTCCGAGACCGTCGGGAGGCTTTTTAGGGATCCCCAGGTCCCTAGGAAGAAGGTAGAAATTAAAGAGGATTAAACAACTAAAAAAGGGAAGCCTAGGGAGAAAGGCTTCGGCGGGGCATTGGGGAGGCGATACCGGACCCCGTCTCGGTTCGCCAGACAGCCAAGAAAAAATTAAAAATTAATTGAATCCCCGCCGGCTCCCTCGCACTGCGCCGGGGAGCAGGGGAGGCCGCGATTACTTCCCCGGCTAGCGGGACCCTCCACCGCGGTACTCCCCCCGCCCTAGGCCGGGACCAATCCGCTTGGCCCCGAGCCAGTTACACTGAGCACGGCTTAATAATGACTACCCCTGAGAGGGTACTGTCCCCCACCAACAGGGCAGGAGGGACAGAGGCAGCGGGCTCAGAGCAGGAGCCACAGGGGGAGCAGAATCCCTCATTGGCCTCAATTGCAAAATCAATGCAGGAGATTATGGGGGCAATAAAAGATTTGGCCCGTCCTAAAAAGAGCGGGAAACGCAAAAGAAAGTGCCCCGCGAAGGGCCCCTCCCCCAAAACGCCCAGAGCGGGAAAAGCTCCTATGCAAGGCAGCAAGTCTGCTAAATCCCCACTAGGGGGAGCTGGACTGCAAGACTTGATATCCCCTCAGGGCTCTGAGGAGGATGATTTTCAAGCAGGCAGCAGTAAGAAACACAAACAGCAGTTCCTAGAGGATTCTGCTTCTGACTCAGACTCTTCCCAGGAGAGCTCTGATCTAGAGGAAGGGGAATGTTCTGACAACCTCCCCACAGACCCCAGAGAGAGAGACAAGCAGTTCCCTAGCCAGTGTAGGGAAGAACTGCTGGGGCATGTCATTAAGACTCTCCAAATCAAGCAGAGAGCCGTTAAGGAAGGATCCTCTGATTCAGAGGAAGAGGAAACTAGGGACTATCTGCCATCAGTACATGGCAGAGATCAGGGCTTACCCCTGGATAAAACATTTGAGAAAATCGTGTTAGAAGAATGGAAACACCCTGACAAGTCCCATAAGATGCCCAGAGCACAAGAGAGCCTGTACGCATTCTCTAGGAAAAAAGAATATCTTTTCAAAAGCCCCAAAATCGATGCGGCCGCTGCTTCTCTAGCACGCCAGACGGTTTTTCCTACCGAAGGGGACTGCCATCCCCGTGACCCCACTGACAGGGGAGTGGACTCAGCCCTCAAAAGGGCAGCAGACTCCACGGCAGCAGCCCTCAAAATTAATATTGTGGCCTCCTATGTGTCTAGAGCATTACTAGCGTGGATGCAAGAGGCACAGGACCCAGAGTTACCCGAAAAAAGATCACAAAAACTCTCCTCCCGCATCTGCATGGCTACTGCCTTTTTAGCAGACGCAACCACTGATGCTCTAACATGGTCAGCCAGGGCTCTGGCAGGAGACATAGCAGCTAGACGCAGGGTCTGGTTAAGATCCTGGCAAGGGGATCCCACGGCCAAGAACCTCCTAACCGCGGCACCCTACACAGGGTCCAAACTGTTTGGAGTGTGCCTGGAAAAGGTGCTTGAAGAGGCCAATACCAAGGATAAGGCGAAAACCCTCCAACAAGTGACCCCAAAGCGGGGGTTTTTTCGTGGCCAACCTTTCAAATTTAGGGGCTTCAGCGGCACTTCCAGAGGAGCGTTCAACCAAGGCCACAAGGACTTCTCCAGAGGCTTCTCCTTCAGAGGAAGGGGATTCAGAGCGGGGAGATTTGATAGGCGTAAGCAGAGAAGTTTTGGGGCCTACAACCCCAAGCAAGATGCCTGACTATGCCTCCCCGGAGGTAGGAGGAAGGCTACAAAGATTCAAAGAGATCTGGGGAGCCTCAGTCTCAGACGCCTGGGTCCTATCCTGCATCTCAGAGGGATACAAAATAGATCTAAAACGTACCCCCAGTCAACATTTCTTTCCGTCTCCAGTCTCAAAAAACCCTCAAAAACACAAGGCTATGCTGACGGAGATCAAGAGATTACACGACAGCAACGCAATCGAAGAGGTGCCAGCTCAAGACCGTTTCTCAGGAATTTATTCCATCATTTTCCTGGTCGCCAAGAAGGGCGGAAAATGGAGAGCGGTACTGGACCTAAAGGCACTAAACAGATATGTAAAACGCCGCAGATTCAAAATGGAAACAGCGACATCAGTATGTCAGAGCCTGCAGAGCGGAGACTGGATGACGTCCTTAGACCTAAGGGAGGCCTATCTCCACGTTCCAATCTGGGGCCCCCACAGAAAATGGATACGGTTTGCCTACAACAAACAACAGTGGCAATTCAGAGCTCTCCCATTCGGCCTCTCCTCAGCACCCAGGACCTTCACGAAGATCCTGGCCCCTCTGATAGCCAACCTACGCAGCAGGGGAATACATATCTACGCATATCTCGACGATCTACTGGTCAGGGGCAGCTCACCCGACAGAGTGAAGAAACATCTCAACCTAGTCATTCTCTACTTAGAGAAACATGGATTCCTCATAAACAGGGAGAAGAGCCAACTAACCCCAACACAGAAGTTGGAACATCTAGGAATTCTTATAGATACCTCCTTAGACCGCGCATTCGTCCCTGTCGACAGGAGGGAAAAGATCCATCTCCTAATCCACCGCCTCAGAGGTCGGAGTCGCATGAGACTCAAACCACTAGCGTCCCTACTGGGCCTCTTAGTATCCTGCATAGGACAGGTGACATGGGGTCGCTTCAACCTTCGACCCTTACAGAGGCGGCTCAGGGGTTTGCAAAGAGAGCTCACATTAGGTCTCAATCCGTGGGTCTCCATTCCACAAGACCTAAAAGTCTCAATGTCCTGGTGGTTAGAGCCAAGAACATTCCTAGAAGGGGTACCTCTCTCGGAGCCCGCGAGGATAGTGGTAACGACGGATGCCAGCCTCATGGGCTGGGGAGCTCACTCAGGACCCCACACCGCTCAGGGCCTCTGGTCCCAGACAGATGCGACGAAGAGAATAAACTTTCTCGAGCTGAAGGCCATCCGACTGGCACTTCAACACCTCTATCCGACCTTTGTCTCGCAACATCTCCTGGTATATACGGACAACGTGGCGGCGAAGGCCTACGTCAATCACCAGGGGGGATCGAGATCGAGAGAGTTGCATCAGGAAGCGACCAGATTGTTTGCATGGGCTCAATCACACCTAACCTCGATAAAGGCACTCCACATCAGGGGTCAGGAGAACACATGCGCAGACTACCTGAGCCGACAGACACTCGACCCTCACGAATGGTCTCTAGACAGGTCGGTCTTCCAGCATCTAGTGAACTGGGTGGGTCTTCCACTGATGGACCTGTTCGCCACCAGGGAAAACTCACAAGTCCCCCGCTTCATCTCCCGCACTCGCTGCAGACAGGCGGAAGGGACCGACGCTCTAAACAGCCCATGGCCCAAAGGGCTATTATACGCCTTTCCACCCATCCCGCTAATCCAGAAAACTCTATCCAGAGCAATCAGGGACAACACGCATCTATTACTGATAACCCCATGGTGGCCCAGGAGGCCTTGGTTTTCAGAGCTAATCGAACGAAGCAACGCGCAGTTCCGAAAACTACCACTCATTCCATCCCTACTTACACAGGGACCGATAGCTTGCTCAGAGATTCAAACGCTAAATCTGACTGCGTGGAACTTGAACGATCCGCATTGAGAGCAAGGGGTTATTCGGAAGCGGTCCTGAACACCATTCAACTTTCCAGAAGAGCCGCCACCAGGCGAAGCTATAGAGCCACATGGAAGACTTTTGCAGAGTGGTCTATCCAGCGGGACCAGGACCCAACCAAGGCAGGAGTAGCACAAGTCCTGGAATTCTTGCAGATGGGACTAGATAAAGGTCTTAGAGCAAACACTCTGGCCAGACAAACAGCGGCCATAGACTCGGTGCTGAGATCAGTAGCCAACAGAATAGTCTCAACACACAAGAATGTCAGGAGATTCTTGAGAGCAGCAAGGAATTTAGCTCCTCCAGTAGTACACAGAGTGCCATCTTGGGACCTCAACCTAGTTCTGGAGGCACTTACCAAGCCTCCTTTTGAACCGCTAAGACAGATTTCACTGTATTTTTTAACGTTGAAAGTTGTTTTTCTTGTAGCGGTCACATCTGCGAGGAGGGTGTCAGAACTGGGAGCTCTGTCCATGGAGGAGAACTTCTGTAATTTTCAGAAGGAATCAGTCACCCTAAGGCTAGATGAAGCCTTTTTACCTAAGGTAAATTCTCTCTTCCATAGGGCACAAGAGGTCATTTTGCCATCTTTTTGCCCCAGACCAACACATCCCAAAGAAAAAGCCTGGCATAAGCTAGATGTCAGAAGGGCCTTAAAAATATACCTACATAGAACTAAAGGGTTTAGACAATCCACAGCCCTATTCATAAACATCAGGGAGAGTCAACAGGGTCTTAAAGCCACAAAGACCTTAATTTCCAAGTGGCTAAAACTAAGCATAACGGAGGCCTACAAGGCAAAGGGTAGGGTTCCCCCCCTTCAGATCTGGGCTCATTCTATAAGAAGCGCAGCCACCTCTTACGCATTCAAGGCAAATGCCTCGTACGAGGAGATATGCAGGGCAGCCACGTGGGCGTCGATACATACCTTCGTTAGGCATTACAAAATTAACATCTTCCAATCGGCAGAAGCTGCCTTTGGCAGAAGGGTACTGCAGGCGGTACTGGACACCCCCAGTGCTGCTTGCTCCCACCCTTAAATGGGAACACGTTGCTTGGGTACGTCCCAGCCGGAGGAGTATGACAGGGGTATGAGGAGAAAGGAGAATTGGTTACCTACCTTCGGTGAATTCCTTTCTCTCATATCCCTGTATACTCCTCCGCCCCTCCCTGCCGAGCAGCAGCATGACTAGCAGGGGGGTGGTATCAGTACCCACAAAGGGGTTGGGCTCCTATTAGAGTCCTGCTTCAGATTACCTAAGTTAAGTTCGTTAATGTTGATTAGTTGTTATAAGGTTGTTAAGTTATAATCACTAGATAGGATGAGAGTTCAGCTTGCAACGGACTGGCGCTGGAGCCGGGTAGCACCGTGACGCAGGCGCAGAGAAGAAAAAAGCTCATCTGCCTCCTGGCGGTCAACGGTGGAACTACCCAGCCGGAGGAGTATACAGGGATATGAGAGAAAGGAATTCACCGAAGGTAGGTAACCAATTCTCCTTTCTTTGTTTTCTTTTTTTAAAATTTATTTTTTGTATGAAAAGATTAGGTTACAGGATGCTGCAGGTGTAATATGCATTCAATCAAAAAATTTAAACTTGGAACCCAAGGTTTAACCATTGTGTTTATTCCATAATGCAAATTTTTTTTTGGTAACATGTAAATAAACTAATCTGCCACACATCTAACAAGTGCCACACAAGGCATCACACAAAAAGCAGCCATGCAGCATTGTGGAATTGCTAGCAGTGGCTGTGGCAATGAAGGGGGCAAAATTGATAGCAGTGGAAGTAATGTGTGAAAAAGGTTAAAGCACAATAGTTATTTCCCACAGGAAATTAAAAATGCGGAGACGAGACTAATGTGAATACAGCCCAAATGTTACTGCTCCAAACAAACTTCTTGTAGTGGCCCTGCTGAGCGTGCTCAGAGGCTGTGGCAAATTGGGATCTGGGCTGAGGTCAGGATTCAGAGCCATAGGGCGGTGGGGGGCAAGTACATAATCTGAATAATGTTGGGTCATACGGTCAGCAGATCGTGTTTGCCAGAGTACACCAGTTATTGTGTTCGGGAGCTGTCAGGCCAGTTCATAGAAGGGATTTGGTAGGATGGGTAAGAAGCAGGTCCAGGAGTGGGCAAGACGGGGCAGGTAGGAGCCAAAGCCTAGGAGTCATGAAAGAAGACCTGTTTGAAAACAGGTGTGGCAGGACAGCTAGAAGAAAATAGGCTTTGGGGTGCATTCGTGGGCACTGGGCAAATTAAAGCTCCTGGAGAGGGTGCAGGATGCTTTTGTCTGCGCCCTACTAGCTGCTCCCCCAGGGATTAGTGGCACAGCTATTGCCATGAAGTGTGGGTTGACCCCACTACAGCAGAGGATATGGAAGGGAGCCCTAAATGACTGGCTTAGGTTATGGTTCCAACTGGCAGCCCCCCTATCGCAATTGGTGGTGGTAGACAGAGGTGTAAACAGCTGGTGGACGACTGTTTTGGGGAAATTAAAAAGCTTAGGATTCTCACTGGAGGCATTGATCGGGGGGCTGGGAGATCGACTGTTTGTTTACAAACAACTCCTCCCCACAAGCTGGTCAGAAGGTTGCTACCTTGTAAAGAAGGTTCTTCGAGATGGCTGCAAACATTCTCACAACTGGGTTGTGCATACTCACCCTATTCAAATAATAGACCACATGATGGTCTCGAGCTCCTCTAGTATAAAAAGCACCCTCCCCCTCTGAATGACAGTTCCTTTCAACCCTTTCTAGAAATATAAGAAAAGAATTCCATGCGGGGCTTGAAGGGTGGGTATTTGTGAGAATGTTCGGAGCCATCTCAAAGAACCTTGTTTACAAGGTAGCAACCTTCTGTTCTTCTTCGAGTGGCTCCTCACATGATATTTTTACATGGCTCCGCCGGGTGGGGAGTCCGTGGGCGCGCCAGTGCATGGATGGGGCATGCACACGGCTGCACACGCATCCCCACTCACCCACCACTCATCCACACCCACATAGTAACCACCATTTCCCCCGGTTGCTCCGTGCGTGGGGATGAGTGGGGGGGTGAGTGGGGATGCGTGTTAGGCGAGCGCGCACGCACCCCCACTCACCATGGGCGCGTGCACCACGTCATTCACATGGGGTTCCCCCACCCATGAACACACAGAAATCTGCGTGTTTACGGCTGGGAGGAGAGACCCGTGTAAAAAGGGCCACATTCTCACAACTGTCTTACTTATACTATCTTAGGTAGGAATTTAGGATGTAAAGCAATATCTATTCTGTCTTGGAAAATAAATCTGCAAATATGGTTCTGAGATTATTATGGCTGCTATTTCACTAACTCTTCTTAATGAAGTTATTGCTAACAGGAATACTGTCTTTAAACCCGCACCCCATAACCAGTTCATTTGCACCCCCATATAATCAATTCACGCTGCCCCGTGGGCACAAATTAAATGGTTATGGGTGGGGGCAGCGTGAATAGATTATATGGGGGCGGGGGCAGAAATGAACTGGTTATGGGGTGGGGGCAGCATGAACTGATTATGGGGGCACAACTGAACTGGTTATATGTCTCTTTTCATGGCATAATGCGCTTAATAAGCTAGCTGCATTTTGGGTGTCTTGTGTGTATGATAGCAGCACCTCTGGACTGGTTGCACCACATGCGTGCACAAGGCACAGGCGGCACCGGCAGCAAGAAGCAATGGGCCCTGAACGCCAGACTGGCCAAGCTCACCCACTCCTCCAGTAAGGCAGCGGATGCAGTCAGTCTCTGTGCCTGCCTCACTGCATGCCGAGCTGCCCCTGCAATGGAACCACTCCTGGGGAGTGGTGGTAGACACTCGGCTGGGGACGGGGGGAAGCATCCACGGAGGCCATGCTTCTCCATGAGGCCGGTCCTAATTATGCAAATTAGCCCCTACACCAAGACTTCGCACATGGTCTCACAAACCCTGGGGCCAGCCCTGCCTGTTCTCACAGTGCTATGGGATGGCGTTATAGCTAGGACTTCTGCCCCATAACCATGTGGGCCTGGACTGGGTGTTCACAATGCCGGACACCAATAGTCCCTCATATGCTTGCCCTTGAGTATTTGGAAGGGAAAATTAGTCAAAACTACTAAAAGTCCTTATGGAAAATATTTTCAAAAGCCACTGTCTAGAGGCCTCCCTCACAGTCTCTGGCTGCCAATTTGATACTTTCCATTCAGAAGTACCCAGGAAATGACATGATATCCTAGATTAATGACTCCCCAAATGACCATTTTAATATAGTTCTTTTAGAGATGAACTTTTATAACTATGTTTTTAAAAAATAGATAATTATAGTGGAAAATCTTAGACCACCATATCGTAACTGCAACTGAGCTTCTGCAATTTGTTGTTTCTCGTATAGTACCCATCTGGATTGAATAAAGTGTCCTGCATTAAATAAGATATACGGACTTCTGTGTTTCCTCTTTGGGATAAAAAAATTAATAAGATATAGTTCATTGGGGCTTTTATTTTTATCTAAACAGGACTCACATTTCCTTGGAAGAGGTCTTTCTTTTATTACATGATCACAGTTTCCCCCCGTGTGATTAGCAGACTATGCATCCAAGACCTTCAGATTCTAAAACTTCTTTGACTTTAGCTGAAGAGTAGAGAGTAGTTGACTCCATAACCACAGTTAATAACAGAAATTCTGGGTAACTAATCGGTTAACCGCATAGCCTACTTAGCATTTTTCTGCATTTTGTCATTTCTGGTTTACTTCTGGACCAAAAATAAAGTTGGAACCAGCAGATTTGAACTAGGGATTCAGTGGGAAACTGAGTTGAATTTGAAACCGGAGTTGGGAATGGTGGTAAACAGGAAAGGAATTATGGGCAAACAGAACTAGTCGGTAACAGTGGAATAGATGACAAAACAGCAGTAAATGGCGCAAAGTGGTAAATCAGTTTAAACTGCTGAATAATATGTATACAGTGCTCGATAACCAATCATTGTCGGTGTGGATCGGCTATTACGAATCTGACAGTTACCAGTTAGTTATCACATGTTTAACCTTTTTGGATCTATTGAAAAGCACCACTTGCTTTTCGTCTGTGCTTTGCTTTAGATATGTCGATAGAATTGCTGAACATGTTATTGCCATGTGAAATGAGTTTCACATGTTAGTTTAACAGGTGCTAATGCGGATGGGAATTGCCTGTGCAAGGGAGTCAAAGGGAACTAGGATGGTAGGAACAAGTCAGTCTGCAAAGCCCAAGAGCCAGAAAGAGAGAGACAACTGAAAACTGAGGCAAATATATGTATTTGTGTATATATACTTTTGAGAGGGGTCAATGGGATTTAGGGAATGAAGAAGGAGGAGGTGGTGTTTGTGAACCTGGTTGTGTTTGTGGGACAGGGCAAATAAGGGGTGGAAATGGGTATGGGTGTCAGGGACATGGTTTGGAGCCGAAGGTCAGGATTCATGAATTCAGTGGCCGAGGGCTGGAGCCTCAGTTGGGAGCCAAAGGTCGAAGCTGAATCAGGAGCCTATGGACAGAAAGCCAGGGTCATGACCCCAAAACCAGTAAGACTACTCTGGAGTGAGTGGTTTTTGTCATCTCAGGAGCCTGATACCAGTAACCAAAGCCAAATCAGGATCCAGGAGTTGGTATCCTATCCAGTAACCACAGCTGAGTCCTCACATCCAGGTAATCATGCAGAACTTGATTGAGGCAGAGCAACTGACGTGGGCAAATGCAAGCTTAAAAGCAAAGGTGGAAGCACTGATAGGTTCTAGTATACTGTAGGTAGCCATCACTTGAGCAGACATCCTGTTTCCTGCTTCTTTACATAGACTGTCTCTAGCAGCCCAGAGGGTGCTGTTTGTTCCCACTAGCCAATTGGAGACCAGGGCTGCTAGTGAGAGATGTTATTTCTGCTGAGCGGGACTTGCAGACAGTTGCCCCTGGTGGAGCCAAGCCAGAATTTCTGTCTGAAACCCCATAGGCCCTGTTTTGAGTCCCAGGGGCTCTTAAAATGTGAGTGCAGGCAAGAAACATGGGCTAATAAGGAGGGAATGGGTGGGGTTTAAATGCTTTAACTGTTATCTCTTTCTCCCTCCGAGGCAGACAGTCCTCCGGCTGGGTAGCTCCTCCTTGACCGGCAGAAGATACATTTTTCTTCTATTGCACATGTGCCTCCTGCGCTACCCCTGTCTTCAGTTGTTTCTTCTGCCTCGGACCGGCAGGAGCTTCAGGCGCGGGCTCTGAGGAAAGAAACAAAACGGCGTCAGAGCAAAGAGAAAAAGAACAGAAATAGACGGGGCAAATAAAGGATTCCCCTGCCTTGGCAGTAGCCAGCGGCAGCGCGGGTCACGACCCAGCCGGCTCCCGCGCAGTAGCTTGGGAGCAGGGAGGAACGAGCCGCGGATCCGAAGGCGGCCCCTCCCCCATCCGGATCGGGCCCCTGTAGCAGCTGCGGGACCGATCAGTACTAACTGCTCGCTTATCAGAGGCAGGGGCAAAAGACTCGATCCCTCCCACGCAGCGGCGTAGGGAGAGTGAGCAGCAGATATGGAGGACGCTTCCAGGTTGGAGGTGAGTTCACCCCAAACAACCTAGCGAGGGCGGTAAAGGGACAGACCCAGAGGGAGACAATAAGGGAGACAAAAAGATCAACAGGGGAGACAACCCCCCCCCCCCCCCCCATAATAACGAGAGGCATCTCTCCAGAGGACTCCAAGCAAGGGGGGACGTCAGGGGTCTCTGTGTTGGCCACCCTGGGGGGCTGGGACACACAGAAGGAGGCTTTCAAAACTTTAAATTCTGGAATGGAAAAAATCCTCCTAGCCCTCTCATCTCTGGGAGAGGAAAAAGAGAAAGCAAACGCAGGGGGAAAAAGCCTCCAAGGCAAAAAAGAGGCGAACAAAAAAGGCGAGAAAATCTCGATCCACCACAGGGGGCGCCATTTCCCGCCTAATTCAATCCCCTCCATCTTCTGAGCAGGCTAGCTCTGCGGGGGAGGGAGAAGGGAATATGGCTGCAGGAGCTGCTATATTTTCCCTGGCATCAAATTCCGACATCGCATCGGAGGATACCCCTTTGGAGCTGGAAGAAGGGGAATGACAGGACGTCCCTCTATCCAATAGGGATCATGAGAGACAATTCCCCTTAAACATCAAGGAGGAATTTATGGCCCAAGTTATAAAATCTCTGGCACTAGAGGAGAAAAACAAGAAAGATCAATCCTCAGATTCAGAAGAGGTTGCTAGACAGCTGCTCCCCTCTCTTTCAGGGAAAAATGCTGGCCTTCCTCTAGATAGGGCCTTTGAAAGGCTCATCTTAGAAGAGTGGAAATGCCCCGCCAAGTCGTGCAGAATGAATAAGACCCAGGAGGCATTCTCCAAGAAAAAAGAACCTTTATTTAAAAATCCCAAGGTGGATGCAGCAGCTGCTTCCTTGGCAAGGCAGACCGTCTTTCCCACTGAGGTGGATTGCTTCCCTAAAGATCCAGCAGACAGGACCATTGAGGGGGTGTTGAGAAAAGGCCTAGAGGCATCAGCAAATTCACTGAGAGTGAACATCCTCTCTTCTTATCTGGCCAAAGCAAACCTCGCATGGCTGAGAGAGATGCAATCCACAGACATATCTGAAGAGAGGTCTAGAGTCCTATCTTCAAGAGTCATGCTGGCCACAGCACTCCTGGCTGATTCCACCACGGATGCGCTCTCGTGGTCGGCCAGAGCAGTGTCACTATCAGTGGTAGCCAGGAGAAGGGTGTGGCTAAGGTCCTGGCAGGGGGACTCCACCGCAAAGACCCTGCTGGTCAAGGGACCCTACAAAGGCCTCCAACTGTTTGGAGCGTGTTTAGACAAAGTTCTAACAGAGGCAAGTGACAAATCAAAATAAAAAACCCTCCAACAAATTACTGCTAAGAAAAGATCCTTTAGAGCCCCTAATTTCAGGTTTAGAGGGGCGTACGGATCCTTTCGAAAGAACACACAACCCTCGGACAGGGACTATAACAAACAGTCCTTTCGCTTTCGAGGCCAACGCCAACGCAAGCCAGACGGGCAGATTCAGAGACCCCCCTCCTTCTCAGTCAGCAAAGAAAGCATGACTCGCAAGGAGGGGAGGAGATAGGGGGAAGGTTATCAAATTTCTACAGAACCTGGGAAAACTCAATCTCAGATTCATGGGTCCTAAAGATTGTGCAGCAGGGCTACGCCCTAGAGCTCAGGGGGACCCCAAGGAACAAGTTCCTTCCTTCCCCCATATCAAAGAACCCCTGCAAGAAAAAGGCAATGACGAAGGAAATACAAAGGCTCCAAACAATAAAGGCCATAGAGCAAGTTCCACACAAAGAGAGGGGACAAGGCCTATATTCCTAGTCCCAAAAAAGACAGATCAATGGAGGGCCGTCCTAGACTTAAAGTTTCTAAACAAATGAATAAAGACCCAAAAATTCAAGATGGAATCGATATCATCCATCTGTCTTAGTCTCTCAAAAGGGGACTGGCTAACTTCAATAGACCTGAAGGAAGCCTACCTCCACGTTCCCATTGTTCCACAACACAGGAAATGGCTCCGATTCATGTTCAACTTCTGTCACTGGCAGTACAGGGCCCTCCCCTTCAGCCTCTCATCGGCCCCAAGGACCTTTACAAAGGTACTCATCACCCTAATAGCGAACCTGCACAAGGAGGGGATCCACGTGTTCCCCTACTTGGACGACATACTGATCAGGTCTCCATCCCAGGAAAAGGCTTACAGGGACGTGGACAGGGTGATGGCATATCTGGGGTCTCACAGTTTTGTGACAAACCGGCCCAAGAGTCACTTGACACCAACACGAAGGTTGCCCCATTTAGGGGTAATCATCGATACGACCTTAGACTCCGTGTTTGTCCCAGAGCAGAGAAAAGAAAAGATTTAGTCAATGATCCGGCTGCTCACCGACTGAGGCTAAAGTTCCTGGCGAGACTTCTGGGCCTGATGGTGTCTTGCTCACGTCAGGTCCAGTGGGCTCGCTTCAACCTCAGACCATTGCAGAGGCTGCTGCGTCCTTTCCAAAAAGAGCTCACGCAAGGGGCAAATCCTTGGGTTTGAGTGCCCACCCACATAAAGTCCTCCATGTGCTGGTGGCTAGACCCAGCCGTTTTTCAAGAAGGAGTGCCCTTGATGGAACCCACCTGGAGGCTGGTGACCACTGACCCAGTCTGTCGGGTTGGGGGGCTCACATGGAGGGAAAATGCATACAGGGGAACTGGTCGCCAGAGGAGAAAGAGCAGCCGATAAATCTTCTAGAGCTCAGAGCTATACGCCTCGCGCTACAACAGTGGGCACCCCTCCTCATCGGGGCCCATGTCCTGATATACACAGACAACATTGCTGCAAAGGCCTGTGTGAACCACCGGGGGGGTTGAGGTCTCCAGCTCTCTAGAAGGAGTCTGCAACTCTTTTCGGATGGGCTCAGTCACAGGTGGCATCCCTAAAGGCCTTGCACATAAAAGGAGCGAACAACACGCAGGCCGACTGACTCAGCAGGAACCAGGTGAAACCCCACAAATGGACTCTAAACCGGGAGGTTTTCCTCCTCATCACGAAGAGGTTCGGGGTGCCAGTAATGGACCTCTTTGCCTCCGAAGACAACGCCCAAGTGCCACTATTCATGACAGCATCACAAGGCCAGAAAGCCACAGCACTGGACGCTTTGAACCAGGTATGGCCCAGGGGGCTTCTTTATGCCTTCCCGCCATACCCCTTGCTGTCACGAACGGTGGCAAAAATAAAAAGAGACAAGGCGCTGACAATTTTAGTAACCCCTTGGTGGCCCAGAAGGCCCTGGTTCCCCGATCTAAAGGAGCTAAGCATAGAAGAACCATTCAGGCTTCCCGAGAGGGGAGACCTGTTGTTACAGGGGCCTCTTCTTCATGAGAACCCGGGGGGTCAAAAATTGACTGCCTGGAAATTGAAAGCTTAGTCCTACAAAGTAAGGGTTATTCGGGGGCAGTCCAAAAGACCTTGTTAGCAGCCAGAAGACCATCTACTAGAAGGTCCTATAGGGCCACGTGGAAGGTCTTCACTACAGGGACCTTGGACAGAGGCCTGGATCCCTGCAGTCCCTCTATTGCTAATATCCTAGAGTTCCTGCAAGCCGGTTTGGAAAAAGGATTAAAATACAATACACTAGAGGTGGGACCCCGGGCCCATTACCGGCTACCGGATTTACCGCTTACCGGTTCTCTAAAAACCGGATTCCCGGATTAAATCCGGTATACCGGTACCGGTTTTATTTCATTGATTTTAATGGGGCACTGTGTCCCCATTGAAATCAATGAAATAAATTAATTCCT
>QEPC01008108.1:3279673-3297346 GCA_003113815.1 Sphenodon punctatus | reverse complement strand
CAGGGATCGGGTCATACTTACCGGCGGCTGTGGGGACGCCGCGGCCGCTGGTGCTGGGGGGTGGGCTCGCCTCTGAGTCTTTTTTTAAACAAAAATCCAGGCTGGGCAGGGTGGGTGGGGGGTGTCCCCCCTTCCACCCGCGCAGCCTGGACTTGGGCAGGGTTTGTTTTTTTTTAACTTTTTTGGTGGGGCTTTAAGTTTTTACATTGCAGCCATTTTTAAATGGCTGCAATGTAAAAAAATCCCGTACCCGGACCGGATTTACTGGGTCGAATTCAGTAATGCCGGTACGCCCGGTACCGGCATTATCGGATTCCGGATTTACCCGTTTTCCCGCCCCTACAATACACTGGCCAGACAGGTTTCCGCATTGAACTCTGTCTTATCATCACTCACCACTAGGGACCTGTCTAACGACAGACACATTAGACAATTTTTAAGGGCAGCCAGACACCTTTCTCCCCCCGTGGTACACAGATCCCCCTCCTGGGACCTCAGCTTAGTGATTGAGGCTCTAACGAGGCCACCTTTCGAGCCACTATCACAGGTATCATAATACATGCTGTCCTTAAAGGTAGTTTTTCTTATAGCGGTGACCTCGGCCAGAAGAATGTCTGAACTAGGGGCCCTTTCAATAGAGAGTAATTTCTGCATCTTCCAAAAACAATCTGTCACCCTCAGACTGGACTTGGCATTCATCCCAAAGTTTAATTCTATTTTTCACAGGTCGCAGGAGATCGTCCTGCCTTCCTTCTGTCCGAACCCCTCTCATCCAAAGGAGAAGGTGTGGCACAACCTAGATGTGCGCAGAGCACTCAAAATTTATCTAGAAAGAACCAAGAGTTTTCGTAAGACAACAGCACTTTTCATTAACCTAAGACCAGCCATAAAAGGGAAAAAAGCCTCTAAGACCCTAATATCAAAATGGGTCAAGCAGGCTATCACTGAGGCCTATAAAGCCAAAGGCAAAATCCCGCCCCTCCAAATTTGGCCTCATTCTGTGCGAGGGGTGGCTACGTCATATGCCTTCAAGGCAAGAGCATCATATGAGGAGATCTGTAGGGCGGCCACGTGGTTGTCAGTCCACACATTTGTCAAACACTATCAAATTGATGCTCTACAATCCGCTGAGGCGGCTTTTGGGAGGAGAGTTTTTCAGGCAGTCCTAGAGGCACCTGAGACCGTCTCTTCCACTCCCAGTATTTAAGGAGCTTGAGTATATCCCAGCTGGAGGACTGTCTGCCTCAGAGGGAGAAAAGGATATTGATCACCTACCTTGGTGAATTCCTTTCTCCTCTGATCAGCAGACAGTCCTCCGGACCCACCCAGAGACTTGGGAAAAAAGGGAATATCTAGGACTGCAAAAATTGGATTCAATTTAAAAATTTCTTGGGGAAACAATCCTCACAAGTTTAGTAGTGGGGTAGTTCGTTTTCTCTTGTTCTCCTAGTTATGGGTTGACATTATACAAGAGTTATATAATAATATATTTTGGTTAGCGGTGGTCAACACAAGGCTGCCGGTCCTCTGCTTTGGAACTATCTGAAGACGGGTAGCGCAGGAGGCGCATGCGCAATAGAAGAAAAATGTATCTTCTGCCTCCTGCCGGTCAGGGAGGAGCTACCCAGCCGGAGGACTGTCTGCTGATCAGAGGAGAAAGGAATTCACCAAAGTAGGTGACCAATATCCTTTTCCCTTCCTTTTCTCTCTACAATTTTAAAGAAGTTTTCTCCTGTCCCATCTGAAAAGGACACCAACAACAACTTCCCCTTCCTGCAAAGTGAAATTAAAGCCCTGTGTGGCTTAAGGACTCTTTAGAGGAAAATCCTAGCGAAGAAAAAAACAGCAACGAGGAAAGGGAAACTTTTCAGTAGCTAAAAATAAAGGCACGCCACCTCATTGCGATTGGTTATTGCATCTACCCATAGTTTGGAATTCCAGACATCGAGGCCGCGAGGTCACCCAAAGGTCTCTCTTCTCCCAGTCAAGAATAAACATAACAGAGCTGCTCGCTCACTTCTTTTCCCAGCCTGCTTGAGTTGCCAGAACTGCTGTTGGATGTATTTGCAAGTGACGCAAAACTCTATTATTAAACACAGACTGATATACCATCAGTCACTCTGTGCAGAAGGAAACAGTTAGTATTAAAATGGGTGGAGCACAGAGGCGAAAGCCATCTGCTCTCGTAAACGTAAAGCTAAGTGAAAGAACCTCACTGCCTCACGGTTTATTTAACCTGGGAAATTAATATATTTCTTAGTGTAGTTGTTGCTTATGCAGATCTCTATAAATGGCACAAAACCCATATCCAAAAGGAGCTCTGTTTCCTCATGCACCAGATTTCTATAATCGTGCTGAAATACATGAGCATTTACAAATCCTTCCCTTCCCCCCTTCCCCTCTTTAAAGAAGAATTGAGTTTTGGCTGAATTACCCAAATGCTGCAAATGTCATGACAATATTTTAAATGCTTTACCATATTTAGCCACAGAAGGTTCTCACTTTAAAGACAAAAGTTCGTTCTCCTAAAACAATAATCCTAGAGAAAGAATGAAGGGTGCCTGCCCTGTAAACAGGAAAAACTGGCTCAGATTGCGTTTGCGTGTATTGTATTTCGAAGTACTTTTTGGACCCTGTTTAATCCTATTTTATCAGTCATTGAATGTTACTAAAAATAAAACATCAAACAGCTTAAGTATGTTCTTAAAAGATCTAATGTCCTTGAAGAACCTTTGCATTTCAGCAGATGATGAAGAAATGTTTAGCCAAGACAGTAACAAAGTAATTAAATACAAAACATAATTAACGTGTTCTTTCCTGTCTTTTAAAATCAAATTTAGAACATTTCAGGTTTGTCTGTGTGAAATTGCTTTCTGGGTACAATTCAAGATGCTGGTTTTGACCTATATGCACAAAATTTTAAGAAGGACATTGACAGATTGGAACGGGTTCAGGGGAGAGCGACAAAGATGGTCAGGGGTCTGGAGACCAAGTCCTATGAGGAAAGGTTGAAGGAGCTGGGTATATTTAGCCTGGAGAAGAGAAGACTAAGGGGAGACATGATAGCTCTTTTCAAATATCTGGAGGGCTGTCCCATAGAAGATGGAGCAGATTTGTTCTCTGTTACTCCTGAGGGCAGGACTAGAACCAGTGGGCTCAAATTACAAGGAAGCAGATTTCGGCTAAACACTAGGAAGTACTTCCTAACGGTAAGAGCTGTTCGACAGTGGAACAGACTGCCTAGGGCAGTGGTGGGCTCTCTCCTTCTCTGGAGGTTTTCAAACAGAGGCTGGACGGCCATCTGTCAGGGATGCTGTAGCTGTGGATTTCCTGCACTGAGCTGGGGGTTGGACTAGATGACCTCTGATGTCACTTCCAACTCTATGATTCTATGGTCCTATAAATGGGCCACATCTCAAAAACCACCTCTTTCCTCGTGTCCCTTCATGGCCTCTGAGGTCAGCCAGGGAGTGCTTTCTTGCATGTACAATCTGCCCATCTAATTCACACATCAGGGCTCACAGAGACACATTCTTGGGGGATGCCCCACAACTTTGAAATTCCCTCTTCCTGCAGGTTCATCTGAGACCAAGCTTGCTCATCGGCCGGAAAAAGAAATGTAAAACCTTTTTCTTTGGCCAGGAATTGGCAAGCCAAGATAGGGTTTGGGGTGGTTTGGGGTAAGGGTTTTTAACTTGTTTGAGTTGCCTGTTTATGGTTTTGTGTGTTGTAATCTGCCCTGAGCCCTCAGGATAGGGCACAATAATAAGTTTAAATAAATAAATACTAGTCCATTAGGAGTTCATATTTCTCTAACTATTTAGATCAACTTTAGAATCCAACATGCTTGCTTTTCCCCCCTTCAGTATGAATAAAATATTGTGGACATTCAAAATATGATGTCACTAACGTGTTATCACTTGAACTGTTGCCTTGTTTCACCCTGTCAGTCCTGCACTGAAACCAAATTGATCAGACTGGAGGAGCTAGTCCATAATTTTTCAGCAAAGTGAAATCCATTCCTCCTTACAAAATTAAATCTTTGTTTGATACAAGGTGTTTTTGATTGAAGAGGGCTGCTGCTACTTACTAATGCTCCTCTACACTCCTTTCTTTTGGGGTTCCCCTCTCCCCTGTAACTAAGCTAACTACATACACCTGCAACTTCTCAACTTCCTAAAGGTATCCCTGTTTCTCCCAATGTTCTCTCCCCTCCTTTGTCCATTCTAGACTATAAGCACCTTGGGGCAGAGGCCTGTTTCTAATGATTGTTCAGTGCCAGGCAAAGTGCTGGTGCTATAAGGATAATTAATAATAATACTATGATCCATGTAGTCCTGATAGCAACTTTTTAAAAGCTGTTTGGTTGAAGATGTAATTATCCTTTTTGTTTACAGAGCAATGTTGTCTTGTTGCTGGACACAAACAATGGTGCCATTCGCCGGATTTTACTCTCACCAGAAGAGACTCCAAAGAAAACGTCTTGGTGGAGCAGCAAGGAGGAGACAGTAAGGAATACTAACATCGTGGCTATGTTTTGCCAAAACAACCATGCTGCTCAAGCTATGGCCGGTAGCGCAATGCAACAGTTTCCGTTCTAGGCATTAGCATAGCAACCGATCCTCAAATCACTCTGCCGACACCAGTCCTATTCAATTCTGTGGGGTTGCCAGCACAGCACTTTGGGGATAGGAGCCCAACTATATGTGACTGTATATATTTTTAATTTCCATCTTGCACGAAGAAAACATGCTGCTATTATAGAATTTGAGCAAAGAAAGGGATGCTCTTACCTGTCCAGTGCTATATCCATTTCAGATGTGTAAACTCTTGAGCTATTTGGCTAGGAGAACTGGTGTTTCTTGTGATATCCTCCGGAGATCCTGTTTGCACAGAACAATGAATGACTCTCTAATACAATGTAGCTGCAGAGAGTAGGTGGGATCGGATCATGATCAATATTAGTACAATATACTAAACCATGGTCAATAACGATACTCTAACTCAATATAGTGGGTAATTTGTGGGGAAGTTTAGTTAAATGGGCACAACTACTGTGAGTGTTGGTAAGTTTTTCAAAACTTTTGTAAAACAGACCTAAATGTGCGCACGTAGGAGTGTCGCTTTAAGCACCTGTATTACAAAAGCTTGGCCAAATGTTTCAGATGCTGGGTGCAGCCAGACGAGCTATCGGGTTTGATCCGTGCACTTCCCCGTGGTGGGAAGTCAGCCCTGCCACATTGCGGGGCCAGCGCAGGGAGCCGGGCACACAAGCAGGGGGATGGCAGGCGACAGCAGTTGGTGGGGGCGGAGGAGGGTGCGTGGTCCTTCTCCCCCTCCCCCCACAGCTGATATGGAAGGGGGAGCCCAGGAAAAGCACGTGCCTTCTTCCCATGCTCCCTCTCCCCACCCCCCATCAGCTGTTAGTCTGGTGGATCGGGGGAGAGGGGAGCTTGGGAAGAGTGCAGACTTCCCATCCACCCAACTGACAGCTGATGCGGGAGAGCCCAGAGAAGTTGTGCATGCCCGCCTCTCCCCACCTTGATAAACAACTGATCAGGGGAGAGGAGCCCAGAGGAGTGGGTGGAGGTGCTCCTCTATCCCCCTGAATCAGCTATTTGTCAAGGTGGGGATAGGGGCAAGTGTGCAGCTCCTCTGGGCTTTTCCTCCTCCCATCTGTGCAGGTGGATCAGACTTCCACCCCGGCTGTGATGTGGCTGCAAGTGACAGGCGCTAACACCCATCACTCACGGCTCCAGGGTTTCCCTCAGCACATCCAGCCACACGGGCTTGCTCCGCCATGGCCAGCCCTACCCCACGTGGGGTAAAGCTGCTGCACAGTGCATCCTTGGGATTTCTCCAAGGATGTGTCATGGAGCAAGCAGATGTTCACACCCCCCCTAGGTGAGGCAAACTTCTGGCAGCCCCTGGACACACAAGCCACTGCATCCTGCATCACGGCCTGGGCCCTGCTTATCTGTGGGACCACTTCACTCCCCATGTGCCCGTGTAACCCCTGAGATTGTCCATGGGAGCCTTTTTGGTGGTTCCCCGGGCGAGATGGGTGGCCACCAATGTTAGATCTTTTTCGGTGGCTGCCCCTGTGCTGTGGAACTCACTCCTGGAGGAGGCTCGGTTGGCCCCCACTCTCCTGTCATTTTGACATGTATGTAAGACCTGACTGTTCCGCCAGGCGTTTGGCGAGAGGGGGTGAGGGTGGGTGCGTTGGGGTGGTTGTTTTCTCCCTGCATATGGGATTTTTTAACTTTTTAATTGTTTTTATTGTATTATTGTTTTTATCTTGCTGTTTGCCGCCCCAAGCTAACCTGTGGGCAGGAGGGGCGGGATAGAAATCTTTTATAAATAAATAAATATAAATAAATAAATAAATCCTGTGGCTTGTTTGCCCAGGGAGGGACAAGGCTACCTGGATGTCTCATGCGGCTGCACCTGCTGGCCCTTCTGACGAGACAAGAATTTAACTTTAAAATTGAGTAGTTTAGGTTGCTGGGATTGAACATACATGTTGTAATTGTGTTGCGTTTTGTTCTAGAGCGGTCACAAAATGTGCAGAGAGTTTTCCCGGAAAAACTGGCTGGTTTTTTATAAAGAAGAAGGGTGAGAGCTAATTCTTTCTATTCTACATGCTTCTGCTTCTAAAAAGTATTATTATTATTATTTATTATATAGAGCCAACAGTGTTCCTGGCACTTAACAATAACAATTATGATTATAGAGACAGGTCCCTGTCCCAAGGGGCTTATAATGTAGAATGGACAAAAGGAGGGAAATATAGACAGGGGCGCATAGGCAGGGACAGGGATACATTCATGAAGTTGAGAAGTTGCAGGTGCTTAGTTTATTTACAAGGGAGATGGGGGAGCCTGCAGGATGAGACAGTTGTAATATTATTTATATAGCCCTAGCAAGGTGCCTGGAGCTGCACAGTTGTGATTCAAGAGAGGTCCATGCCCTGAGAGGCTTACAATCTAGGATGGAACAACAGAGGGGGCGGAGTATAGGAAGAGAAGGAATACATTCAGGAAGTTGAAAAGTTGCTGGTGCATATGCTATAGCTTAAAGGTGGCCAGCTATAGCTCATGAAGCACAAACCGCTCACAAAGTAGTGTGATGTGTCCTGCAAGAGCTCACTTCAACATGCAGGCTAAATTAATAGTTTAGCCCTGACAATCACAGGCTGATCCTGAACTGCACATAATTCCAGCACAAAATGCACTCTGCTTGCATGCCAGTGTAAGCAATACCATTTGATTTCCAGCATCACAGTGCAGTAACAAACCCCATGCACTCTTGTGTAAAGCCACAACTCTTGCTCTGCAGAATTATTTGTGAAAGCAATGATGTGTGTCTGTTATCACAATTATACACTTTTGCTTTTGGAGCAGTATAGATAAGTTTTAAATTGTGTAAATATGCAGAGCTAACCATTAGACATGACTGCAATCCTGAACCTGATGGAAGTCAATGGCAGAACACCATACATAATTATTTTACCACTTAAATGTGACTTCATGAAATCTAATGTTGTGGTTTGTATCTTAGCCTGAAATTTAAAGTGACTTACACCCAAGGAAAGTTTGGGTACCTCTTTATTAATACATCTGTTATGTCTGTTTTCACTCTGAGCAGTGTGTGTGTGTGTGTGTGTGTGTGTGTGTGTGTGTGTGTGTGTGTCTGTGTGTCTGTGAGTTTGTGCATACGTGCATGTGCGTCTATGAGTGGGTGGGGCTGCTTGGCCAAGAGGCAGGGCTTGTCCCTCCTTGGCTGCTCAAAATGTTGGGAGGAGTGCGTTATGGATTTATCTTTTCTTTGCTTATGTTTCACAGACACCACCTCATTGTGCTGGATGTCCTGGAAGGCCAGACTCATACCATCTCACTGCCTATCAATCTCAAGTCCGTTTTTCTAGTGGCTGAAGACCGATGGCTCCTGGTGGAAAGCAAAACAAATCAGTAGGCAAAACATAGCACTTGCATACATATCAAATGTTTAAACATTGACCTAACAGCTGTATGGCTGATGAAGATAATCAAGTCATATTTAATCTCTGAGCACAAATGCTGATATACACAAACTTTACTTGTTTAGCTTGCATGCACGATTAAACACCTCTAGTCAGATTTGTAAAGATTTTCCTTTCCACATGTCCAAATCACATTTATGCACCACTCAGTTGACAGTACACAAAATGAGCATAAATTTGCACTTCTGAATATCTGGACAAAACTTAGTTATATGCATGCTGGTACCTGTTTGACAAAGGTGCTATTTATATCCATACAAATTAAGCACAGGAAAAATACTTGTATTCTTTCTTTTGAAAATCTGGCCCTTTTAATATAATGTCATTTCACACCTTAATACAAATAGTCTGGATTCCTACTTTTATTTGCCTCTGAAGTAAATAAAGGTGTGTCTATAATGATTTCATGAAAATCTGCCTCTCTGTTACCCATTTTGTCTCTTCAAATGAGACAAAATAATATTTGCCTACCTCAGAGGAATGGTGTGAGTACTTTACTCTTAGGTACAGCATTGTTGAAGTGAGGATATTTATTTATTTATTTATTTATTAGCAAGCATTTATATAGTGCCAGCAATGTACCTGGCACTTTACAAAGTAATGGAATAGACACCGTCCCTGCCCAAGGGTTTACAATCTGAGAGACGGGGGCGGGGGAGGAGGGGTAGATTAAGGAAGAGGAACAGAGGCAAAGACAAGGAGTGTAACATTCACAAAGATGTGAGGTCTCAAGTGCATGCGCTCGACTTGGTTACATCAAGAATAATGGCTGGTTGGTCTGTGTGGTGAGGATATGAGTACACAGACCTCAGGTAACAGATTGTACTGGATGGAGGGTATCAGCAGGAGTTAGGTGAGGGGAGCGAGGAATTGGGGAGGGGTCTTATTGCAGTTAATATTAATAGTATTTTCAGTAATGTGTTAGACTCTAGGACAATGGCTGCCAAACTGTGGCACACACAATTCATATGTGCTAGAGTGGAGGGAAAGAAATGTGGCTGTGCCATCTGTGGATGGGGTCATGATCCCAATTGCTATTAGATATACTTTGTATGTCTTTTTGGGGGGGCTGAGGAATTATATTTACGCCTCAAAAAGAGGTCGAACAGGCAAGAATTTGAGGAACCACCGTCATAGGGAACCAACCATGGACCAAGGCCCTGTTCAAAGACATAACAAAAAGATGCTCCCAGCCCCTAGAGAGCTTGCAATATAAAATATACAGCAAGAAAGAAGAGGTGGATAATACAGTCAGACAAAGGGGAATGAGGAAACATTACAGAGTATACTACTGTGTCGTTGACTCCAAACATTTGTTATATAACTGAAGAGCATTATCATTTAATAAAATTCTCTGATGGAGTTGAACCATCTTAAATGATTAATTGTAATTCTCTATTATTTACAGGAAATTTCTTTTAACTAAGCCTGTGCACATGGAAACTGAAGAAAGTGGAGTTTGTCAGCTACATACATTAAGCGAAGAGCCCGTTGATGCAGGATTTGGATTAACAACAGGTATTTAATGAACACCTGTCTCATTCTTCTTTTATCAGTCTGGGTTTCCACATGGCCAGTTCATGTAGTTTTATTTTAGGACTGCAGGCAATTTCATGTCACAGAGCCTGTTTTTTGCTTCCCTGTAATATATTTTTTATAATGCTGTTGCTCAAAAGGACAGAAAATAGTATAGATATGGGATTACTTTAGTAAAATGCCTTATAAAATCAGAACTAAGATAGCATATGTGTGTGTCTACAGACACATATAGACCATGTGCGTGTATAAACAAACACATCACATGCAATTTCCCTTCATTTCACTTTGATGGATTGTGATAAAAATAAGAGTAACGATTAGTACCAAATATTTGACAGTCTAATTTGTTTCTACTTTGCTTAGCTGCATTCAGTTGCTTTCTTTTCTTTCCCTCCACTCTAGCACCTGAATTGTATGTGCCACAGACAGTTTCAAGTGACCAGCTGTCTTCAGAAAACCTAAGTGTTGCTGTGGGTCAGAAGATCAGCTCTCCCAATAGGGTTGTCTCAGATGAGCACAATTATGCTGCCGTTGTTGTTGGCTTCCCAGACCTGATGGTAAACATCCATAATGCTGAATTTAAAATAATGGTCATTACACTAATTCCTTAAGTAATTAGGCTAAAGAGCTCTTAACCTAATGATCTGGAAGTGAGAGTGAATAATAAAATGATTAAACGTGCCAAATATGCAACATTATTTAGGATAGTCATATCTGGAGAGACTACAGTGCATTGGGCAGTACGGTGGAGACTAAATTCAGTGGAGACTAATGCCTAGCAGGAAAGAACAATTTAATGACATACACATTTGTAGGTTTCAAATTAAACATGAACTACGCAATAAAATTATCTAGGTATCCTTCCATACAATTTAGTTTTAACATCTGCTCAATGTGCCCCGACAGTCAGAGCTGCAAAGGAGATGCAATACTATATTTTAAAAATACAAGAAAACATTTCCAGAAAATATTATAATTATTGCTGTTAACAAGTATAGGCTGCGATCCCACTCTCCCCTGCCTCTGTGTAAAGGTAGCTCTGGTGCCCTTGCGCTGGCAGATCCCCCTCTCCAGAAGCACTGCACACTTGGTGCACCAACAGCCAGGCTCATGCTGGTGCCTGAGGAATGTTGCTCCCCCTCCCTCGCTGGCCACACCCCATTGCACCAGGGGCACAGCGTTACAGCACCTTCACTCAGGGTGTTGTCATGGCACATGGGATCTCACTACACATGCATCAACATTGCCGGATCCCTGATATGCATGCTATCTAAGCTGCACAGCACTCCTGTGCTGCAGTGGTGCAAATTGCTGCTTGAAAACTGATGCCAGGAACATCACTGAAGGAATGGCATGAGGGGCTTTAGGGTGGGGGTGCTGGGGGCTACTCTGCTAGTGGGGGGCACTTGCTTTGCTGATGGGGAGAAGGGGGCTTTCTCTGCTGGCAGGGAGGGAACGCTTGTCTTGATGTGCGGAGGGCTTGGGGGGCACTTGCCAAGTCCTGAAAGGGTGAGGTGGTATTCATGCACAATAGGGGGCAGGGGCATGCGTTCTGGATTTTACCAGAGAAGAGCAACCGGGAAGCTAAGAAGCAGACCCGAACAGTTAGCTCCTGACATCCATTCATTTGCAATGCAGGCCCTCCCTCCCCCCAAAAAGCTAGCCTACATTTTAGCCGTCTCCTCTCAAGCCTCTCGGTCACTCTCCTGCACGCTAGTAAGACTGCCCCCTATTGTGTCCCGCCCATTGATCAGCAAAGCAACCACTCCTTCCCCACTCCCCAGTGTCCTAATGATTCCTGCCATGTCTCCTGGGTGTGCACTCTAGCTTTTAACTGCTGCAGCAGACGCATGCTGTTAGGTGGATTTGGCGCAGTTTGTGCTATTCCATACTTTCTTCTGCCTCCAGCACAAATCCCACCATAGCTGAATCTAGCCTAAAACCTTTAGTTGATGAACTAATAGAAATGGGCAAACGGGGTTCGGAGTTCGGCCCGAACTTGGCCTGTTCGGACGACCGAACCCGAACTGACCGAACCAAACTCAGTTCCGAATGTCGAAATGACCGAACAGTTCGGTCACTTCGGATCGCATTCGGGTGGCAAAAAAAGTGTCACTGGAAGGTCAAATGTGACAGGGAGGGGTAGTCAGCTGAGGAGCAAACTTCCAGGCACCAGGGGTTGGAGGGTGGAGACTGGCATGGAGTAGCAGCCAGCCTGCCCAATCACCATCCCTTTTCGCCTCAGACCACTGGCTTTGCAGTCTGCGATTGGCCACGGGCTAGGCTGCACGAAGCCAATGGGGCTTGCGGTGAGGCGGGCGCAGCAAGGAACAAAACTGTCTGCCTCCCCCCTTCCCAACACCTTTTGAGCTAGTCACTGTTCCTGAACAGCAGGCGTTTCAGAAGGCTCCCTCTCCCAGCATTTCCCAGCTCCCCAATCCATTGCCATCCTCCTCCTATTTCATCCATCCAACCCATCTACTCCCATATTCTCATTCATTTATTTAGCTTAGCTTAGATAGATTTAGTGGCTATTTTTTGTTTTTACCTCTTCCTGTGTTCCCTGTGTTCAATCTTCCTTCCTCCCTCCATTTAATTCTTTCCCTCTTCCATATATTCCATCCCAGATTCCCTTCCCTTCCCCTGTTTTTTCATTTAGAGTAGGATTATTAGATTGATTTAGGTTTCATTTCAGTTTTGTACCCCTCCTTGTGTTGTTTATGATTCCCCCATCCGATAGATTAGATAGATAGGTTAGGGACAGTAGACAGTTGTAGGAGTTAGCTTAGTGACAGAGATAGCGTTAGTGATTTAGTTTTAGTGTTTGTAGGAGTAGGCCTGTGTACTTATTAGATAATCCATTTAGTTCATAGCATTTAGAATAGTTAATATCAGTTAGATTTAGTGCAGATAGATATATATATTAGATAAAAAATTTAAATTAAAAAAACCCATATAAAAACAAAAAAAATCAAAAAACCATATTAAAACATAATTTTTTAAAAAAACATAAAAACATTTCCCGAATGGCCAAACCCAAACCAAACGGCTGAACCCGAACCCGGCGAATGGCCGAACCGAACGCAGCCGAATGCAAACCGCAATCTGTTCGCCCATCCCTATGAACTAATTTGCAATTTTAATTTTAAAATTCTGTTTCTCATTTTTACTTGTACTCACCCATAAGTACGCTTTAAAGTTTTGTTTCTCCCTTTGTTTAATTTTGACTTTAGATTGTAAGCTTCTAATGCAGGGTATCTTGTTTTACGTTTTGTTTTTACCTAACTTTGTAAAATGCCATGTACACAGATGGTGCTGTATAAATAACTACAACCAGTAAACCAGTTAATTAAGTCCTACAATATTGATGAAGAACAATAAGGCTTTATACAGCACGATTTGTTGGTTTGGTTGGTTTCTGCAGTGCTATGGCTTAATTTTTTAATAATTATAATTTTCTATTTTTAATATATTTTTTCAAAAGATCATTTTATTGTTCAGGTTTAATCACTCTGTATCGACATGGCATGGCAGAAATGTAAGTGGTCCAAAGAAGAGCTATGAGAGAACGATTAAGGACATATGTAAGAATAGGGCTTTTCTGCGTAGGGAGGTGATGAACCAGAGGCAAGGGAGTAGCCATAATAGGGACGGAGGGTGGAGCCCATGAACCTGAGGGGCCCATGCTCCCTGTTGCAGCTGCATCCCTGCTGCTACGAGGGGAATGACGGGGCCCATTCCTTTTTCTGCACCAGGGCCCATTTCAACCTATCTGCACACCCTGAGGGAAGGGTGGCTAACAGAAGCATATGAAGCAGTTAGTGGTATTGTGACCGCCCTATAGAGGGAGTCGTCATGTTGCCTATTGGGGGAGGTGGCCACTGACTGCCCCAGAAGTGCTCTGCAGCCATCCAGTGACTGGCGGGCTATGGCATGTGGCAACTGGGGGCTGCAGTTAAACCTTTGGGACCCTTTGGCAACCTCCATAGGGCTGTAAAAGGACCATGGGCTGGAGGTTCCTCACCACTGGTGTAAAGGGTTCTTTGTATATGTTTTGCCTGTTGCAGTGCCAGTTATCTTATTTCTTTTCCAGTCTCCCAGTGAAGTGTATACCTGGAAGAGAGACCCTGCGGTGAGCAGCAGGCATCCTTCTCCTTCTGATCCTTTTTATTATGGAAGGCACCATAAAACCGGAGCTGCAAAGCAAACGAATTGTGTGACATTACTAGCAACTAACCAAGTGGTCAGAATTTTAGCCCCTAGAGACGTTCCTTTAAAAGAACTTTACCCAAAAGGTAAACATTTCTGCATTTCTAATGCACCAACTCTGAAGAAGGGGGGTTTGGTTCTAATTTGAGAGAGTTCAGGTTTTATATTCCCACATTGCTTTGGAGAGTTAAAAAGTAAGCACTCAAACTAGAGAGGGTGGTGCCAGCAATAAATGCTAGCCCAGAACTCAGAAGATCTGATAGATTGAGTTCCCTGGTACACTGTGTGACCCATAGCATTTAACCCAGTGTTGCCACTTGCAGCCGACAAGGACTTTATATGGATTTAATGTGAATATTTTCTACAATATACTCTGTTAATCTGAATGTTTTGCATAATAACAGTAGTAGCACATGATCTGGATGCATTTATGGCTTTCAACTGAGAATTATGTACATTGTTCTCTGTGCCTTTTCCCAAATGATGATGATTCTAGTATTTTATTTTGTGTGGGGTGGGGTTTCCATTTGTTCAAACTTGAACAGTGTTTTTGGAGTAAAAAATAAGGGACAGTGTCCATAATCCTACAGCTAGCTACTTGGGAGCAATCCCATTGAAGGCAATAGGATTGTGTGTGTAAGTGTGCTCCAGGTCTTTAATAGATGGTATGTTAGTCCTACTTTAACGTCTGGGATCATTCTGGTCTGCATTGATAGGCTGACCTGCACAGAATATACAGCAGAATAAAAGAGATCGCCCTTCAATCCAAGTGAGGGCAATCCAAGTGAACCCCTAAGACTTGTGGGTTTTCTTGGAGAGGAAAACTTTGGTCTCCAGCCATAGTAATTTTATATCCACATGGGTGAAGAACACAATCTGCACATAGTTCTAATTAGCCAATTGGTTTGTAAACACACAGTCTCTATGGCCATAGAGAGCCTAATCCAAGGTACATGCATGCACGGTGCCCAGGTTGCACGTGCACACCATGTACAATGAATGTATACTCTGCACATGGTGTGCACTTTGTGCGTACATACGCATGCTGCATGTTCATTGTGTATGCATGTGCACACCTAAATGAGCAAGGCTGGTCCGTGGTCGGAACTGCATAGGGAGGGCTTCAAACGAGCAGTTCCCAACATGGCTGCCCTGTTCATGGAGGCGGCCCCCCCAGCCCGCACGAAGTACTCCAAATTTTCCAGGAGTGCTCCATGCGTGGCCATGGGTGGCCACTGTGTGGGTCATGGGGACACGCCCCTCCATACACCAACTTCAAACGAGAGGTTGAACACGTGGATGGTGGGGGGCCATGCATGGATGCGTCTAATTTTAAAACACCCCTTCGATCAACTCCCAGATTTTTGCACTGAGAAGAATTAAAGTGTTCTATCAAAATGTAAGCTGGATTATATCTCATTAAAGTAGTGGCACAGTTTTAAAGACACAATCATACCTTAGTGGTTCATTATAGTGAAAATGTAGACACAGGGTGTAATCCTCCCCCACTGAAGCAGTTGTTTCCAAACTTTTGCCTATGTGACCATGTGTTAAGAGTTAAATATAGTCTCTTGCAGCAACAGAGACAATCAAAGTGTATAAAATATCAATCAGGATTACAATGCCATTCATAGATGGTGCAACTTCACTTAGGGTTCTGATCTACAGTTTGCATTAAAGCCAATGGGAGCTGAGCCATTGACTTCAATGAAGACAGGATTGCACCTATAAATGTGTATTGCTCATTAGCAGTTTCATAACTTTCATGCTTTTCAAAACTCTTATAAGTTTTGAGGCCTGACCAAATGTAACAAAGCCATTGGAAATAATCACATTGACTCCAGTGAGATTTGGACCAGCCTTTTGAGGCAGGATGTATGTTTTGCTGTCCTCAAACAAACAAAAAATAGGCTGATTTTGGAATATATCACTTACTGTGCCCTCAGGGTGCAATCCTCCATCCATGAAAGTCAATGGCCATGATCCACAAACCATTTACTCAGGAGTAGTCCCATTGAAGCCCGAAGGGAGCATGTTCGAAGAAGGTGGAATTTTCAAGAGTCCTTCAGAAAGCCTCCCGTCAAGGTTTGCTGAGAAAATGCAAATTTTCTCAGTATGCTAACTAAGCCCAGACTAGGTAAATTTCCAAAGGGATTACAAAAGCTACCTCTCCTTTTTCTTCCTTAAACTAACTTTTGCAAATGATGAAGACATTGTCTCTGATACTTTTTAGAAAACTCAGGCTGAGAGGAAAGCTGGAAAATGTCACCTTCCACAAGTAAATCTTAGTAAAGGTCTCATGAACTGAAAACAGGGCACTAAACTGGGGAAAGTCAGGCAACCTTAACTCAGACTGTCCTTCCTAAGCTTGGCTACAATGAGCTCTGCAGTGATCTCTAAAGTGAAAAGACACATTCACTTTCTGTTGCTGGTCTATGCCCATTTCTAGTTTATGCCACTTTTCCCAGAGTGCTTCAGTTGGGATACTATGGAGCAAGTGGTTTGTGGATCGTGATCAATGGGAGCTTTAATGAATAGAAGAGTTACGCCTTCATTCTCAGTCTATTCTGACTTTGAATATTTCAGTAGCGGTCTATTTTTCAGTGGTTCTTCAAAAACACTTTATGTATTTAGTTCATACGTTATTCACTGAATGACAGGGTAAGAATGAGCTCAAGATTACAATAATGCCTGATTAGCATTTTTATTAATAAGACTCTGTGTGGTTTTGACATTGAGTACATAAAAATTACTCTTTGTTGCCATTCTCTAGATTGCTGCTTGTTAGAATGGTTACACAGCTCAATGGCTGTAATTTATCCTTCATTTAATTTGAAAGCTTATGTTTTGATACACTTTGTAATGAAGTGTTTAAATTTCATCTCATAAATATAAATGCAATATTTCATTAATAGTTTGGCAGTAAAGCAATTTCCTTCAACACTTGTGGCATTGCTTTGCAGATGTCACTCCTCCAGAAGCAGCTGGGTATTTGGAAGTAACAGACCTCCATTCAAATAAACTCAAATACATCCCTATTCCCAGGTAACTGATTTCTTGCATTAAAACAGTCTCTTATCTTGCAGCAATAGCAAGCACTTCCATTAAAAAAAAGACGCAGTCCATGAAACACTTATAGCCCAATCCTAAACCCCATGCACTGCCCAAAAAATAGTTTGAGTACAACCTATGTGCAACCTATATGGAAAGAATGCACATATATTATTATATTATATTATAAGCATTTATATAGCACCAGCGATGTACCTGGCACTTTACAAAAATTAAGATCGACACGGTCCTTGCCTGAGGCATGCAGCAGATAGGGCCCCCAGGCAACCTCAGGGGTTGGAGCCCACAGCAACGGCTGCCATCAGAGACCTGGGTGCAAGGTTGGGACCTTGGAATGTGAACTGCATGAAGGCCAGAGGGTGCCCCCCTACAAGACCAACCAGTGGTGAACCAACCAGTGGGGTCTGCCTGGCTACGCTATGATGAAACCTTTAGGATGAGGGAGTCCATTAACCCTGGAATGCATTGGAATCTGCACGTAGAACGTAGTGTTCAGAATGCTTTACACTCCTTACTTAGTCCATCCTCATAACAACTATGTGACGTAGGTAGCCATGTGAAGGAGGCAGCGGCAGACATTTATTGGTATTCAGGGGGGCAAGCTCTATTGCAGCCGGTGAGGGGCCATGGGACAGCTTTCTCTCCCCTCCTACCCTTGCGGGGACGGGGTTTAAAGAGGTCAATTTCCGGAACGCTCCCCATAACACCTGGAGTAGCCAGGCAAAGAGCGGAGGCAGCGGCAGCACAAGCAAGAGTGGGACTGACAGAGGCAGCGCAGGTACTATCTCCTCTCCTCCCCCCCCCCCCCC
>QEPC01008108.1:3215602-3274204 GCA_003113815.1 Sphenodon punctatus | reverse complement strand
GCTCGGGTACATCCCGTGCGGAGCACTGACAGGGGGCAGAAGGAGAAACAAAAATTGGTCACCTACCTCGGTGAATTTGTTTCTCTTCGTTCCACCTGTCAGTGCTCCGGCCCTCCCTGCCAAACAGCATTAGTTTAAGGGAGTCACCCTCTAGCAGTTACCAGTTATCATTTCTTTCATTACCTAGTTATGTAGTTACAAGTTAACAGTTCAATGAGCCCATTATGTCCAAGGGACGGATCATACTCTAATGATTGTACATAAGCCTTACAGGGTACACGAATCGACTCTTGGCTTGGCTATCGACTGGATCAGGGCAGCTCCACGCATGCGCAGGACAAAATTCTTCTTCTGCCTCCTGTCGGCCATACGCAGAGCTACCCTTGCGGAGCACTGACAGGTGGAACGAAGAGAAACAAATTCACCGAGGTAGGTGACCAATTTTTGTTTCTTCCTGGTGAAGGTGGTAAGGAATGCTCCCCCCCTGTGAGAGAGGGGTGGAGCAAGAGGATATCCCCTGGTGGCAGCAGGGGAGGGAAGGTAGTAGGATGTGAAGACAACTGCCTGGTGTGAGCAGGGAGTGGCATGAGTGGGCGCCAGTGAAAGAAGTATGGGGTAGTGATATATGTAATTAATGTAGTTAATTGTATAAAGGATAAATAAGGGATTTTGATATATTAGATTGAATTGTATTGAATTGTATATTGTATTTAATTGCTGTTGGGTTTCCCCTGTGTGGGATATAAACCCCCAGATTGTATTTTTTGTTGAGCCAACTTGGGTTGGGAGAGGCGGGATATGAATAAATTGTGTGAAATGAAATGAAATGTGCGTGAGTTGTGCACATGTGCAACCTGCATATGCGTGAATTTAGGATCGAGCCCAATCTCAAGAGTAGTCTTGTTAAAGTCTAGCTGTTGATAACATGGAAGATTTAAGGGGGGGGGTGCTTCTTCCCCCCCGTTTTCTGTTGGGTCTGAGTGAATGTGTAAAAAAAAGAAAGAAATGTAGTATTTTACTGATAGGTTTTGAAAAGCTTTGTCTTATTCCATATGGTCTTTAAGGGCATGTATGGAATGATGCTGGTCTCTGAAGAATTCCACCTCACTCCATGCAGGGTTCGAGGGTTTGCATGGAAGTGAATGCTTCATTCTGCATCTCTAGAATTCTTTAGTGTAGTTCTGTATGGAATCTAATGCATAAATGATTAATCTGTCTCTCTAGTTATAGCACCCTGGAGTATTTTGAGATTAGTGTTTGTCCATATTTCTCATGATATGTATAATGAAGAGTTTTTAAATATACTCATCCAAACAGATGCATCTCTCCTCCTGTCACTGTGCCTAGAAAGCATTTGACAGGGCATCTGCTAACTGAGGCCATAAATCGTACGGCTCCTAGGCGTCCGCTCCCTAACCGCCAACAATGCAGGTCCTCTGGTTTACGGAGGATCTGCGGTGGATGAAGTGAGAAGGACAGCGGTTGGCGCAAAGGTGGCGTTTTCGTGCCGAAGCCAACTAATTGCGGCATAGAATCCGTTCATGGGCCTCTGCCGTGGCTGTGCGGGCAGCAAAGAAGAGGTTCTTTGCTGTTCTCATAGCATCCACAAAGTCACATCCAGCTGAGCTTTTCCAGGTGGTGAGGGGACTGGTCTCTGTGGCCTCCCTCCGCCTAGAACTGGAATCTTCTAGTGCTCGCTGTGACTTGTTTGTTGACTTTTTTGTGGATAAAATCGCTCAAATTCACCACGACTTCGATGCTGTGTTTGCAGGAGTAGGAGAACCAGATATGATGGAAGCCCCATCTTGTCCTGCTTTATGGGATCGGTTTCAGTGGGTGTCGCCCACTGGGGTGGAGGATATCCTTGGGACAGTCAGAGTCACCTGTTGCAAACTGGACCTGTTCCCGTCCTGGCTGGTTAAGGCCAGCCGGGAGACGTTGGGGCCGTTGCTGGCTGGGGTAGTCAGTGCCTCCCTTAGGGAGGACAGAGTGCCAGCATGCCTCAAGGAGGCGGTGGTGTGGCCTCTGCTCAAGAAACCATCATTAGACATTGATTCCCTAGCCAGCTATCTGCTGGTCTCTAACCTTCCCTTTTTAGGAAAGGTTATTGAACGGGTGGTGTCTCGAGCTTCAAGGGCATCTGGACCATATCAGTTTTCTGGATCCTTCGTAATCCAGCTTTCGCCCAGGTTATGGCACTGAGAATGCATTTGTGGCCTTGGTCAACAACCTCCACCGTGAGTTGGAGCAGGGTAGTTCGATCCTGTTGGATCTCTCAGCTGCATTTGATACCGTTGACCAGGAGTTGTTGGTGACCTGCTTTTGGGACCAAGCCAGGGTAGGTGGAATTGTTGTTGAATGGTTCCGTTCCTTCCTGGCCTGGAGAACTCAACGTGTGGTGCTGGGTGAGTGTTCATCATCTCTCTGGGACCTCACTTGTGGAGTCCCGTAAGGCTATTCTGTCCCCTCTCCTGTTCAACGTGTACATGGAGCCTTTGGGCAAGGTCGTCAGAGGGTTTGCTGTACGGTGTCATCAATATGCTGATGACACCCAGCTATACCTCTGCTTTTCAGCTGACCCAGGCCCGGCAGTGTTTGGTGGCTGTGGGGGACTGGATGAGGGCAAGCCACCTGAAGCTGAATCCCGACAAGATGGAGGTGATGTTGTTGGCAGGGGCGGAGGGAGTGGTGGCACCCATCATTGATGGGGTCCACCCTCCGTTGGTCCCTCAGGTTTGTAGTGTGGTGATGCTCCTGGACCCACAGCTCCACTTGGATGTCCAGGTGGCGGCTGTGGCAAAGGGTGCATTTTGTCAGTTACATCTGGTGCAATGGCTTAGGCCGTATGTCTGACTCAGATCTAGCCACCATCATCCATTCCTTTATCACCTCAAGATTGGACTACTGCAACATGCTCTATGTGGGGTTACCCTTGGTGATGGTCCAGAGACTACAGCTGGTGCAGAATGGTTGTCTATAGTCTTCCGGACCCGATTCAGGGTGTTGGTTTTGACCCATAAAGCCCTAAACGGCCTGGGTCCTGCCTATCTGCAAGATCGCCTCATCATCCAGATCGTGGATCAGCCCCTGCAGTCATCTGGGAGTGCCCTCCCCACAGTCCCCCAGGTATCTCTGGTGGCAACGATGAGGGGGGACTTCTCAGTGGCAGCACCTCTGCTGTGGAACACTCTCTCAACGGAGGTCTGCTTGGCCTTAGACCTCCCCTCTTTCCGAAGACAATGTAAGACCTGGCTGTTTCACCAGGCTTTTAGCGAGGGAGATGGGTGATGAGTGGGGGGTTGGGTTAGGGAGGGTGTGGGTTTTTTAGCTCTGCCTTAGGGTTTTTATGGCTGTTTTTATACTGTTGTTTATTTTTTATTATTAGTTATGTTTATATTATATTTTTTATAAATTTTAATATGTTGTAAGCCATCCCAAGCTACAGCAGGAGGAGGCGACAAATAAATTGAATGAAATAAATTAATCTCTCTCTTTCTGGTGCTGCAGCACATAGATTTTAGAGCTGCACATTCAAAATAATATAAAATGGTTTTTATTTAACCCTTTTTTTCAGAATGTGTGTGGATTTTTGTGAGTGAGTATGGATTTTTGTCTCTGAATGTGATGTTTATTACAGAGCAGTAGTGTTGGTCTCGTAGTTGAGAATGATTGTAGACACTTCACACAGTTAAACAGTAAATAAAAAAAGTTTCCCAGATATGCCTAAACTCTGCTATGAAGGAATGAGAAATAGAAGACTGACTTAGAGTATCCTATTCAAGCATGAGCATAGGAGCCTTAATTCAGGGAAACCCATATACACAGGGCTTGACCTATTGTTTATCCAGAGTCACTTGAACGTGTGTTCATTTTTAAGCCCTTTGTGTGGAAATTGGGGCTTCAGTATGTTTCTCCCTATGAAGGTTGTGAAATGTGATATTAATTAAAAACATCTTTGATACCCAGATACCCCAGTCACCAATATGTGATTCAGTCCTCCTAATATCCCTTCTAGTTGCTTAAGTTTTAGATAACATTAACGTACTACAGCAAGGAGCTTGAAGGATTTTTTCCAATTGTTAGGTAACTGTCTGCCTAGTTTGTTTTGTACTGGTTTTAACCTGGTCAGATATTTAAATATTTTCTATAGTTCTTGTGATTAATAGCATTACACAACCCCATCTCTTTGGTTTCTACCATCATAACTTCCATTGTTCAGAACAGCTAAGCTTGAGAGATTGTCAATCAAGCAATTATTTTATTGACTTGACCATTTGGTCTTTGCCAATAACATCACCACATATATTTCCCGATTATCACGGGAGATCAATTTAAAACTTAAATTTACCAATATAATATACAGATCAATAACCAACTAATAAACATATGCAGCAGTTTAGTTTGGGACATTTTTATGCATAAACTAAAAATTAAACTAAAACCAGTCATTTGGATTAGCTAGTAAATACAGCAATTTATATTGATCATCCCAAGATCTGCCATGTAATAGGGACTGGAGCAATTTTATTCTAAGATTTAATGATAGTGGGCACTTAAATAAATAATGGGAGAGATCCTCAAGGTTCTTAGTGCCACATACGCAGAAACGTAAATCATGAGGCATGTTGTTATATCTACCCTTAATAATTGTTGTGGGCATCAGTTGAAAGCAGAGAAGCGTAAGGGCTTTTCGCAGCGTAACATTTGTAAGAAGCCCTAAATAATACTGCATCTGGTAGTGTGTTTTTATTAATCCATACCATGGTGCTGACTTTGGGTGATTTCAGACGTTACGGGCGCCCGAATCACCACAGTGGATTCCCAGTGGTGGCGATCTGTCCAACCACCCCCCGCAGTCAAGAAAGGCCCCAAATAGACGTGACGGGACCGGGACCACGGCAGGGAATCAGGCCGCCAGACCACGGCCTGGGGCAGCACAACAGATGTGACACCGATCCCGGACCATGGTCAAAACACCCAGAAGGCTCCGGGGGAGGGGCGGGACACAGACATGGCCGGCTGAGGGCAAACAAAGCCAAAAACACCTACAGGGAACGCTCACACAAGGGAAATGGGAAGGGAGGGAGAAGAGCCGCCGAGGCAGCACACACAACAGGTACAGGGAATACGAACAAGGTCACAGTGGAACACACAGCACAGACACACGCCCGGGTGTGCACACACCCGTACGGGAAAGGAAGGGAAGGGGGGACACAGCGGGACAGACAACACACACGGCACAACGGGCACAGGGGGGAAGGNCGACAAACAGACCCCCACAACAGCACAGCCCGCACGGGCACCCCCACAGCTACACTGCCAGTCCCAGAACAGGGGGACCCCGCAGGGGCACAGCACAGGGGGAGGCCACACGGTCCAGGGAGTGGCCCGGGAACGGTCCAGGAGACCGTCAGGGAGCCCATGTGCCGGCCAGGGTGCGATGGATGGGACGGAGGCAAGCCAGGGCCAAAGAGCAGAGCAGCCCTTCCACAAGCCACCCCCTCTGGGAGAACGCTGGAAGGTGCAGTCCGGGGGCCCCAGCACCCATCAGTCACAGAGGCACCCGGAGGGGCACGGGCACAGGAGGGATCGAGGCTGGACCAGGAAGGACAGCAGCACCCGGGGCACCGGGAGCCACCTTAGCATGCAGGAAACAGCCACAGGAGCCACAGGAGATGACAGCCATGGAGTGGAACACCAGTCGCAGGGGTGGACAGGGAGGGCCTGCGGAAGGGGCACACAGGCAGGGGCAGCGGGACCCCAGGCACTAGCCAGCACAGCACCGAGCCAAGGACATCATGCCGCGACTCATGGCAGCGAGGCGGAGCCGGGAGCCGACAGCTGGGCCAGCATCCAGGGCCCGAAAGAAAAGGGGCCTCACAGCCAGCTGCAGGGGGCCAAGTGGCCCATCAGGTGCACAAAGTGGGGCCACTGAAGCATGCCCCGACGGTACCCCAGCGCAGACATATGGTGGGTGACCAGGTAGTATGCCTTGAAGGGATCCTGAGCGGCGAGCCCCACCTGCACATCGGATCGGGACCACACACCAGCCAACGCCGACACCTCCGCTTCAGAGGGCTCCGACAAGCCATAGTCAGCAGGTGAGGGCCATGGAAGGTGACCCAGCTCCAACAGGCGGTGATAGATTGCCCCGCGGGACTGCTGGTAACCCCGGGCCCCATGAACACAGCCAAAGAAGGACACAGCCAAGGCAGGGCCCCCCTCCGCCAGACAGCCCGTGTAGCCAGTCAGGCTGCACACGGAGAGGGTGGACACGGTCACCACCGCTGACCACCCCACATGCGAACACCTGATCTCCGGGATGTGCCCGTCGGGAAAGGGACACGGGCCTAGCGTCTCAGCATGCAGTCGCGGGCGCTCACCACATAGCTATAGTACCTCAGCCCGGAGCTCATACTCTCATAGGCACCTGTAAGGCTGTCCAGGCAGCTCAAAAGCAATTGCACGGTCACACAGGGCCATGGTCTTGCAGAAGGTCCAGCTATAGGGGGCCCCAGGGGCTCTGTGGCCCGGGAGCCCTGGGGAAGAGTGGCCAGCCATGGTCCAGCTAGCGACAGATACGAAGTGCAAGGAAAGGAGGGCCCCACAATCCGTGGAGGGACAGGAGGGGAAGCAGGGGAGCTCCAAGGTCAAGCGATAAGGGCACAGGCCGCAGCATTGTACCGCTACAGAGCGAGGCGTGGGGTGCAGACCCAGCAAAGCTGCTGGAACAGAGCACACAGACTGAACAGCCTACACGCTAAGCGGGGCCCCGAGGACAACAGGCAGCCGACACCGGGAGGTGGGGGGTGATGACAGCAGGAATGCAGCTGCTGCCCACACACGCCCGGCCGAGGGCAGGACCAAGCGTAATGCCCCCTTCAGCGATTGTGCACATTGGGCTGCCTGCGGCCTCCCCACCCCACTCGCCCTGCAGGAGCCTGGCCTGCCAGTCTGGGGGCTGGCCAGGGCGACCTGGGGCCCCGAGCCCGGTTGGCAGGGCACGACTGGGGGGCGGGGCAACACAGGTCCCAACCTACAACAGGTGTGGCCCCAACCCACCCAGGGCACCGTGGAGCTGGGCCAGTTGGGCGCCTGTGGGATGCACCCAGCCGTATGCACAGAGTGGTACCGCTCTCACACAGACCTCCTGCGTATCCAGACCACAGAGGTGCACCTGGCTGCCCAGCTGCGGGTGTGCATGGCCAGGAGCGCAGCCAGAGCCCGGAGAGCCCACCACGCGTGCACGTGCTCCCTGGCCCGCCCAGGGCCCAGCAGGTGTCCGGGGCAGCCCGACAGGCCCTCCTCCGCACCCACGGCCGGGCTGCTGCTCTCCGCGAGGTGGCCAGCCGGCTCTAGTGGCAGAGGGAGACCATGGGGTACGCTGCCCTGCTCGCAATGCCCATTGACCGGTGGGTATGGGTCACAGAGTGGGCACAGGGGTGGTGGGCCAGGGCACTAGCCCAATGGGACAAGACCGCCTGGAGAGCGCACTTTCGGATGGACATGCGCGTCCTCTGTGACTCGCGGAACTGTTAACGCCCTGGCTGGAGCGGCAGACCACCCCCATGCGGGCCCCCATACCCATGGTCCAGCGGGTAGCCATCGGGGCCTGGGCCCTCGCAACACCCAACTCCTGCTGCTCCGTCTCACAGCACTTGGGTGTTGGGGTGAGCACCGTCGCCGGGATCCTGCGGGACATCCGCGAGGCAGTGGAGGGCGTGTTCCTGGACCAAGCAATCCAGCTGGTGGACCAGGAGGCTGTGATGGCTGGCTTCGCTGCTGGGGGATTCCCCAACTGCATGGGTGCCGTGGACATAGAGATCCTGCGCCCATCCGCTGGGGAGGCCTCGGAATATATCAACCAACACGGGTACCACTCCCTGCAGCTGCAGGCGATCGTGGACCACCGGGGTCAGTTCATAGACATTTACACAGGCCACTCTGGTCGCAGCCACGATACCCGGATCATGACCATCTCTCCCTTCTTTGCCCGGATGTACCGTGGAGACTTCGCGGACATGGGGATGACCCGGATCGAGGGGTTGATGATGCCCCCCTGCATCCTGGGGGACCCAGCCTACCCACTTACCCAATGGCTGATGAAGGCTTACCCGGTCACCAGGAACCCTGCGGTGGCGCTCTTCAATACTCGCCTGTGTGCAAGCAGGACCATGGTCAAGAGGGCCTTCGGGACCCTCTAGCAGCGCTGGAGGAGCCTCGCCGGCCACCTGGACTACACGGTGGAGACCTCCTCCCTTGTGATCAGAGCCTGCTGTGTGCTGCACACCGTGTGCGAGATCGAGGGAGCTGCCCTCGACTACCCCGTGCCCCGGCGTCCTCCTGACCCTGTGCCTCTCTATGTGAATGCAGCGAACCCGCGGGAGTACCGATACGCAAAGCACATCCATGCTGCCCTGGCCAGGCGGATCAGCTGGGAGGCTGAGGCCACGCATTCCCCCCCACCACCACCCGGGGGCCCACAGCAGCATCCTGGCTGCGCCCCTACACACCTATGCGCTCCTGACCTCGGGCCCCGAACAGACACACGGAGGCGACTGGTGCCCGTGCATTTATTGTTTCACCCTTCTACAAGCACTCCTGCCACCTTGCCCACTCCCCACCTCCCAGTGATACCCCCCCTCAGGCTGTCCTCTCCCTTCCCTCCCGTCTCCAGGGCCTCCCTCAAGGCCGCCCGACAGGCAACGTGGAGCTCTGGGAACTCCCCTCCCTCCCCACTGTCTGTGTCCCTAACAGTGTCCTGGGAGGCCTCGGTGTCCTGAGGGTCCGGCAGTGGTGGGAGGGCGGGCGGGGGGACCGGTAGGGACCGGTGGGCGGAAGCACGGGACCAGTGAGCACGCCGGCAGCTGGGGCACTGGTGGGGGCGCTGAGTGGCCCGGCATCGGGGCTGGGGCAGGCAGGTGGCCCGGCGGGGCGGCTGCCATGACATAGGCACTCATAGTACCCATGTGTAGGAGCAATGAGGTGCGGGGAGACTATGGAGCCCTTCATGTGTAGGATGCAGTCCAGAGCATTATAGTAGGGGGCAGTCCGGGCTTCGTGCCCGGACTGCCGATCGTTGTCTTCGATGGACTTGTACCTCCTCTTCAGTTCCTTGGCCTTCAACCGGCACTGGGCCACTGTCCTGTGACGCCCTGCTGCCTCCATTTCTTGCACGATCTCCTTGAATACGTGCTCGTTCCACTAGTTGACCGCCAGCTCCAGCTGGTGCTCGAGAATCCCCCAGATCCAAATAAAGTCCTGGGTTTCCCTGTGCCCCCATTGCCCCCATCGATGGTACGGCCGTCTCCCGCGGGTGCCCTCCGGGTCGCGGTCTTCCCCCTACTCCTTCACTTCCTGCTCCTGCTTCTCCGCCTGTCCTCCGGCCCTCTCCTCTGGGGGCTCGGGCTCCCGGGCCCGTTTCTGTGTCTGCGGGTTGTAAGGGCGGGGTATGGTTACCAGGTTGCCACAGCCCTGGGTCCCTCCCCATTTCCCCACCACCACTGGCCCACCCACCCGCCTTGGTGCCCCTGTGCCCTTGCAACCCCCCTTCGGTCCCCTTACCTGTTTCTGGGGTGCCTCGTCCCCCAGGAAGGCAGCTGGCGCCTGGTCGGCCTGCCCCAGCTGCTGCTGCTGCTCTCCCTCCACCGCCTCCATGTGCAGCACGACCACCTCCTCCTCTGCCTGCGCCTCCACCACCACCTCCTCCTCCTCCTCCCTTGCTCTCTTACCCACCGCTCTCCTCTCCCTTCCGCCTTGCTCCATCCCGCCACGTCCCCCTGCTGCTGTGTGCCCTTTAAATCTCCCTCCCCAGCCTGTGTTGTTGCTGGTTGCCTGGCAGCGACGCCACATGCTTTGTCCCCGGCTGGGAATCGTTTTGCTTGATTCCGGCTGGTGGTTGCCGTTAAGACGTTACTTTTTTTTGTTTCCTGGTGGGAATCGCTTTGACCACGCTTTCAGAGATGGTCCGGGCTGGAGCTCCGGAAGCATGGTTAATTTTGACCCCTGGTGGGGATTGACTGTGGTGAACATCTGGTGCCCGCGTAACAGACGTTCAGGACACTTTGGCCCCGCCGTGGGATTGACAGTGGTTCACTGTGATTGACTATGATCTCGTAACGTCTGAAAATACCCTTTGTCAGCTTGATGGCCTCAAGATCTTTCTGTCTATAGACATCCATGAGTCTTACCAAAATAAGCTCATTACCTTTAGCTCTTGAGTATTCTCTGAGGAAGGACAGAGAGAAACCTATTCCATTACCCAACCGAAACATATTCTCCTTCCAAAAAAATTTGGGGTCCAAAAAACATTTCAGACCAACAAAGCTTTGGCAACCTTTCACTAGGCATTGCCATAATCCATGATCCGTATAAAACTGGCCTCAAAACAGCCCTTATTTCAACTGGCAATACACCTGTTTCTGCTCTTAAGTATGCAGAAAGGTGTGCAGGGTGGCATCCCTAATATGGTTCTAATTAGTCAGTGTTGAAATGTTTCTAACTCTGACTTAACGGAAAACCCCCAGATCTCAGCCCTGAAAAGTGCTTGGGGGTGTAACTTAAACTCCAGGAGTTTCAGGGCTGGCTGAAAGAACCTGCCACCGGCTGTCCGCCAAAACCTTTAAACCCCATAGGTTGATTGAGCGAGTTTCATCCTGAGAAAATTATAGTGCTCCAGCCAAGAACCAGTATATGAGAACATCAGACCCAAATACCTGTAGATTTTAACTTGTTCCAATGGAACAGAGGTCAAATTTCATGTTTTAGTTTCCCATGTCTTGGCAAAAATCATAACTTCAGATTTTTCATAGTTAATTTGTAAATGGTTGTCGATACAAAATGTTCCCAAAGATATTATTAATCTTCTCATGCCGATTTCTGTAGATGATGATAAAACCATATCATCTGCATAGAATATGCTTAGTTTCCTCCCATAAATAGACAGTGGGTGGAAGACATTCCCCTGAAGCTTTATGATAACATCATTAATAAAAAAATTAAAGCAGAACGGTTCTAGTACTCAACCCTGCTTTACTCCTTTAGTTGTTGGGATATAATTTGATAAATTCCCTGCCTGCAATATCCTGACTCGAGTGATTATATTTTGATATAATATTGAACTAAAAGAGAGATTGTCAAAATGACACCCGATTGTCCATTTGGGACACACCCATTTTCTTTGTTTGGCGGTGCCCCAGGTAATATAGAAAGGTTCAGATGTGTGCAATAGATTGTATTATTGCCACATCTCTTCCCGCCCCCCCAAAAGGTCTTTGTGCCTTCCAGGGGATCCACCCTCAGCTTTATAACCTAGAAAGCACATTAATTCTACATCTCTCTAGGGCATTTTTTTTCACAGTTACTCTTTTGTCTTATCTGACAGTGTGACTTTACAGTTCTTTGGCCAAGTCTAAAATATCAGTTCTGCCAATTTCCATATATCACTTGGGCTGTTAATGATGTCGTATGATCTTTAGCATTCAGTTTCCTATAACTTTGTTCTGACTTTAAGGGCATTTTAGCATTTGCCACCATTGCTACAAAAATAGACTTCCTGGTTTTGATTGGAATTTTTAGGGAAACCATGTATGTTTTGCTTTTCAGATCAGCATCTCTTTCTCCATATACATCATGGCTGTCAAAAATTTCAGACGCAGATGTTCTGTTGGCACAGTTAGGCAAAACCGGTGTAGTTACTGTAGACATGGGAGGCACAGTCAGGCTGTGGGAGACAGGACTGGACAGCCTACAGAGATCGCTGCAAGACTGGAGGAACATGATTGGACAAGAAGATGGAAGACCTGTGCAGGTAAGCGTACCTTGCTATACTGATATTTTAAATTTGAAGTTAAAAACATGAACAGAATAATGTAACTGACTTGAGATCTCCAGGTGGCAAAAAAAAGGCAAATGTTTGTTGTGGGGGAAGGTGTCATAAACTATAATTGGGCATAGACTAGCAACAGAAATTTAATGTCTCTTTTTACTTTAGAGATTTTTTTATTTTTGTTCGATTTATTTGCCACCCGCTCCTGCACAGCAGTTCGGTTGGCTCACAACATCTTAAAAACAATACGCTACACTAAAAACACTAAAAAACAACAATCAAACCCGCAAAACATAAAAAACAAACATCCACGCCATACCCCACCCATTACCCATCTCCCTCACCAAAAGCCTGGTGGAACAGCCAGGTCTTACATTGTCTTCGGAAGGAGGGGAGGTTTGGGGACAGGTGGACCCCCCGTCGGCAGGGAGTTCCACAACCGCGGTGCTGCCACCGAGAACGCCCTCCTCATAGTAGCCACCCTAGATACTCGGGGGACCTTGAGGAGGACACCTCCAGCCAACCACAGGCATCGATCCAAAACCCGGAGAATGAGGAGATCCTGCCCAGGCCATTTAGATTACTGAGGTAGTTATTGTAGTCAAGCTTAGTAATGACAGCGCGAGTTAAGGCTGCTTGAATTTCTCCAGTTTATTGCCCTGTTTTCAGTTCCTTAGATCTTTGCTAAATTTTATCTGTGGAAGCTGACCTTTTGCAGCCTTTCTCTCCACCTCAAGCTGACATTTTTTAAAAAGGTATCCAAGACAATGGTTTCATCATTTGCAAGAGTTATTTTTATGGAAAACAGGTAGCTTTCTAGTGTTTGGAGAGGTTCCTTTTGTAGCCCTTATGAAAATTCACCTAGCCTGGGCTTAGTTATCATACTGGGAAATTTTGCATGTTCTCGGCAGACCTGGCTTTCTGATAGATTCTTGAACATCCCACCTTCTCAGAACATGCTCTGTTGGAACAGAGCTATCTGCGTGCCAATTGCATGGAACAGGCTTCCAGCGCTCAGTAAGTCTCCAGTATGGTGGGCATAGGTTTGCATTCCAAATTGGAGGTTGGGGACATGTGTTTGCTGAGACCCCTTCTTTGATGGTAGGGCAGTGTTTCCTAAATTTGTGAAAGCCAGTCGCACATTGGGGCTGTGAAACCAGTCAGTTTCTGGCCGCAACCCTATTGTATGTCCTTGACGCTCTGGCACATTATTGGATATGTCTTCTGCACGCCAGTCTACTCTTTTGTATTCTCCAAGGGAGTGCATCTTGATGTAAAGCTATGTGCAACCACTACATGGTACAGTGAGTGTCCATCTCTCTCTGTTACCATCTCACAATTTCTTTCCACAAGCAAAGATTCTGTTTATCTGTTACTTTTATCGCCTGGCCTTCAAATCCTTAAAAAACTCTCTCTTCTGTCAGGCTTTCCTTAGCTCCTCGCCCCCACAATGTTCCTTCTACTGTCCTTTCATTTGAGGCTCTCTTTTCCCTTTTAACTAAGCTAAGTACATGCACCTGCAACATGTCAGCTTCATGAATGCATCCCTGTCTTCCCTTCCTTGACCATCCTAACTCTGTAAGCCCATTGGGGCAGGGACCTCTCTCTAATTAATGATTGTTCAGTGCCAGGCACTTGGCTGGTGCTATACAAATAATTAACCATTATTATAATGATTTGAACCATTCATCAATCTCTGCAGTCCCATTCTCCACCCTCTGTAGTAAGAAACCACATCTACTTTTTCCTAAATTAAACCTGCACATGTTGTTGTTTGTAACTGATAGAGTGATCCCTGTAACACTCGGCAGAAAATAGAATTCCTTTTGCTCTCCCTCTCCCCACCCCTCTACTCCCTTTCTACAAGATATCCTACATTTATAGAAACTTGTGCAACCAATGGCACGCTCTTGTTGTTGGAGCCAAGCAAATGCCTTTTGTAGAAGTCATGAGAAAAGAAAATAATCTTCCAGTAGCACATTTGTGGTGGTATTTATTGCTCTGCCAATGCCAAAAAATTTAAATTATTACTGTAGCAACATTGGCACCATCTAGTGGCCAAATGTAGTCCGTTTCTACCAGCATATTTTGCTCAGTGCTTTTAATGCACATGCGTGCACACATATTCCTATAAAGGAAGTTGTACTGTGATTTCCTGGTTTTGAGGCTGCTTTTGATGCCTTCCAGGAATACTCAGTTCAGCCACAATTGGCTAACTAAGCTGAATAGTCTAGAAAAAAAAAGCGTGAGTTACAATATGTGGTTATTGTGGAGTACCTGATGGTAGGAGGTGAAAGAGACTCTCTCCTTCTGAGGTCAGTCTTTTAATGATTCTAGCATCTTTGTTTTATAACTGCAATTTAGTTCAGGAAAAATACAGTTTGAGTTGGGCAAAATTGCCACAGAAGCATTTGAAAGTGTTTTCTACCTAAAAATGATAGCTGATTAGCATGTCCAAAATCAGACAGAATCCGAGCATGGGAACACCCTCAAATTTGCATTTCAAAATGGTGGCCATATGGTACTATTCACTTAAGTCTAATTACCCGTTAAACTGTTTTTTCATTGTGGTAACATCCCATCGGCCATATATACACACTCAAACATGGTATTGCACAAATCTCTTTCCATTTAGTGCAGCAGCTGGCCACCACAACTACCTGAAATCAGGCTACCTGTATTTACAGAATATGCTTTGTTTACCTAATGAGCACTGTAATTTCTACACCGTGTTTCAGAAGGAACTGCACGTAGAAGAAGTAACGAACTTGGGGGAGGCAGAACTGGGTACCGATCTCGTTATAGAGCAGGTACTGATGCACTCTCTGGGGAAAAAACGGGGAGGTCGGACACATGGTAGTGGGTTGACAGAAATGCAGAGGGCATTATGGTTGCTGTCAATGTCAGTACGCTCCGAATATAATCTAGCCATGCAAGAGTACACTGATATTTCATATTCTACAAGAGAACAACATACGGAAATGATTGAGGCAGGAATCCTAAGAGCCAACAATGATATACAGAAGGTCCTGAACTGCTTTAGGTCCATTTCACCATTCCATTCCAACACTTCGTTACAAAATATCATCAGTGGCGTCACAGCACAGTTGGGTGTAAATGTTCATGGATTACATGATATTGGCAGTGAATTGGTCAGCAAGATGAACAATCTGTCTACACTTATTCATACAAAAGAACTGATACGGCCATAATGTTAGCTGCTTCTTCTGCTATGAGGTTAAATGGTGAAAATGATCTGAGCATAGACCCTGCAATATTGTTCCAAAGATTGCTGGTAGTAGCTAAAGCACGTGACATGAATCTTGAGGACATGCTACTGTACGAACTATGTGCCTACCCACCAGTTTTATTTGAGTCATGTAGCATGCTATGCAAAGCTGATAAGCCACAGTTAGCACATGCTATTGCAGGGTATGTCCAGATGAAATGTGGAGCTGCAGAATTAGAACATCCCCAGACAACATAACAGTATGTGCTAGATGGAGAATCACTACTTTTCGCATTTCATGGCGTAAGAGTAACAGTTATGAAGCCATTGCAAAGTCATATACTAACTTCACTTTCAAATATTATGGGAAATCTATTATTATCTTTGATGGTTATGTCAACTCACCACTGACTAAATATGTGACTCATAGGCGCCACAAGAGCACACGCACTAGGTCTGTTGTGAACTTCACTCCTGACATGACTTTTAAAGGCCAAAAAGATTACTTCCTGTCAAATTGCATGAATAAGCAACAGATGATTCTGCTCACAGCACAGGAGCTAATGAGACGGGTGCGTTGTCCAACATGTTCCTGGAGATGCAGATGTCGATATCACTAAAGATGCAGTTTCATCATCCAAAACATGTATATCTACTCTCATTAGAGAGGATACAGACCTGCTAATTCTTTTGTATTACAGCTGCCAAAGTGATTTCAAGCTGAACTATCTCAGTGACATTAAATGAAAGACATACATTTCTTCAATGTTTGATATTTATAGTATTCTACAGCAACTCGGTGATGATACATGCAGCTATCTACTGTTTCTGCATGCCTTCACAGGATCAGACCACCTCACAAATTTTTGGCACTGGAAAATCTACAGCTTTCCAGAAATTACTCAACGACAGGAAACTCCGTGACTTATCAGCCATATCCTGTTCCAATATTATTATTATTATTATTATTAAACATTTATAAAGCGCCAGTAACGACCTGGCGCTGTACAGAACATACAATCAGTTGCGGTCCCTACCTGTGGCTTACAATCTAAAAGACAAGGAGGGGGAGACAAGGAGAGGGGACAGCGGGAGAGACATGGGAGAAGACAAACAAACATTCAGGCGGATGCGAAGTCTCAGGTGCGTGTACTTGGCTTGGTTACAAGGTGGTCGGTAGCAGCAGTCAGCAGGGGAGGGCTGACAGTAAGAGCAAGGGGAAGGACTAGAGGGCATTGGGAAAGGCAGCATGGAAAAGGTGGGTCTTGAGGAGGGATTTGAAGGAGCGGAGGGAGGAGGCGAGGCGGACGTCGGCAGGGAGGGAGTTCCAGGCATGCGGGGCAGCGAGGGAGAAGGGACGAAGGCGGTTGGGCGAGCAGGAGAAGCGAGGGAGAGCGAGGGAGGGGACAGTGGAAGAGCGGAGTGCGCTCTCAGGAGTGCGTAGGGCGATTAGGTCCGAGAGGTAAGGGGGAGCTTGGTCATGGAGCGATTTGAACGTGAAAACCAGGAGTTTGAATAGGATACAGTCTGAAATTGAATGTACAGGGCAGAAGGCAATGTTTATTACTGCACGGTAGCAATGCAAATGATCACCTAGACAAACTTCGCTGTCGAAAGCTTGAGAAGGTCGTGTGTTCAAAATCATTCACCCCACCTGAACGTTTGTCTCCAACAACATCAGCCACGAAATATCTCAGCCTTCGCATGTACTTCCAAATCCTAGAGTAGAAGTCAGTACAAACGCTCTGTCAATGCTAAAGACTGGGGTTGGTATCGGAAAGATCAGACGTACTGGCCAAAAATGTCTGATACGGCTCCAACTCCAGAATCACTTCTGAAAATGATTAGGTGTAACTATATAACAGGGTGTTGCATAACGTTGCGCTGTGGATGCAAACAAAATGGATTGCCTTGTTCAACTGCTTGTAGTAACTGCCAAGTCAGTGGTCTGACTGGAGTATGAAAACAGTGATTGTGATGAATAGGTTTTGCCTGGAAGAAGTTTTATTATTTAAATAATTTAGTTTTATTATTAGTTTAGTTTATAATATGTTAATGATGTATAAGAAATGCAATAACATGTTTAAATATATAATATATGTGTGTGTGGATGGATATAGATATAGATAAAAAATTACTGGCCAATGGGACGTTACCAAAGTGAAAAATAAGTTTAACGAGAAATTAGACTTAAATGAAAATTAGCATATGACCACCATTTCAAAACGCAAATCAGAGGGTGTTCCCATGCTTGGATTTTCTCTGATTGTTGGATATGCTAATGAGCTATACTTTCTGAGAAGATAACACTTTCAAACGCTTCTGTGGCAATTTTGCCCAGGTTCAAGTGCCTTTTTTTAAATCTTTCCTGTACTAATTCATTTTCATAAGCTGGCAGGTGGTGATATACACAGTCTGTTACTAAGCCTTGTTGCATCTCTCTGCATAACATTCCTAAAATCTTGCCCTTTCTTACAGGTCCTACCAACAAAACTCTAGTCCATGCTCCTGTCATCTCCTACCTTGTCTACTGCAGCCATGTTCTCACTGGCCTTCCCCTCTCACATTGACCCTCTCATTTCTATTCAAAACTCTTCTGCCAAGGTTGTTCTCCTCACCTACCTCTTTGATCAAGTTTAACCTCTTCTCTGCTCCCTTTACTAGCCCGCTCACCCCTTTTGCATCCTTGTCTTTTTCTTCAAGACTCATCATGATCTTGCTACTCCTTATCAATCTTCCCTCATTTCATACTATGTGTGTTAACAAAACAATCATTATCACACTACACCAGCATTTGATCTAGATCTCATGCTCCAAGGCTGGGGATATATGGGGATATATCCCCATCCAGGGTGGGGATATATGGATCGCTCAAAATCCTCCCCACAGAGCAAATAAATAAATGATTGAATAATTAAATAAATAATGAATAAATAATATGATAAAGAAATTATCAATAAAGAAATAATGTGATAGTTAAGTTAATGATAAATAATGAGTATGTATTTATAGAATTAAGTATGTATATTACATTAATGCTGATGGTAAATTATGAAATATAGATAGAAAATCTGGAAATAATTTCCATCCTTTTTGGCATATAATTTTTGTTGTAATGTATGTTAAATCTTTTTTTAATTGTAATTAATTTTCATGTTTTGGGGGTGTTAAGTTAGGGGGAAATGTATTTTGTGAAATGGTTTTGAAAAGGAAAGTTTTTTGTTTTGGAAACAGTTCTGCCTTTAATGGTTTTTTAAGCCGTAAAGTTTTTTGCTTTAAAAAAATTTAAATAAAAGTCAACAAGCACTTTTTCTGAGCTTCCTTTAGCTAGAGTAATTCAGGAGCCTAAGCAAATAGGGATAGTCTTTAGGCAGAAAGTTAACTGTTCTCATTGACCTTTTTATTCAGTGATTTTCTGGGGTGATCAAAGTCCCTCTTTCAGGAGAATGAGACAAAAAGACTGGTATTCAAGCCTCAGGCACTTCTTTCCTGGTTGCCTCCCAGGAAAAGCACTTGAGATGATGGGATAACAAGAAACTAAATGGAGTGCAGGAGAGCTTTTGTACCTCTTGATAAACATGAAATGTTGGGAGGGTGTATGTGTAAGGGTGGAGTTTATTGGATGAGAGGATGGGGATTGTCGCTCTTTGGCAACACAAAATGTTGGGAGGTATGGGGAAATCCCATTGTATTCAGTGGGGTTAGGATTGCACTCTGTGCGTGGAGGAGACTGGAGGCATGAGATAGGTTTATATCTCACGACAAAATTTTAAACATGGGTGCCTGAAGTTAGGCATCCGTGTGCATGTTTAGACCCATACGTTTTTTTTAAAGTGCTGAATCTCACACTGAAGTCATTAGTACTGACTGGGATCTCAACACCTTTGAAAATAAGGCCACTTAATTAGCTGCCTAAAAGCACGATCCGTCCCTGTTTTGTGCCAGGTGTAATAATAGTTTTTGCCCTGTCAGAAGGTAACTCCCTGCAGGATCTGGGCCTAAACATAGTCCATGCACCTGGTTTTCCACCAGAGAGCTGTTTATTTACTCACCATACTAACATGAAGGAAAAAAACAACCAACAGTCCACAAATCCAAATTCTTCTCCAGGCCACTAGTCTCAGGTTGCGGCTTCTTGATTGAACCATACCCTTATTTTGGGCTCCAGCCCCTTTATTTAGGCAAGTACTCAGATGCAGGCGGGAAACGTTTATTCTCCCAGGAACCACTTTGAAAATTAGTACAAGCTCCATGGGCTGGATAAGAGTTGGGGGTAGGAATGCCTAACGGGTGTGCTCAGCATAGGGGAATGTTCAGCATGGGGAAAGGAAAGGAAGGGATAGGGGGTATCCTTGAGTGCATGCCCTCAACTCCACTCCCCCAAGATCATTCTTTCCGTGCTTAAGCGTAGGGACAGAGTCAGTAGAGTTCATCCAGGAATTGAAAAGGGACTGAATAAAAAACACCTGCACTAGTGCCCTATTTGGGTTGAGCCTGATTGCACTGAGCCTGAGCCTAGGCCTGATGCAGCTGGGCTCTCTGGAGGCCTCCAGGTGGTCCCTGCCCTCATCCATGAAAGAGTGTGACATCACTACACTCAGTGGCATAGCATCCATTGAGCGAGCCCGGCTTTATGCCGAGGGTCGCTGCCTCCTGGTGGCACTAGCGAAACTAGTATGACTGGGTGCCCATGCTGCAGAATGGAAAAGGTGAGGTTGGGTACTGGGGGGGCAGGGGGCGAGGCAGGACAGGGGACCCATCTTGATTTCTTGGCCAGGGGTCCATTCCACCCTAGCTACACCCCTAACTACACTCCATAAGGGGCAGAGCCATGCTAGAAAAGAGGCATAGCTAAGTCATTAATCTCTTTCCAATGTGTCCACACCTCCCACAGAGGGCTGTGACCACATGGTGCTCCATGGTGATGTGGGGCCCAACCCAAGAGGCTTGGGCATACAGACTGTCTGATCTAGTCTAGTTGGATCCTGCCAACAGGTCACAGGCCTCTAGCAAGCCCCTCTAGAACTTTTATCTATGGTGCAGTGTCTTCATGGGCTTCCCATCCTGGTGACCTTTCTCACCTGCCCATTCCCTACTGTTGGCCAGTTCCACAGAAATTCAACATGAGTCAGGGAGTTAGGTTGAGCTCCCAGCTGGAGCTGAAACAGTTATCCACCGCTATTTGATATCTGTGTGGAACCATGGTATCCAACCCATGCAGGCAAAGACTAGATACAAAGCGGAATCCATTTATTGTTTGATGGATCAATTTGTTAACCATTTTACCACATTACTGCATGATACCACAGTGCACCACTTACCATATTGTCAGTTGCTGTTTTCCCCTAATTTCTTCTCCATTCATTTCTCTCCTACCTACCTGGTTTCATACTAGTAACAGTCACATTCGGCTATGCAGTAATGCAGTAAGCCAATTAACTGATGTGGTATTATTCTGTTGTTTGGTTTGTTGGTTAGCCATCACAGTAATCTCTGCATGTCTGAATAACTGCCAAAGAATACAAAATGGCAGATATTAACCATGGATAATAAACTTACTATTTGGTTCAGCTCTACTTCCAGCTGTGTGACTTCCTCCTGCCTGGGGCACTCTTGCAGCAGGCTGAGTGCCTCTGACACAAGCTGCCTGACTCTCAGTCCTCCTAGGATTGACATCTTCTTCTTCGAGTGTCTCTCCACAGTCACGTTGATGTATTCGGTGCCAATGTCGGTACCAAGACCAGGCTGATCCCAAGCAGCTCCTAGGCGGAGAGTGGGAGATGATGTCACACAGCGCATGTATAAATAGCCACCACTCCCCGCCACCTCAGTTCTTTTTCCGCCGCGGCAGAGATCAGGCATCTTTAGCTCATGGGGGGGGGGGGGAGTTATTTTTCTCCTCACGGAGATTCTTTTCCCTAACATTGAACTTACAACTAAAGGATGGGTTCTCCCACCAAAAGGAACTCTCAATGTATGGCCTTGAAGGGCTTCAAGCACTGTCTGGACTGCTCATCCAAATTCCCCAATTCAGACGTATACAACTGCTGCCTCTTCTGTTTAAGGCTACATCACAACGCCTCCTTGTGTGCTGTTTGCCGTTCCTTCAAAAAGAGAACAAGGCTGGACAGAACTTGTCATTTAGCCAAACACTTGACCAAACAAGCCATGCAGGCAGACATCAGAACTGCCTCAGCTTTGCCTGCTGCCATGACACCTAGGCAGGCACCTGCCTCCACCTCTCCATCAGCGGCAACACACTCCGCACCACCTGCTGTCCCTGAAGGGAGCTTGGTGCCAACTCCGCCCACCTCCTCCAGCACTGTGACAAAGCAGTCGGTGCCGGAGACTGGTGCGGCCACGAAATCTGGAGAGCGAAAGAAATGTCCACAGCACTCCACTTCTTCCGGCAGGGAGAAAAAGAAAACAAAAGGGAAAGATTCTGTGCAGACAGAGGCCTCGGCACCGACAGTCTCCACTCTGTGCTGCCTTGTCTTCCTACTGTTTGTGCCGAGGCACACCTCAAAGCAAGGCCGTGTCCCATTCTCCACGCAGATCCACACCCCCTCTTCGTTCCCCGCGCCGGATCACACCACCTGTGACTCCAGGTCGGCGCACCTTCTCCTTTGCTACAGATCTCTCCTTCGAAGATGATCTTCGCTTGATGCTGGCCACGCCTCATAGCACGCCAGTGCATCCTCAGGACTCGTCTCCACAAGAGCTGGAGACCATCCTCAAACCCCTGCAGAATATATTGGGGCCCTTCATACAGTAATCTGTACAGGCTGCAGTTGCTGGCATAGCCATCTCCCTAGCATTATCCCCGCACTCAACATCGCCCGTCCTGGCTTCAACTACCACAGCACGAAAGCCCGTGGATCAGCTTATGCCTGCCCCGACAGTAGCTCAAATGCAGGCTCTCTCATCAGTACCGTACCTGATGATGATGTCTGTTGATGGGAGTGTTACCCCATTATTTAGATGCCCTCCTCCCTGATGATTGGATCCCTCCTGCAGGACAAGGAGATAATGTAGATGATTTTCTTCACGTTACAATGATCAACATTATACTCCTCCAGATGACATCTCTAAAGTAGCTGTGGGATCTCTCTGCCAGATGACTTTCGCTCCTTTCAAGACCTGTTAGTGCAGATGGTGTCCACACAGGGCATTCCTCTTGGTCACTCTGGTCGCAAAGAGCCCTACCAGCTCTTCAACAGTTGGGCCATCGGTGCCAGAAAGAGGCTGGCGATTCCCCTGGCATGGGGATTGTCAGACAGACTGAAAGAGATCTGGCAAGACCCAGTCACTGCTCACCCCGTGGTGCCTAAATTGCTCCGGATGTACCCTGTACCAAACACAGACCACAACTTCTTAATTAGACACCCAGAACCCAAATCCCTCATCGCTACTGTCTCTTTGGAGAGGTCTAGATCCGGCAAAGTACCCTCGCAGCCATTGGATAAAGAAAGTAAGAGACTCTGTTCTGTGGCAAAAAAGTTTATTCTGCAGCAACGATGGGCATTTGTGCTGGGAATTACTTAGCACCCATGGCACGCTATAATTACACTCTCTGGGATACAGTCTTGAGTGTGATGCAGGACTTTCCTGAGGAAGCAAGGGCATGTTTGCTTCCTACCATCCAGGAGGAAAATAAATTGTTCAAACATTTCCGTAGAGCGAGTTTTGATGTCACTTGACTCCACAGGCCATGCCATGGCATCCGCAGTGGCTCTCCTGAAGCACTCCTGGCTCCGTACATCAGGTCTCTCTCAGGAAGTGCAGAACATAATCGCTAATATGTCCTTCGACAGAGGTGGCCTGTTGATTGAGAACACAAACCCAGAATTAAAACAGATATAGACAGCAAAGTCTATGGGGTTAATCGTCCCTACTCAACAAGGGGCTAATACCCGCTTCTCAAAAAAACCTGCTACTCGACAGAAGCAGGTTAGATCTTCTTTCTCTATGCCATCGGGAAGATATACTTTGCCAAGGCATCCTACTTCGTACCAGCTTCAAAGACAGAATGCCTACCAGAAAGGCCATAAGAGCAGCAAATCGACTCCTTCAGCTCCTCCGGAACCGGCTAAGAAGCATACTTCCATATAGCCATTAATCCTCACCATAGGCGTTTCCTGAGGTTCCACTTTGAGGGGTGTCATTACCAATTCTGGGTGTTACCATGTGGCTTGTCTACCACTCCTAGAATGTTCACTAAATGTCTGGCCCCTATAGTAGCCTGTTTCCACAAGCAAGGAATGCATGTGTTTCCCTACTTGGATGATTGGCTCTTTTCAGCCTTATCACACATTAGACAAATTATAAATGAAATCAAATGTAATTCTACTCAACCTTACAATGTTTTCTCCAGTTTACTAGGTCTGATTGCTTCCACGACCCATGTAACCCCCTTTGCCAGGCTTCGCGTGAGACCACTGCAGCACTGGCTCCTCCTCTTCATTCCTCTGGCACTCCATGACCCTGGGGTATTGCTGACGCCACCCCGATCAGTGCTACGCAGTCTAGCCTGGTAGGTGCAAGAAAGCAACGTCAGATGAGGGACTCCTTTCGTCCAACCGACTTCCTCACACCACTTAACCACTGACGCTTCCAAAATCAGATGGGGGGCACACCTTCGAAACGTCACAGCAAATGGCTCATGGACATTGTCAGAATCTGCACTTCATCTCAACGTGCTAGAACTGAGAGCCATTCACTTCAACCTAAAAGCCTTTGCCTCGCTGGTGTAGGGGACTATAGTTAAAGTCTCCACAGATAATACTACGGCGATGTATTATACAAACCACCAGGGGGGATCCAGGTCTCCACAGCTGACCAAAGAGGCAACTGTACTTTGGTAGTGGTGCATCGCCTACTCAGTCACTCCCATAGCAGTATACCTCCCAGGTGCATCTAATCTCACAGCAGATGCCCTGAGCAGGACAACCTCGTGCTCCCATGAATGGGAGTTAAAGCAGTCCATGTATTTAATGATAACAGATTGCTGGGGTCTACTGACATTTAACCTCTTTGTATCCCCACAGAATGCCAAAGTGGAAAGATTCTTTTGGGGTGTGTGTGCTGGGGCAAGGGTGTGAGGGAGAGGCCCTCTGCACTCCGTGGCCAACCAGTATCTTGTATGCTTTTCCCCCAGTCCTACTAATACACAAGACCATTCAACTAGCAAAACTTTACTGGCCCTTCCTAATTCAGATCTCCCGTCATTGGTCTTGCCAATATTGGTTCCCACAGCTGCTGGAACTCTCTGTGGATCTGCCTTGGTTCATGCTAACTCCTCCAGACCTTCTCTCTCACCAGGAAGGGGAGATCTGGCATGAGAAACTGGCTTCCCTGCACCTGTGTGCATGGAGACTCTCATGCTAGCCGCAAATGAGAGTTATGTAACCTCCAGTTGTCCAGTAGAAAGTCTTCTACAAGGACGTGCTATTTTTTTATGGCATAAGTTTGTATCGTGGCTCTCTCACTTCTCTAGTGGCCCTGTTAACTAATGTTAATTTGGTTCTCAGATATCTGTTTCAACAGTGTCAGTTAGGGCTTTCCTTGTCCTCGTTAAAAGTCCACACTCGCTTTCTCTGAATTCCACTCTACTGTTGGGGGAAAACCCCTGTTCTCACATCCACCTGTTTCCAGGTTTTTCAAGGGTGCAATTAATTTATTTCCATCTGTTAAACGTCCAACTCCTAATTGGGATCTTAATTTAGTTCTCAAAACCTCCTTTCGAGCCTATTGCTTCTGCCTCACTTGAAATGGTAACATTTAAATACTTGTTCCTGGTTGTGGTGACATCAGCCAGGCATATTAGTGAGTTTCATGCAGTCACTTCTAAACCACCTTACTTGGTGGTTCATAAGGTAGTCCTCCGGTCATACCCCTTTTTCCTAACTAAAGTGACCTCTTCCTTTCCCATGATCCAGGTCATTACTCTTCCAGCATTTTTCCCTAAGCCTCACTCTTCCCCAAAGAGGCTCTGCTCCACACGTTAGGCCTGCGCAGGGCAACCTTGTTTTACCTGCAGCGCACTAAAGAGATCAGAAAAACTGATGTCCTCTTTGTCTCCTTTTTGTTAACACACGTTAAGTACCAAGGTATCCAAACAAACCTTGTCTAGATGGTTGAGGAATTGTGTTTCCATGGCATACAGGTTAACTTCTAAAGAGTTGCCTGAGGGGTTTTGTGCACATTCCATCAGAACCACTACCTCTGTGGTGGCTTTCCGTTACATCTCCCTCGATAAAATCTGTAAGGCAGCAACGTGGAGATCAGTTGACACGTTCACCAAGCTCTATGCAGTTGATTTGGCTGAAAGGGCAGATGCTCATTTTGGCAGATCTGTCTTGCAAAATTTGCTGTAAATCCCACCTTCTTGGGTCTGCTAACTAATCTACATCAGTATGATTGTGGAGAGGCACTCAAAGAAGAAGGCTAAGTTACTTACCTGTTACGTTTGTTCTTCATTGATAAAGTCTCTCCACGTTCACACCACCCTCCCTTCCTCCCCACAAAGATCATACATTGAATTGCCTGTTTTTCTGCCTGGGGAGAAAGAACTGAGGTGGCTTGGAGCGGGACAGCTATTTATACACACGCTGCATGACATCATCTTCCGCTACCCACCTAGGAGCTGCTTGGAATCAGCCTGATCTCGGTACCGACATTGGCACTGAATACATCAGTGTGAATGTGGAGAGGCTTTATTTCGAAGAACAACGTTACAGGTAAGTAACTTACCGTTTCTTTAGGAGACAACCTGGAGAGAGGGGGGCAGAGCCATGTCAGAGTGGGTAGAGCAAAGCCCACCCCCTTTGTTTCATAACCCAGCATTATGATGTCATGATACTCCACAGGGAGCAAGTTACAGCCCCTTAGTCCCACCTCCTTTCTAACTTTCACCCATCCCCTGTGGGAGGGTGGGGAGCAAGGTCCGTAAAAGTGCCTGCTTTGTCAATGCTTTCAGAGCACCCCTCACAACATCAGTGGCAGCACAGTAGTGAAGAGTCCTGCTGCCACTGCTACTCTGAAAGTGGCTGCCGGAGCAGGTGCTTTTATTGGGACCGGGACCTGGCTCCCCACACCCTCTGTCCCAGCAGTTTCACCCCCATAAATACCCTGTTTGTTTGTTTTCAAATTAGGGCTTAACCTGGAGTTCAGAGACTCTGACCCTCAAACCCATGGAGGTGGAAACCATAGCCCTTCCTCTTTCTAGCAGTCCTCCCTGCTAAACTGTGGCTCAGCCTGTTATGGTAGGGGTTTCCCTGCTAGCTAGCCGCTTCCTACCCTACACAACTGGGAGCACTCAACCCAGCTAAGTTGGCTGAATGAATAGCCATTCTACAGTGTAGGTGCAAGACCATGTGGTAAATATGGATTTTTTGGAATCTAACCCTTTAGATACATGCTGCTGCTGCTGCTGCTGTTGTTTTGGGTTTTTTAAACAAACACAAAAAAGAAAAAAAAACTTGCTGAATTGTTTTTCTAGAAGAATGTATTTAACCGTCAGCAAGTTTTGTTAATAGCTGCTTACAGGTCTTACTAATAGTAATTAGAGAGAGAAAAAGAGAGAAAGAGAAGCTATTAAATGCTAGCAGTGTCTGCTTCCCTCCTCCAAAAAATTGTTGAGCGCTATATCCAATACAGCTTTAAAATTTCAGCAATGAGAATTCCACCATTCAGGGCCCAATAGTGATATAAAAACAAATGTAAGTTGCTGGAGTCATACAGTTATGTAACAATGTTCCATAGAAAACTGTAGCTGTGATTTATGGACCCAAATCACGGAAAGATAAATTGCAGTCTCCGAATGCATGATTAATATTGTTTGTCTGATAAATTTCCATGCATCAACATTCCCTGCAGCTATTAATCTTTGCCATAAATGGAGCATGAAACGTGTTCTGCTTACAGCTGGGGTTCGAAATCTGAGGCTATGAAGAAAATTGCACTCCAAATGTTCATGTTTTCCAAAGTCTTAATAACTCCTCATATCTTGATGAATACAACTGTAAATAAAGCACTTGGGTTAAAAAGTATAACAGAATTGTAAGATAATTCCTACATATATATGGTACCTCAAAAAATAAAAAAAAATCCAGAGCCATACTGTCATTGGTGGCTTGTTAAAGCCACTAACCAATTCACAATAGTGTTCTCATGAAATTGTCCTTTCCTTACATTGGTAAGTATATCAATGTCTGAATTTTCTAAAATGAAAAACTTCACAGTTTAAAAAACCATTAAAGGCAGAACCATTTCCAAAACAAAAAACTTTTTTTCAAAACCGTTTCACAAAATACATTTTCCCCTAACTTAAACTCCAAAAAACATGAACATTAATTACAATTTTAAAAAAACATTTTACATACATTACAACAAAAATTATATGCCAAAAAAGATGGAAATTATTTACAGATTTTCTATCTATATTTCATAATTTACCATCAACATTAACGTAATATATATAATTCATTTCTTACCATACATTTCTTACCATACATACCATACTCTTATTTTAAGGCAGTTTGAAAAAATTGTTTGTCATCGAATTATGATAAATAATAAGAGTAAGTATGTACGGTAAGGAATTAAGTATATATATATATATATATATATAATAGGAAATTTGTATCCCGCCCCTCCTGCCCACAGGGCAGCCCGGGGTGGTGAACAACAACTATAGAAATAATAAAACATTTAAAACAATTAAAAATTCCATATTATGCAGGGAAACAAAACAAAACACTCCCTCCCCCCCTACCCCTCGCCAAAGGCCCTTCAGAACAGCTAGATCTTACATAATCATTGAAATGACAGAAGAGTGGGGGCCAACCGAGCCTCCTCCGGGAGCAAATTCCACAGCACAGGGGCAGCCACCGAAAAAGATCTAACATCAGTGGCCACCCACCTCACCCGGGGAACCACCAAAAAGGCTCCCACGGACAGTCTCAGGGGTCGCACGGGCACATGGGGAGTGAGGCAGTCCCTCAGATAAGCAGGGCCCAGGCCACGAAGGGCTTTAAAGGTTAAAATCAGCACCTTGAACTTAGCCCGGTGCTTTATAAGCAGCCAGTGCAGAGCCTGGAGCACAGGTGTCAGACGGGCCGTGGCATTCTGCACCAGCTGCAGCCTCCGAACCAACTATGTTAATGTAATATATATTACATAATATAAATTATGGAATATAGATAGAAAATCTGTAAATTTCCATGCTTTTAGCATTTAATTTTTGTTGTAATGTATGTTAAATGTTTTTTGAATTGTAATTGTAATTAATTTTCATGGTTTTGGGAGTTTAAGTTGGGGAAAATGTATTTTGTGAAATGGTTTTGAAAAAGGAAAGGTTTTGTTTTGGAAATGGTTCTGCCTTCAACGGTTTTTTAAACTGTAAGGTTTTTTGTTTTAGAAAATTTCCAGGTTTTTTGGGATGCAATTAATATATTAATGAGAATGTTAAAAGATATCACAGTCAGTTATGTGATATGTTTATATATGGATACACAGTAAAGAAGGATAGAAAGAGAAAACCAGAAGCATGAAAGTCATATCTATCTTTTCCATCTGTTTTAATAGTCATATCCATATTTAAAATATCATATCCATATCCTGAGGGACAGGATCCAGATAGGGAACAGGGAGCTATAGGGTAAGGCAGGAATTCCAGACTTGGGGCACAAACTGACTGGGTGGTCCCCCCTCCCCTCAGATTGGCAGCAGGTTCATCACTTTGCAGGGCAGCTCTAGCCTTCTACTCCAGCCCCACACTGGGATGCTTGGGGCTGCATGCAAATCATATGTAAATCATCTCATTAGTCTGTACTGCTTGTGCAGAATGAACCAGGTCTGTGGTTTGCCTCCCCAGCACAAGTCTCATTATTATTATTATTATTATTAAACATTTATAAAGCGCCAGTAACAACCTGGCGCTGTACAGAACATATAATCAGCTGCGGTCCCTACCTGTCTCCCTAGCATTTCTCCCTAGCAGTGTAAAAAAATAGAGCCCAGGCTCACACTGAGGAGAAACGGATGTTTTTAAGTGTCCCATCAAGCCAGTATTAACTACCAGTGATTCTTTGCCATTTCAACTAACTTTCATTTTTCTATTTGTCTTTTGGTTTTGGTTTCCTTTTTTATGAGGAATAACACCAGCGTCAACCTTAGAAACCTTTGAACAATATTGCACATAAGAACATTGGGGATAACACACCCAGGTCACCCTGTAAACCCTTTGAACAACAGTGCACATAAGGACATTGGGGGGTAACACACCCAAGTTACCCTGAAAAACCTTTGAACAAGTTTGCACATAAAAACACACCCACATCAACCTTAGAAACCTTTGAGCAATGTTGTAATCGAACGGCAAGTCTGCCAGAGGAAGGAGAGACGGTGCAGAGAGAACCTGAGCTCCCTGGGCTGGTTGGCTAGCTGGGCAGGTTTCAGGAAGGGTGAATGCCTTCCAAAAGGGTCAAAGCAAAATAAACTATCCAGGCACTAAACTGTTTGCTCCAGTGTGAACCAGATATCTGGGGGGAGGGAAAGATACAGAAATGCTTTTAAAAGCCTCCTGGCTGGCTAGGGAGATGTGATGCACACTGCAGCTGGGCAACCTCAGGCTGGGAACTAGAGCTCAGCAGTTGGGGGAGGGATTGGGCAATGATCACTGCTTTAAGGCACTGCTTTAATTTAATTAATTACACAGCTCCCTGTCCCAGACAGCACAAGCTGTCAAAAATACAGATAATGCAGATTCTCACACACACACACACACTCTCTCTCTCTCCACGTCTCACACACACACACACACACACACACACACACACACACACACACAGATTCTCTCTCACACACACGAACTCTCTCTCCTCCCCCCCACACAGAGATTCTCTCTCACACACACAGACTGAGACTCTCTTGCTGTAGTGAAAGATTGCGGAAGACCTATGTACACCGGTGGAGCCAGTTAATGAACCCTTATATATCTTATTCGGCCTGCACTTGCTTTTGAATCCATCTTGTTCATCATGAGCTGTACACATGCCTTTTTGGCAGCCTGTGTTGTATCCCATAAGAGTTATTCCATCCCATAATAAATTGTTGTGCAGAATACCAAGGCCAGAGATGTAATGTTGTGAGAAGCATTCTTATCAGTAAGTGAGCCTGATACCAAGAGAAAGACTTCTTAATTGGGAGTTGGATGACTCAGGCCACGGGGAGGCACATCTGCAATGGTTAATTGTTAGCACATGCGCAGTGTTTGCATGGTGGGTTTATGAATTTAAAATGCTATAAAGACAGAGCAACCGGAAACCCACATTAGAAACCTCACTACCGGCCACTTCGCAGACGTGCTGAGGGGCATGGCAGAACCTGGGGCCCACCTGCGGATCATCTTGCAGCCGTTGTTGGAGTTTCCTGGCTTGCAGGAAGGGATGTGAGACATTCTTTTGCCTTTTATGTTTTGTATTTAATAAAATAGCTTTCTTGACACCACATTCGTTTGAGTCATCACTGAACTGATCCAAAAGAAAAAACAATTTAAAGACATTTGGCGTAGTCGGCAGGATCAGATCAGTAAACCTGCGATGTGGTTTAAGAAAGCAGTTGGGCCCGAGCTGGCACGGATCCCGGGGTGGTGTGCCACCCTTGAATGGACTCCAGTCACTCAAATGTTGAGCCGGGTATCCCCATACTGCCCAGTATGTTGGGCAGAGCTGCTTTGTCCCAGGGGGCTCACGCCTCAGGCAAATGAGAAATGCCTGCAGGAGTTGAGGGTTCCGGGGGTGGGGCAAAAAAGCAGTCTCTGTACTCCTCACAGCAGTGAAAGGGCTCTGGAAGAAGAAAGAGCAGTTAGATAGGCGATGTCAGAGCACAGCTGATGAGTTGGTAGCCGTGAGGCAGCAAAATGCTTTGTTACATGAGGGGCTGGAAACGGCTCAGGAGCGAGGGCAAAAAGTGGAGGAGCAGGCTATGGCTGCCGCTGTGCGTCTAGCCCAGGTGAAACACCAGAAGGCTGCACAGTGCCATAATTGAACAGTGAATAAAGTAAAAGTGCGGGCGCTGATGCAAAGTTCAGACTAGGATCCGGCAACCTGGAATGGGAACATCGTCAGTTGCCCCAAGAGACACTGGGGACACGGTTAACTAGGTTGTGGGATCAGGGGGCAAAGGGCCTCTTTTTAATGGATGAAAAATTACTTAAGTTGAGGGTTCTAGCTAGGAATCCCATGATTAATCAAACACTCAGAGCGGCTCGCAATGCGGCACATTCATTATTTGACTGAATAAAACAGGCAGTGCGAGCTCATTTTCCCAAGCCCATAGATTGGAAGGATGACATCATAAAGCGGTGGAAAACTGTGGAGGAAGGTGAGGCGCAGCTGCGCCTTTTGACTACCCAGCTAGGAATTTATGCAAACATTTTTGATGGGCCAGATAGAGAGCCTTTCACTGCAGAAATGAGGACAAGATTGATGAAAGCTTGGCCTCCCCAGTTGAGGGGGGCCCTGCTATGGCCAGCACAGGGGCATGCAGTGGGGCAAGTGGTGCTGTTAATGGAACAGTTGGGAAATATCAAAAAAAGTAAAGTGCTTGCGCGTGTTGCTCGGCAACAAAGGAATGAACCAGTAGATGGTAGCAAAACACACACCCCAACCCCAGCACACAAGACTTCCCCACCTGGAAAACGTCCAGTCACAAAAGAGAAAGAAGGAGGGGAAGGAAGATTAACAATTTATTGGAAAAGATTGATACTCAAATTGGCCCCCATGTGCCTATAAGCATGTATTGTGAAAAACACATCAAACACAACTACACGTATGCAACCCAGACGCGTTTCGGGGCACAGCCCCTTTCTCAATGGGCAAATAAAAACATACTGCGGCACCAATTGCCAAAAGGAATGCCACCTGAAAGATATTAAGAATATATACATAAATGTCCATTCAAAAAAAGAAAAAAATATATAAAATACATCAAAATATACACAACAAACCTAATTAAAATTATATCCATTCCAATCCACTCTATATTTATGAAAAATAAATAAAAAATATTGGGAATCACAAAGCCTGTTCATATGGATTAATCCATTCCTTAATAAGAACCCCCCCCCATCCTTCCTTAAAGCCCCTGCTTTTGCACATGAGCTAAGCAGCAATGATAGCTGCATGAATAAATGAATATTATCTTTATACATGAGTCACAATTGAAATAGACTCAAATCCTCTTTTAAACTAAACAAAGCAAAGGAATCCTCCCTGGGACAAGACATACTGAAATAACCCAACACCCTCAAATCACATACAACAATGAAGATGCACTTGAATTCCCTCCTTCTTACTTTCTCCCATTAATCCTCATACCTGTGTGGAATTCAACTATATGGATGTATGAAGATAGGTTCATAAATAACAGCAGTCAATGCATATCTCTTTGAGCTAACAAGTCCTGGTGCTCCTCCATGAATTTATATAGATTCATCACCCTCATGTGTTCTTATTCACAATCCTAATCCATGGGGTCTGATGATCAAAGAGTGCAAGCAGCTGGTGCAACACTTGATGGGGTTCTTCAGTCAATTCCTGCTAAATTGACTGAACGATTCCCACTAAACCCCCCCTAGGACAAGGCATAATGAGGTAGCCTAAGCACCCTAAATCGCATACAACAATGAAAATGCAATTGAATCCTCTCCTTCTTACTTTCTCCCATTAATCCACATACCTGTGTGAAATTCAACTGTATGAAGTTAGGTTCATAAGTAACAGCAGTCAATACATGTTTCTTTTGGGCTAATGAGCCCTGGTGATCCTCCATGGGCTTATATAGATTCATCACTCTCATGTGTTCTTATTCACAATCCTAATCCATGGGTTCTGATGGTCAAAGAGTTCAGGCAGCTGGTACAAAACTTGATAGGGTTCTTCAGTCAATACCTGCTAACTCACAATCAAGGAATCCCAGTCTCAATGAATGCAAATATTGATCACCTCACGCCAGGCTGAATGGAAACTGCAGCCACTCTCCTCAATTCCTCAATGTCCATATCCAGTCTCATTGCAGTGGTGGTCATGAAATGACACAGAACTGGGGCTTAAGCTGCAAAACGTCTGTCCCACCGGGGGATGGAGAATTCCCATTTTATAAAACAAAACCATGGAGAGCTATATCAATAAAATGAACTAATCATATAAATAAAACATTTTATACCAACGACAATTCCAACCTGCAATGTCATGAAACGCTCCATGAATTCATGCATTGTGCATGATAAAAATATGCATATCAAACCCTAATACAAACTTGTAACTAACACAATGAATCTTACAGAAAACATATAACACCCCTGTGTGATACAGAGGAAACTACTCCTAGGTACAATGCATTCAGAAATAGAGTTGAAATGTACAAGTTTTGCAGAAAGATCAGGCTGCGAGACTGGTTTGGCACGAATGATGGGGACACTCCTAGGGGTATGAATTTCAGATCTAAATCCACCTTTGTGCAACCTCCTGTCAATCCCAGAATAAGAGTCTTCGAAGAGTTAGTAGAAGCCGAATTGAAACAAATAGATGGCACTCCCAAAAATACTTGGCAAAATTTAAGCAATGAAGAGAGTGTTTGCATGGTGGGTTTGTGAATTTAAAATGTTGTAAAGACAGAGCAACCGGAAACCCACATTAGAAACCTCACTGCCGGCCACTTCGCAGACGTGCTACTGCTAAGGGGCGCGGCAGAACCTGGGGCCCACCTGTGGATCATCTCGCAGCCATTGTTGGGGTTTCCTGGCTTGCAGAAAGGGATATGAGACGTTCTTTTACCTTTTATGTTTTGTATTTAATAAAATAGCTTTCTTGACACCACATTCGAGTCATCACTGAACTGATCCAAAAGAACAAACACTTTAAAAACAGTTGCGCACATGCACACACTGATTCTCTCACACGTGAACACACACACACACACTCGTCTTTGAGTGGCTCTGACCATTCTCACAACACCCAGTGGTGAGAATGGTCGGAGCTATCTTGAAGAACAGAAGGCTGCAACCTTGTAAACAAGGCCCTTCAGATAGCTCTGAATGCATAGGAGAATGATAGGAGCTATTCCGAAGAACCTTGTTTAGAATGTAGCAACCTTTGCTCCACGAGGTTGGGTGCTTCGGTGATCCCAGGACTCAGGAGGAGAGGTAGGTAGCAGCTGGGCCCAGGGGCACCCCCTGGCAGGCAGGTGGAGGCAGCGGTGGAAGTTCTGTTTCTGGAAGTTCAGGCTGTTTCTGAGGGGGTGAGGGTGGGACTGGGAGGGGAATGGGGTTTTTAGGCTGCTGCAGCCCCGCAGCTGGGGGCTGAGGCTGCAAAATGAGAGGGCACAAGAAACCGAGCCCCGAGCAGAGTTCCCCCCCTGGAGCTGGCACCCCTCGGAGGGTTTGTCAGCTAACTGCCTTGGAGCCCCCCGGATTGCAGCTCCGGCTCGTGGCAGAGGAAGGAAACACTGCTGCCTGCTGGTTGCTCTCAACTGACTCTTCCTGTGCGTGGTGCTGCGTGCAACCAGCCGCGTGCCAAAAAAGTCCACCACCTGGCCACAGCTGCGCTCTCTGCACTTCCACCTCACAGGGTCTGTCACTGTGGGCCGAAGTGAAGATAATGCAGCTGCGGGTGCCAGCCAGCGGTGGGAGGAGGAGGGATGGAAAGGGAAATTCCGGACAGCTCTATGGTCCGGTTCGCCTTTCATCCTGGACAGCTGAAGCTGTCTGAAAAACCTGGCGGTCCGGGACAAATAGGGACCCCTGGCCACACTAGCTGGGAGGGGCAGGATGAAAGTGCAGTTGGGGCAGGTTCTGGCCAGAAGCAGCAGGGGGGCTGTACTGTGGATGATGAGGCACAATGTCCCCTTCCACGGCCAAATGTTGAACCAAAATTACTCCACTGATGGCAGGTCTGCCAAGGGAAAATGGGGGGCAGAGTGAGGGGGACACAGGGCAGGGACAGAGACCTCCTACCCTTTCCACAATCCCTTGTACCAGCTCCCTCCTTATCCCTCAGGCTACTGTTGAGCCAGGTCTTTAGTTCTGCAGCCTTGGGACCTGAGATCTAGATCAAGTGCTGGTGTAGTGTGATAATGATTGGTGCAGCCAAAAACGAGTTATTAAACATTGAAAAATCAGTTCTGCTGGCGCATGCAAAATCGAGCAGCCACCAACCGCAAAATCAGCATAAGGAAATTTCTCCCTCTGTCTCCAGACTAATCCTCCGCACGGGTAGCTCTGCAGATGGCTGCCAGGAGGCAGAAGAAGAAAACGCTCTTTTGCGCATGCGTGTAGAGGTTATCCCGCTTGATTCCCTCAGTCCGTCTTCTACCTTCGGGCCATCGGGTGCCTCAGGTCTCCTCTCCAGGACCTGAAAAACAAGAAGGACAAGTTAAAGAGATAATCGAAAGAAAAAATCCTAAAGGACATCTAGAGCTCGCAGCCTGGTAAAAAAAAAAAGAAGAGGGGTTTTAAGCGAGCAGGCGGGATACAAAGGGCGGCGTTTCCCCAACCGGGGAAAATGCGGGAGACCCAGCCGGTTCCCCCACAAATCGCCAGGGAACAGGGGAGCAATAAAGCTGAGCCCTTCGCACAGGGCAGCAGCGGAAGCCTCCCCCCCGTCTCGGAAAGGCACCGCACTGCGGGAGCCATTCCAGCTGCGGTGCATCTCCCCAGCAGCAGCGCCAAACATGTGGACCAAAATGGAGGGACTCTCGGAGGAGAGGGCGCAGCAAGTGGCATCCCCCCAGGAGGAGAGGCAAGTAGACATGCCCTTCCTGGCTAACACTATGGGGAAATTTTTGCAGTCCATTGACAGGTTATGTGATCTGCAAACCAGAGGTCCCCAGGGCAAACCCTCCCCCACTGTTAGGGCTAAGAAAACCAGAGCGGGAAAGTCTTCTCAGAGGGTGGGCAGCAGTAGGTGAAAAGGCCCACAAGGGGGAGCCAGAGCCAAACTATTGGAGACTTGTAGCTCCTCTGACGAGTGTACTGCTGAACCCCAACCTCTCCTTACACAGAGGCCTAGATCTATCTGCCTCTTCGCTAAGGGTTAACATCATATCCTCCTACGTGGCAAGGGCCCTCATGTCATGGATGCAAGAGGCCCAAGGCCCAGACATTTCTGAAAAGAGAGCACAGATCATATTGTCTCAAATCTCTTTAGTAGGGGTGGCACTTAGGGCAAAAAAACAGTTACCGGTTTTACCGGTTACCAGTTTACAAAAACCCGGTTTACCGGATTAAAACCGATATACCGGTACCGGGGTTTTTCCATTGATTTCAATGGGAAACTGTCCCCATTGAAATCAATGAAAAAACAAACAAACCCATACCTCCCCTCCCAGGCTGCGCGGGTGGAAGGGGGGACACCCCCCACCCACCCTGCCCAGCCTGGATTTTTTAAATTACTATTTTATCCTGAAGTCCGGCTGCTAGTGTGGGCTCTGGGCCACTGCCACGCCGACAGCGGCGACCTGTAACCCGTACCAGCAGGTGCTAGGCGATCCCTGGGGTGGGGGGGGGTTTAACACCCCCCACCCCAGGGATTGCCCTACCCCCCCACCCAGATCACCTTACTTGTCCTCTGTGTGGCGGCGGCAGCAGCAGCACGGCGCGGGTCCGGGCGGCTTCAGCGCTAGTGGCTGGCTTCCCTTCAGCACATCACTAGGCCTTCCGGGGAAACCCGGAAGTTCCCCGGAAGGCCTAGTGAAGGGCTGAAGGGAAGCCAGCCACTAGTACTGAAACCGCCCAGACCCACGCCGTACTGCTGCCTCCGCCGCCCAGAGGACAAGTAAGGTGATCTGGGTGGGGGGGTAGGGCGATCCCTGGGGTGGGGGGGTGTTAAACCACCCACCACCCCAGGGATCACCCTGGCTGCTGGTGGTGCGGGCTCCGGGTCACCGCTGCCGGCGCGGCGGTGGCCCGGAGTCCGCACTAGCAGTCGAACTTGGGGTTAAAATGTTTTTTTTTTAAAATCCAGGGTGGGTGGGGGGTGTCCCACCTTCCACCCGCGCAGCCTGGATGGGGGAAGGAAAGTGAGTGGGGGGGGTTACATTGCGACCATTCATTTCAATGGCCGCAATGTAAAAAAATCCGGCATGGGGAACCGGTACCGGTACCCCAGATTACCGTGTTAATCCAAAACTGCCGGTACAGCAAAATACCGGCAGTTTTGGATACCAGGGGAACCGAAATTCCCACCCCTACTCTTTAGCCACAGCTTTCATGGCGGACGCTACCACGGATGCCATGGGATGGTCTGCAAGAGCTCTAGCTAGCAACATGGCAGCCAGGAGGAGATTGTGACTCGGGTCCTGGCAGGGGGACGTCATGGCGAAAAACCTGCTGGTCTCAACCCCTTATAAGGGCCTAAAGCTGTTCGGCGTATGCCTAGACAAAGTCCTGGCTGACGCAAACGATAAGTCAAAGAGCAAGAACCTCCAACAAGTGGGGACGAAAAAGAAAATTTTTCACAACCCAACATACAGGCCAAAAGGGGGGATTTCTTCCTTTCAGAAAATTTCAGGGCCAGTCGAGGGAAACACAAGGAAATGTTTCCTTTCGTAACAGGAACAACAAGCAACCCCCTAGATTCGATAGACAAAAAGAAAAGAATCCCAATCCCAACATGCACAAACAGGATGCATGACTGTATAGGGATCCCGGAAGTAGGGGGCAGGCTGCAACTGTTCTCGGAATCTTGGGAAGAGTCGGTGTCCGATGCATGGGTAAAGGAAATGGTGGCTTACAGCTATCGTATAGAGTTAACCCACCCGCCTCGCCCAAGATTTTTCGCCTCTCCCGTGTCAAAATTCACAGAAAAACACAGAGCAATGTCAGGGGAGATCCGGAGGCTTCTGTCAATCAAGGAAATAGAACCAGTCCCTCCGGAGCAGACAGGCCAAGGCCTGTATTCCATAATCTTCTTAGTACTGAAGAAGACATCCCGTCTGGAGAGCAGTGTTAGACCTCAAACAGCTGAACAAGGCAGTAAAGCCACAAAAGTTCAAAATGGAAACAGTGGGTTCTATATGCCAGAGCCTGAGGTTGAACGACTGGCTATCCTCCCTAGATCTTCGGGAAGCATACCTACATATCCCCATCTGGCAGCCCCACCGGAAATGGCTCCGTTTTTGTTACCAGAGCAAACATTACAAGTTCAGAGCCCTACCGTTCGGCCTATCTTCTGCTCCCAGGACGTTCACAAATATACTGATTCCCCTGTTAGCGAATCTCAGACAGGAAGGTATCCATCTCTACCCTTATTTGGACGACCTCCTGGTCAGAGCGCATTCACATGAGAAGATTCTTCTGGATCTGGACAGAACTATGACCTACCTCACCGCTCACGGATTCTGAATCAACTAAGGGAAGAGTCTTCTGTCTCCAACACAGAGATTGGAGCACCTGGGACTGATTCTGGATACAACCTTAGGAGTCGCCTTCATCCCACCTCCCAGGCAACAGAAAATAAAAACACTAATTCACCTTCTGTCCCTCCAGAAAAGAGCAAGGCTAAAGTCTCTAGCCCAACTCCTAGGCCTGCTGGTGTCGTGCACAAGACAGGTCCAGTGGGGTCGATTACACCTGAGACCCTTGCAGCAGCTGCTTTGACCTATGCAGCTAGAGTTGACAAGAGGCACCAATCCCTGGGTAAACATTCCTCCAGGATTCGCACACTCCATGTCCTGGTGGCTAAAACCAGAAACGTTCGCCAGAGGGCCACTGCTGACAGAGCCCAACTGGGAGATTCTAACAATGGATGCCAGCCTCTCGGGGTGGGGAGCACACTCTGGAACATCAGCGGTGCAGGGCTTATGGAACGAGAGGGACAAAGCGCACTGCATCAGTTTTTTGGAGCAGAAGGCGATCAGGCTAGCCCTGCGACAGCTTCCTCAGAAACTTCGCAACAAACACATGTTAGTGAACACGGACAACGTGACAGCAAAGGCCTACGTAAACCATCAAGGTGGATCCAGAGCACCAGAACTACACAGAGGAGCGGTCAGGCTGTTTGCACGGGCTCAGAAGAACCTCCTATCCCTCAAGGCATTACATATCAGGGGCTTGTTTCCCCGCTGTTGCTGCAGCTGCTTTTACCATCTCTCCTGTCGTTGAGGGGCCCATGCAGTCATCTGGGGAGAAAAGGGGAACAGGTGAGGGGGATTTGGACCTTTGGAACCCCCACCCTGCCCCGCCCCTCCCGCGCTGGTCATAGGAAGTGCCTGGGGGCACTTAAGGAGCGCACCGGCAGCAGCATTTGGACTTACCATCAGGGGCTTGTTTCCCCGCTGTTGCTGCAGCTGCTTTTACCATCTCTCCTGTCGCTGAGGGGCCCATGCAGTCATCTGGGGAGAAAAGGGGAACAGGTGAGGGGGATTTGGACCTTTGGAGGGGAAAAAACTGCCCCGCCCCTCCCACGCTGGTCATAGGAAGTGCCTGGGGGCGCACCAGCGACTGTTCCGCAGGCCGCTAGCCGGCAGCCATGAGCCGAAGGGGTGCGGCCCTTTGGGGCCTGGAGGGGAGAAATTTCTGCTGGGATGAGGAGTTGGGAGATGAGGTTGGGGGGGAAATATGTTTAAGGGTTTGTTGGGATGGGAGGGAACAGCGGCAGGAGGCAAATATTGGTGGGAATGAGGGTATGAGAATTAGGGAGGGGGTGCAGGATGTTGTTGACAGAAGATAGGGGGGAGTTGTGTATTGGGGGTGTGCCATGGGTAGGCTTCGGGGAAGTGATGGGAGATGGGGAAGAGGGGGAGTTATTTAGTATTGCCGATGTAGGGTTGGTGGGGCCACCTCCCCCTGGTGAGAGGGGGGTGGAGGTGGTCAGGTCTTCCCTGGTGGCAGCAGGGGAGGAGTTGGTTGTTGGTGGGACCTTCCCTGTTTCTGTAAGGGAGGTTATAGAATGGGATATAGGCTAAGTGTAAGAGAATGTGATCGTGGAGGGATATTGCTTTTGCTCTTTTTCCTTATTACGTAAATTGTATATTATGTTAGTTGATGTGACAGTTGTTTTTGGGGTCCCTGCGTGGATAGCCCATGACACATATATTTGTATATTTTGTAAGCCGCCTCGAGTCCTATGGGAGAGAGGCGGGGTATGAATTGAATTGAATTGAATATCAAGGGTCAGGACAACATACAGGCAGACTGGCTCAGTCAGACAGCTCTGGATCCCCACAAGTGGACCTTACACAAGGAGATGTTCAGGGATCTGACAAGAACCTTCAGCTGCCCGGAGGTGGATCTCTTCGCCAACAGAAGCAACGCGCAAGTTCCAAAATTCATGTCCAGAACTCCCTGCGGAGTGGAGATTGCAACAGATGCACTGAACCAAACATTGCCATCGGGTCTCCTTTACGCATTTCCCCCCTTTCCATTAATCACAAGGACGGTGACGAAGCTTATCAAGGAACGAGCTCTCCTTTTAATAACACCACCATGGTGGCCAAGAAGACCATGGTTCTCGGACTTAACAGAGCTCAGCACCACCCACGTGAGATTGCCAGTGAGACTGGACTTACTACTCTAGGGCCCTCTAATTTACGAGAATTTACAGGTGCTGAGATTGACAACGTGGCTCTTGAACGCTCGGCTCTGAGGAGAAGAGGCTACTCAGAGGCAGTATTGACGACCTTGCAACAATCCAAATGTCCATCCACCAGAAGGGCCTATGGAGCGACCTGGAAAACCTTTGCCCTATGGGCAACCCAAAGAGGTCATGACCCCCTGTGCTGCAGAGATTCATATCATCTTACAGTTTCTGCAAGACGGTCTAGAGAAGGGATTAAAACCCAACACGCTAGCGAGACAGTCAGCAGCAATAGATTCAGTGCTTCGAACAGTATCAAATAGAAGACTGTCTTCCCACAAGCATGTGAGACAGTTTCTGAGGGCGGCCAGATCAATATCTCCACCTGTAGTCCACAGGTGTCCCTCATGGAGTCTCTCTTTAGTATTGGACGCCTTAACTAGGCCTCCATTTGAACCACTAAGATATGTATCCATCTACATGCTAACACCGAAAGTGGTATTCCTGGTCGCTGTCACATCAGCTAGGAGGGTCTCAGAGTTAGGGGTTCTCTCTATGGAAGAGAATTTTTGTATTTTTCAGGAACGATCAGTTACACTTAAGTAGACCAAGCATTTCTACCTAAGATTAACTTTCTCTTTCATAGGTCCCAAGAAATCATTTTACCCTCTTTTTGCCCTAAACCGTCTCACCCTAAGGAAAGAGCCTGGCACACCTTGGATGTCTGAAGGGCATTAAAGATTTATCTGGCCAGAACACAGGGCTCAGAACCTCCACAGCTCTGTTTATTAACATCAGACCAGGGCAGGCTGGTTCTAAAGCTTCTAAAACTCTGATAACCAAGTGGATGAAGCAGTGCATCATAGAGGCCTATAAGGCAAAGCACAGAGTTCCTCCCCTAGATTTGGGCACACTCTGTAAGAGGGGCAGCGGTTTCGTATGCCTTTAAACAGAGAGCCTCATACGAAGAGATTTGCAGAGGGGCCACCTGGTCCTCTCTGCACACCTTTGTAAAACATTACAAGCTGCAGGTTTTTAAGTTCGCTGAGGCAGCATTTGGCAGGAGGGTCTTGCAGGCGGTGCTGGAAGCTCCAAGCGCTGCTGGCACCCACCCGGAAGGAATCTAAAGGCTCGGGTATATCCCGTGCGGAGGATTAGCCCGGAGACAGAGGAAGAAAGGGGAATTGGATAAGTTTTCAAGTTTATTTAGTGACGCTGACCTCGGCTATGATATGGACTGAGGGAATCAAGCAGGATAGCACTACACGCATGCGCAAAAGAGCGTTTTCTTCTTCTGCCTCCCAGGATTATCCATAGACAGAGGAGAAAGGAATTCACCGAGGTAGGTGACCAATTCCCCTTTACGTGACTCTGCTTTATCTCTGTCACGAAGACTTTAAGCACTAGTCAGTTTTGTGTCAATTACCCTCTTGCCACAGAAAGCCAGCAAAGGCATCTCTAGCCAGTTTCATGTCAATTACCATCTGGTCTCACTCCAATTTTAACTCTGAAAAGTCTGCAACTTTTCATTCTGTACTTTTCACTCCTTATGAACAGTTACAGACTTTTGACTCCGTATGAAAAGTCTGCAATTTCTCATACAGGGTGAAAAGTCTGTAACTTTTCACTCGGTATGAAACATTGCAGACTTTTGACTCAGTATGAAAAGTCTGCAACTTTTCACTCCATACTTTTCACTTTGTATGAAATGTTGCCGACGACTCTGTATGAAAAGTCACATCACTTTCCTTATGCTGTTTTTTCTAACAGCACAAATGGTGGTCAGCTGCTGCTTGACTACACATGCTCCAGCCAGCAGAGCAGATTTTTTAAAGTTTAATAACTTGTTTTTGTCTACACCAATCATTATCACACTACAGCAGCACTTGATCTAGATCTCAAGCTCCAAGGCTGTAAAATCTGGGGGCTCAACTCATCAGGGTGGAGGAGATCTCAATGATTCAAGTTCGTCAGGATGCTGTGCATTTTGACTACAACCAATTAATTTTAAACAGTTATAACTTTAGTTTTTCTGGCTGAAACGTCATCAAACATTGCACATATAACGGTCCCCACAAATATAAGTCATGGATAAATTTTCAGAATTGTTCCTCAATATAGGGGCTTCAGTAGCCCCCTGTTAATAATGGAGAGCAGTTCTGCCTTTAATTAACTTTCTTGCAGCTACCCCTTTCTACTTAGGGGAATTGCTACAGATTTACTCTGCATACCTGAGAATAGCATTATGGCATAGGATACCAAACTACTATTTAGTTATCTGTTAAATAAATGGGATCCTGATGATTTTTAAAAAAAATGTTAGGTCCTATTGCATTTCCTTTCTGTAATCTAAGACCACATACCATAGTAGCCATTCTAAATCATAGTTCCTTAAAGTGACACCTTTAGTCTGCTGTTTCTATCCTCAGTTCTGCACAGGTGACTCTACAATAGCTTATTTAACCTGGAAGTGAGTTGTTACTTTTATTTTTATCCAACTCGTTTACTATTTTCATTTATTTCCTGCAGCTGCAAAGAAACAGTGTACTTCTCTAGGATGTTTAGAACTAAGAAGCTCATTTGTTCTAAAGTTACTTTTAGAGCCAAGCTTTATGTAAATAGTCACCTGGTGACAGAGATGTTGATGGCCACAGCTTGGTGGGAAGAAAATTAAGTCCAAAATGGCCATCCTCGAGAAAACAGAAAACTTAGAGATTTCTTGAATCTCTGCAACACTTAGTATCCTGAATAGCCAAGTTGATTTTGTCTGAAATAGTTTCCAGTGATTTCCAGCGATGGTGGGGGGGGGAAATTCTACCCTAAAATATTTATTTGAAAAATGACTTTTTAAATTATGTTTGGCATAAAGAATTGAAAGATTGAAATGCTGCAATTGATCATATTTGATAAAAGGGAAAATATTAAAGCGTACCATTTACTAGATGTAACATCTAAGCTTTCCTGTTCACTAAATGTAACCGTATCGTATATTTTTTTTACGTTAAGACTTATTCTGACCACATGAGGGAACCAGTGAGCCAATAATACTAACTTTTCTTGTATATTAAATAACTCTCGTACAAAATAAAAAGATCAAAAAAAAAAGATTGCATGGAGAAAGTACGCAGGTTTTCAAGTGTTTGCAATAACCTCGTTTATGAGTGGCAGACAAATCTAAGAATACCATAGAGTGGTGGCATTAGATTCTGTAGGGGCAAAAGCAAGGGCCGAGAAAGAGGTGCAACTTGTGCATTAGAGTTAATCAGCAACTAGGAGAAAATAGTACTAATTTGACTCCGGCTAAAAACCTCTCAATCGCTATTTAGAATTCTCAGTTTCTGGAGCCCTGTGCATTTTCAGTAGTGAGAGGCCTTCGCCAATTGTGATGGATGACACCTAGGGCCAGATCCGGGCAAGTTCAGACAGTGAGGATGCACAGGGTCCCATGTGTTGGGGGAGAGGTGGGGATAGTCTCAGGACAGTGTGGTCATAAGAACATAAGTAGTGCCATAATGGATCACACCAATGGTCCATCAAGCCCAGCACCTGTCTCTGACAGTGGCCAGTCTCGGTTACTTGGAAGAAGTACCCAACAGGTCACAGTGGGGCAGTCCATTTCATGTTGTTCACTTCCAGCTCCTGACAGTAAGAGGTTACATTCCCCCAAACCTACCTGGCTAATAGCTGCTAATAGATTTATCCTCCAGAAACTTGTCCAACCCTTTCTTAAACCCAGCTATACTACTGGCCTTTCCACATCGTCTGGCAACAAATTCCACAATTGTTTAATTGTGTGTTGAGTGGAGGGGAAAATACTTTCTTTGTTATAAATCTGCTACCTGTTAGTTTCATGGAGTGTCCTCTAGTTCTAGTACTGTTAGAGAGGGCAAATAACAGTTCCCTATTAACTTGTTCCACACCACTCATGTTTACATAACCTTCTAGCATATCCCCTCTCAGCCATCTCTTCTCCAAGCTGAAGAGCCCCAGCCTATCTAGCCTCTCTTCATAGGGGAGCCATTCGTGGATCCGTGAAAAAAACTTGACATGACATCATGAGCGTGAGAAGTACTGGTGCAAAACATGGGCCTGTAGAGCCTCAAATACAGGGAGCTCTGGCTGGCAGGAGGCATTAGGAGGGGGCCCATGAATAAACTAGGAACGACGACATGTGTGTAACATACAGGCCTGTAATGCAGGGAACCTGGCTCCTGAAGGAGATGTTGTCTTTAACAGAACATCAAAAATTAACTGTGGTAACATATTCCTTTTTCTAATGACTGAGGAATGTTTGATGGACACATATAGGGTTGCCACCTATGTGTATTTTTCCAGGCCACTTATGAAACATACATGTTGCAAGGCCTGCATGGGTGCCAGTGCAGACCCTGCAACATGTATGTTTCATAAGTGGCCTGGGAAAATATACCTAGGTGGCAACAGGCCCACATCACCATTACACACAGGTCCCCTACTTCTTGGATTCAGCACTGATGATACCACTTTAGTTCTGTGGCTTCTGTCTGGCCAGAGTGCTTGGCTCTGACAGGGGCAAGGAAATTGCAGGGTGATGTTGTCCTTGGAACTGCTCCATGAGATGGGGTGGAAACAGGAGGTGGAAAACCAGCAATTACACAGACCCTGACGTATTCCTGACTTAACTCCATGACCAGGGGTAGTGTGAAGCAGCTAAGATCTTCCCTCAGTTCTGTGCTGCTATTTACATAATGGCAGTGGCACAAAAACCCCATCTCCCTCCCGGATGTTCTTGGGTTGGTCAGAGCCACCTGTTGTGAATCTTGGCTGATCAAAGCTTGCCGTGAGACACTTGGACCGCTGCTGGCTGGGGTTGTCGATGCCTCCCTTAGGGAGGGCAGAGTGCCGTGCCACCTCAAGGAGACAGTGGTGCGGCCTCTACTCAAGAAACCATCGCTTGACATTGACTCCCTCACCAGCTATCAGCCAGTCTCTAATCTTTCCTTTTTAGTGAAGGTGGTGACTCGGCAGGTTTAAGGGCATCTAGATTGGGTCAGTTTTCTAGATCCCTCACAGTCTGGCTTTCATCCTGGGTTTGGCACAGAGACTGCCTAGCCCCGGACCTCCCTTCTTTCCAAAGACAATGTAAGACCTGGCTGTTCCGCCGGGCCCTTGGGGAGGGAGATGGGGAGGGGGGTTGGGGGGGGGGGGGGGGTTCAGTTCTGCCCTTTTAATGAGTTTTATTGATTTAATGAGTTTTAATAAGTTTTTATGTTTTACAATTGTTTTAAATGTATTGATGTTGTGAGCCGCCCTGAGCTGCCATTGCGAGCAGGAGGGTGCGGGATAGAAATATATGGAAATAAACAAATTAAATCAAATCTCAGATCACAGTGCTGGTATGCTAGACTAGTGGTTCCAAACCAGAGTGCCAGGGCACATTGGGGTGATTCAGCTGGTTGTCAGGCGTGATCCCACCATTTACTGAACCACATGACCCTCCAAAGCCACATCTCAGCTATTATGATGACTATTAAATCAAATATAAATAATAATCGTATAGTTATAATGGATCACTAAATAGCCCAATTAATACCCACTTCATTTTGCCTTCTCTTACATGCAAGAAGGGCTTTTAAGAGTGTGGTGTGTATTGATATATAAGCATCAATGTACTGCAGAATGATTGCTGAAACATAAAAAAGCACCTGAGCCAAGGAAAGCTTGGGAGCCTCTGTGTAATGCATGGGACAAATGCATTGTAAAAGACACTCCCTGACAAGGAGTGTAAAGGATAAGTCCCGAGGAGCTTGTAGCATAAATGAGAGTAGGAGGGGAAGCAGTATTCTTGGCTTTTTGTTGCGGCAAGTGGTTGCAGAGTAAAGGATAGGTACAAATAACATTTAAAAAAATATATACAAGTCCCCTAAAAAAATCCAACTCTCTCCCCAGCCCCTATCCGTTCCTGCTGAATGCCAGACCAAATAAAAATGTCTTGCATTGCCTCCAGAAAATGTTCAGGCCTGGGTTTCAATAAACTTCCAAGGGAGGGGAGTTCCATAAGCTATGGAGGAGTTACTAAGAATGCTTCTCTGCATGCCCTTGCTGTATGAACATTATGGGCAAATGGTACTTGCAAGAGGGCACTCCAGGTGGACCTCATGGATCACAACGGAGGGGGGGTGTGTCATGATCCTAATTGAAGTTTGAGTGCCCTACATGACTTGTTTGGTGTCTGGGGTTTGGGGATTATGCTTAAGTCTTAAAAAGGGGTCATACAGGCATAAAGGGGGTTGGAAGCACTGATGCGTGTTCTACTGGTCATATCGAGTTGTAGTTGACTATAATTGATAGAAGTCGAATGTTCAACCTGTTCCACAAAGTTTCCCTCTAGCTTTCAAGACTCGAAACATTGCCAGTTGCTTTTAGACCTTCACTTCAGCTTCTTTTCCAAACACTCTGTGGGCCTACTATAGAGAGACTGGATTCCAAGTTACCCAAATATAGTACTGTATATTGTGTACATATTATCCAGGTAAAGCACAAATAGGGATGAAACAGATAGTGGATTTGCTGCATGTAGATGTTCTGCTCTGGGCTGTGGCCAGTCCAGCTCTTGGGTGACACTGTGCTTGGCCAGCAGGAGGCAGGAATCAAAAAAACTGACTGTGCATGCGCGGGGTCACCCCCTTGCGCAACTCAGTTTCCTTCCTGCCTCCATGCTGGCAGGAGCAGTTTCACTCTACTCAGGAGAGCAGAGCTTCCAATAAGGAAAAAAGAAGAAAAGGAAATCAACTTAGGGAAGGGAGAGACGGGGCAAGGACTCCAGCCCCAAGGAGAGAGGCACCAAAGAGGCCAAATTCGCGGCAGGATCCTGCGCTCGTCCCAGGCCTACCTGCTCGCGCAGGCCCTCTCCTTCCCTTCCAGCCGCGGGTCCTGCGACACATCCCAGGACCCAAGGCTACAGCGGCGCTCGGCCTGGGTTCCAGAGGCTCCGCGGACGAGCGGACCCTCCCCCCGCCAAAGCGGAACGCCCGGCTGCCATCTTGGCCACCACCGCCGCCGCCAAAGACCGGCCACAGCAGCGAACCGCCCCGCGCCATCAGCTCGGATCGGCCGCTACCAGGCAAACCGCCACTGCCGTCCCCGCAGCCATCTCCGGGGGGCCCGGCTACCACGCGGCATCCCGGCTCCATCCTGCCTCCACAGCTGGGACCATGCCGGCCTCGCTCCGGAGCGGCTCTTCACCAGCAGCTGCCACCCGGACTGTCCTTCGACCCTGCGGGGTCTCAGGTACAGGGATGGGGGGGCAAAGGAAGAAACTGGCCCCAGAGGGGGCGAAGGAGGCCCCACCAGGGAACTATGGGGATCTGCCACCCCCCACTCTGACCAGGGAGGGTATCCCTCCCAAGACAGCCCCTCCCAGGGACCCCCACTTCCCCCCTCACCAACAACCAGGCCATGACTGCAATCACCGAGGTCCTGGCCAACATCATGGCCCGCCTCGACAACCTGGAAACACCCCCCCCTCAGAGGGGGGCAAATGGGCCCAGGGAACAGAGGGTTCACCCCTGCCCAAGCGTGCCCAGCCCAAGGGCAAAAAAGCAGCCCCAGCGAGGGTCACGGGGCTCATGGTAAGTCAGAGGCCTCCTCCTCTTACCACGAACCCCTCCTCATCCCCAGAGACTTGCAGGAGCGGGACAGCGATGCCTCCCACTCAGAGGAGGAGGGAGAACTGGGGGACTCAGATGGGGAGGAGCCCCAGGCCAACATCCACGGCCCTACACCCGTGCCTGAATACGGGAGGGAATTCCCAGTACAGTACTGGGACGAGCTGAGGAAGCAGGTCACGTGCACACTCAAGCTCGAGGAGAGGGCCGCAAAGGGTCACCCTGTAGAGTCAGACGACGAACAAGACTCCAGGGCCCATATCCCCACCCTCCACAAGCCAGACGGGGGCCTTTCCCTGAACAAGGCTTTCGAGAGGCTAGTCCTCAATGAGTGGGAACAACCTACCCACTCATACAGGCTCCCAAGGCAACAGCAGCAGCTATACAACTTCTCCCAACGTAGGGGATTTCTCCTGCACCAACCCAAGGTGGATGCAGAAGCAGACTCCTTAGCTCGGCAGACCCTCTTCCTGACTGAGGGAGACCTGTACCCCAAGGACCCCACCGATAAGGCCATCGAGGGGGCTCTCCGCAGGGGTTTCGAGGCATCAACTGCAGCTCTGAGAATGAGCACAGCCACCTCCTACGTTGCACGAGCCCTCATCTCTTGGTTCAAAGAGGTCCAGAGCGAGGACATCTCTGAGAAGAGATCAAAGACCCTCACCACGCACATCATGTTGGGGATAGTTTACATAGCTGATGCATCCACGGACGCTCTAAAGGCCTCCGCCAGAGCAGCAGTCTTTGGAATAGCTGCCCGCAGACGTCTTTGGCTATGCTCCTGGGGCGGGGACCATGCTGCAAAGACTCTCCTGGTCGACAGCCCCTACACCAGCCAAAAGCCCTTTGGCGCATACCTAGAGAAAGTTTTGGAGGACCACAACAGCAAGGAGAAGCGCACAACTCTCCAGCAGGTGGGCAACAAGAAGCCCTCCTTTCGTCAAACACGATTCACAGGAGACTCGGTGGGACTCAGAAGAGGAGTTTCGAAAGGCTCCTTCAACAGGCATCAGCACAAGAATAAGCCCGCCTGGCAAGGGAAGAAGAGGTACCAACCACCCCCTAGCAACAGACAGCAAGGGGACCCCAACCACAGAAAGCAAGAATGACCTTCTCCCACGCATCGGAGGCAGACTTCTGGATTTTTCTCCAGTCTGGGAAGCTTCAGTCTCCGATGCATGGGTAAGGGAGTGCATAGCTCAAGGATACTCAATAGAGCTTCTCTCCCCACCTCCAAACAAGTTCCTCCCCTCCCCCGTGTCCACCAGACCACAGAAACACCAGACCATGCTCCAGAAGATCCACCGGTTGTACTCCATCGGGGCCATAGAGCCAGTGCCACCAGAGCAGCAACGTCAAGGACTCTACTCCATACTATTCCTTGTTCAAAAAAAGTCAGGCGAATGGAGGGCTGTGCTGGACCTCAAACGCCTAAACAGGCGCGTAAGGAAGAGGAGGTTCCGGATGAAGAACCTCAAGACAATTTGCCAAGCAATCTCAAAGGGTGACTGGATGGCGTCCCTCGACCTAAGGGAGGCCTACCTTCACGTGCCCATCGTCACCAATCACCGGAGGTGGCTCAGATTCACTTACAACGGGAGCCACTGCCAGTACACGGCCCTTCCATTTGGCCTGGCCTCAGCTACACGCACCTTCACCAAAATCCTGGTGCCGCTCATAGCGAACCTCCGCTTGCAAGGGGTCCACGTACACCCATACCTGAACAACCTGCTAATCCGCTCCTCCTCCAGGGAACAAGCAATGAGGGATGTCCAGATGACGACGGCGTACTTGATCGAACACGGGTTCCTCATCAACGAACAGAAGAGCCTCCCGATCCCTTCACGATGAATAGAACACCTGGGCGTCATTCTCAACTCAGAAAGAGACAAGCTCTTCATCACCCGCCAAAGGCAGGAGAAGATCAGGAAGGAAGTGATCTCACTCATCACCAACACAAGTCTCCGACTAAAAACCCTGGCAGCACTCCTCGGCCTGCTCGTTTCCTGCATCCAACAGGTATCATGAGCTTGCTGCCATCTTCTTCCACTCCAACGCCTACTCAGGCCATGGCAGACACACCTCATTGCGGGCAACAACCCCCCGATAAAAGTACCACGCACAATAGCAGAGAACATGCGCTGGTGGCTCACGGACAAGCCTTTCCAACTGGGATCACCCCCCTCCGAGCCCGAAAGGATCACGGTCACAACTGACACAAGTCTCACCGGATGGGGGGCCCACTCCCAAGCCCTGACAGCCCAGGGCACTTGGTCAGTGAGGGAAGCAGCCAGCAGCATCAACCTGCTCGAGCTACGAACCATCAGACTCACGCTGCAAACATTCCCACATACACGAGGCTCCCACGTCCTAGCGTTCACAGACAACACAACAGCAAAGGCGTACGTGAACAACCAGGGCGGATCAAGGAGCAGGACGCTGCACGCGGAGGCCTGCACTCTCCTAGATTGGGCGGAGCAACACCAGCTCTCGATAAAAGCCCTACACATCAGAGGAGAGGACAACACGGAGGCGGACTGGCTCAGCAGACAACGCCTAGATCTGGGCGAGTGGTTCCTATCCCCGCAAGCGTTCAACCGGATATGCTCGCGACTTGGGACCCCCCCAATGGGACCTGTTTGCATCACCAAACAATGCAAAGGTCCCACTGTTCTTTTCCCAGACAAGATCCCAGGGCACGCAGGGGGTAGACGCACTCAACTTCCCCTGGCCCAGAACACTCCTATATGCTTTTCCACCCTTTCCCCTGATAGGGCAGACTCTGGCGAAAGCCAGGACGGAGAGAGCAGTCCTCATATTAGTGGCCCCCTTCGACATAGTGGAGCTTGCAGTCTCATCTCCCCTGTTCCTCCCACAATCTCCGAATCTCCTGACACAGGGCCCCTTCCAATACGAGGGTTTGGCCCACCTCAAGCTAGCTGCGTGGACATTGAACGCGCAGCGCTGAGGGAACAGGGTTTCTCAGAAGCACTAATGAGCACTCTACTAGCTTCCAGAAGGCCCTCCACGCGCCGGATCTATCAATCCACGTGGATTGCCTTCAGGGGATGGTGTCAAAGGAAGTCACTCTATCCAGAAGTGGCTCGAATCCCCCAAATTCTAGAGTTCTTGCAGGAGGGTCTAAACGGCGGCCTTAAGCCCAATACCCTCTCCAGGCAAGTCTCCGCCCTCGACTCCGTGTTCCTCCCCACCAAGGGGCTCAAGATAGCAGGTCACCCCTTAATTTGCAGGTTCATACGGGGGGCCAGGGCCATTTCCCCTCCAGTTATACATAGGTTCCCATCCTGGAGCCTCAACCTAGTCCTTGGGACACTCCACACCCCTCCCTTTGAACCCCTCAAGAGGGTCTCACTATTCTTCTTGTCCATTAAGGTCGCCTTCCTCATCGCTATTACATCCGCACGACGGATGTCGGAACTGGGGGCCCTCTCTATAGAGAGTGGTTTCTGCCAGTTCAATAGAGACTCGGTGGTGCTCTGATTGGACCAGGCCTTCCTACCAAAGGTCAACTCCCTGTTCCACAGAAGCCAGGAGATTATCCTCCCCTCCTTCTGCCCTCATCCAGCCCATCCCAAAGAAAGGGACTGGCATTCCCTAGATGTCAGGCGAGCCCTGTGCATTTACCTAAAACGCACGGCCACATTCAGATCTTCCTCGGCCCTATTCGTCAACATACGTCTGGGGTCGAAGGGATCCAAGGCCTCAAAGGCCGTCCTATCCAGATGGGTGGTGGCCTGCATCGCAGAGGCCTCTAAGGTAAAAGGGAAGGTTCCTCCCCAACCGATCTGGCCACATTCCACCAGGGGAGCCTCCACATCGGCCGCCTTCGCGGCCAGGGCTCCCTACAACGAGGTTTGCAGGGCCGCTACTTGGGCCTCCCTGCACACTTTCACAAGGCACTACAAATTGAACTTGTACCAGTCAGCGGACGTCTCCTTTGGCAGGCGCGTCCTGCAGGCTGTTCTGCCATAGTGCCGCTGTCTCCCTCCCTAAGACACGATACTGCTTGGGTACATCCCAAGAGCTGGACTGGCCGCAGCCCAGAGCAGAAAAGGGAACTGGGGCTCTTACCTGTGAGTCCCTGTTCTGCTCGGCCTAGGCCAGTCCAGCGGCCCTCCCGACAGCGGGAAGGGTCTACATACAATGCAGCGATTTTCTGTGTGTGCATTAACTTTGTTTTCAAGTGCATTCCAGATGATTGGCTGTACTACAACTGAGTTGCGCAAGGGGGTGACCCCGCGCATGCACAGTCAGTTTTTTTTATTCCTGCCTCCTGATGGCCAAGCGCAGTGTCACCCAAGAGCTGTACTGGCCTAGCCTGAGCAGAAGAGGGACTCACAGGTAAGAGCCCCAGTTCCCTTTTCTCACAGGTATGCACAAATCCCTTTGAGAATTTTACAGGTTCCCACTGAACGCACTTCCAGGTTGTTTGTGGGGCCTGTGCATGCTCTAGGAACTGGGCCAGGCCTTAGAAAAGGCCTCCAGGTCCCCCACGGCCCCCTGCCCCTTCTGTACCTGATCCATCACAAACAGGTCAGGTACCATGGAATTTGATGGAAATTCCTATTTTTGGCTGCACCCATTTTAATAATAATAATAATAATAATAATAATAATTTTATTTGTACAGAGCTCCTTCACCAGATGGTGCTGAGAGCACTTTACAACATTTCAAATACAGTAAAACACTATATATAAAATCAATTTAAAACAATTTTAAAATGGGAAGGTAAAAGGGTGGGACACATGACAGGGGAACCAGTAGTAGATAAAAGCACCTGGAAAACAAAAAAGTTTTCAGGTGCTTTTTGAAAGTAAGGAGGGAGGAACTAAGATGAACATCTGGAGAAAGCGAGTTTAACACTGAGGGGCCCACCACAGCAAAGGTCCAATCGCCAGCTTAAGGTGCGATGGTGGGATCTCCAAACAGTGGGTGCCATCAGAGATAGCAGGGCAAGCGTACTATGATAATGGCTGCCCAAACCAGTAAGCAGCATCTGCCACAATCTGAGTCCTTGGCTATTCTTAAATGACCACACTATACCGTTCCGAACTCATTCTTACCTGACTTGTCAGAATGACATCGTCATCAGTCCAATTTCAGTAGCTAAATGACCACTGCTGTGACGTTCTATTAAGTTACTGGATGTAAAGGAAGGTTCCAGGATGTCTAAAGAATTAGAAAGTTCTGCCTGTGCAGATGGTAACAATGGCTGTTGTATAATGTTCTTCATTTAGAACATTTCAATAAAACCTTGAAAAAGGTGTTTTACCAATATGTTCTAAAACCCAGAAGCAAGCTGGAAGCATCACAATTTTTAATATTCCAGCTATCTAAACAGTCACCTTCAGAACAATATAAAATGCCCCTAGAATGTTCTAAATGTATCATTAAAAACAGCCCTTGGGATTTTTCTGAAATTGCAGCTGACCATGACTAGAGAGTCTAGTCATTGACCCTGATGAAGAGAGTCAAGGCCTGTTGTGTCCTCTTTTTTTTGCTCAGATCCAGTGGGGAACACCCCACACCCCAGGATCAAATATGCGCATGTACACACACACTCCCAAACTACCCATCCCAACTAAGAACTACCCAGCTCTTCTCTCCTCTAGTAAGGTTGTCACCTTCCCCAAAGCTTTAAATCAAAGGGAGCAGGGCCATGTAAGAAAAGGGGCAGGATAAAAGGACTCTCCCGACCCTTTCTGATGTATCCAGGCTTCTTCTCCCCCCCAAAAAAAAAAGAAAGAAAGAAATGCTCCTAGTTATCCAGCTGCCTTTGGAGAATAAGTGTTTCACCTGGAGCCAGGAGATAACATTTGAAAACCCAGAGAGACTGAGTCAAACCCAGGGTTGTGATAACTCTAAATCCTAACCCACTACTTTTCTCATACAGCCAGTTTCCTCTCCTACTAGACTCCCTCCTCCCACACTCCAAGCCACCACTGCTCTTTCACACACCATCTCCCCCTTAGCCACTACTACACACCTCCTCCAGCTCCACACACATCCCAAATCATCCCCTACTCCCAACTAATAGCCAGCCCTACCCCCACACCTCAAGCTATTAACCACAAAGCTCCCACACTTTTCTCAAGCCACTCCACAACTCAACACACACCACCTCCCCACCCTCTGCACCAAAGTTGGCAGGGGACACAGAAGATGGGGCTACAGGTAAGGTGCAGGGAAACAGGATGATTTCACATCAGCCCTCGCAAATTTAACTATCAAACTGCACCCAGGTGTAAAAGTGGTTAAATATCACAACCTTTTCATTTCTGAAATTCTCAATTATGTCACCAATTGGCAAACTCATCTTCATGTAGATGTTTATCCATAAATGTTACAGCACAGCCAATCGTTTGCACTGTATGACATCCAGAACTGGAACAGTACAGATGTTGTATATGAGGACTGATGTAAAGGTCTATGTGAGCTAAACTAACACAGCTCCAATTTTAGTATGTATGCTACTGAAGCAAGCACAAACTAACATAATGCTACCTTACGCTTGCGTAAACCCTCAAACCATTTAGACCTAATTAAAGCAATAGGACTCATGGCATGAGGAATGTGGTCACTGTCTCTTTAAACAGTGCTTCCAGAACTTTATACCCCATACAACAAATTCATTCAGTTATTTCAAAAGGAACTACATTAATTTAGCATGAATCGTTTGTTGCTTGATGGAATGGCATGTCAGGGAAATCATTACATACTCATGCTAGCACACACTTTATCATCTTTGAATCTCAAAAACACCCAAACTTGGAAACACTTTTGGCTAGTGACAGATAAAAAATGAATTCACACACCTGTTAGTGGAAAGTGTTGAAGTAATGCAAAAACCTGATGATGCATTTTTTCACCATTTTAGTTTGTTCATTTAGTTTGTAAATGATTTTAGGATTATTACAAAGGTTCTAAAATATTAGATTAACTTTTTATATATACACAAGCTGCTCTGTGAGCAGGGGCCCGGGTACAAAAATAGTTAAATAAATAAATAAATTAAATAAACATATCTGTATGTTGTGCAATTGTGAAATCTAACACTTGGTAGAAGTGGTTTCTACACCTTCAGATTTTTCTGGGTCCATTTTGTGGAGTTTGTGCAGTTTTGTAGCTGGGGATCACTTTGTGTTGACTGAACTTTATTATGTGGTTTATGGAAATGCAGGAAGGGAAGGAAATAGTGAATTTTGGTACTAACGAAATGCATTATAGTATACTGACAGAACTTGAGTGTCAAATCAAACCATCAAATAAGACTCCAATGTCTCATTGCCAATCTACTGAGTAGTCAAATCCACCATGTTACGATATGCATATTCTGATTCTGCATCATTTAAGATGGTCAGTTATAGTTTTTCGGTTGACTTGCACCTTCAAAGGCAGTGTAAGACATACTTTTTTGTCCATGCATTCAACAGGCAGGAGAGAGAGAGAGAGATGTTAGCCATACTGAGCCTTCAGGGAAGGGCAGGATAAAAATCCAACTAAACAAATAAATAAATGATAGCAGGATCATACCCATAGTAATAATAAAAAGATGAAACCTTCCACTGGTGAATCCCTGCCTGCCTCCAGTAGTGTGCACATATTCTCGTAAAATATTTGCTTCAGAGTTTTGCCAGAAACTCTTTTACAGAGAAAAGTAGCAGCACAGAACGCTATTTTGTTCTTAAATGGCAACATGCAGATTTCCCTTTGACATTTGTGTAATCTGAATGGGTGTTATGATGTATTCGTGAAAAAATAGAAAATGTATTCATTATACTGCTGATGGAAAAGATGTTCTTACAAACTGTTAAATTTAGCCTAGGGCATTGCAAATCTACTGATCTTTCAATAGACACAAAATCCTTTCTGAAGTTTCAGGAAAGTCAGTAGTTGTTTTTATGGACACAAGCTTGAAGAGACATTTTGTTCTAGAAAAACATATTCCCAAATCCTTCTAGTCGCCTTAGTTTTTCATTTTTTTTATTTTTTTCATACAGAAACAAATATAAACAAACATTAAAAACATATTTCAGAAACGAGTGTGCTAATTCAGTACAGCATTTACAAATCCTTTACAAGCAACCTCTGCCAATTCCAAGATCTAATACTCGGTCTTAAAATAATTTAAAAGTCTGTTCTTGATAAAAAGGTGTGTCAAGGACAGTTTCTCCTAACCACAGACACAACAGAAATCCAATGAGTATATTTTTCTCTTTGATGAACATGACTCACATGGTAATCTGGAATATACTGTTTTTTTAATCCTTCATCGTTACCCTTTGTACTTAACACATTCTTTTTTTAATTGTCAGTGTAGACTGTCTTGTTCACTTACTTACTGCATATTAATAGAAAGGCAACTATTTGGCCAGTTCATTCACACTGTTGTACAGTTGTGCTAGGAAACAGAAGTTGGATATAATGAGCTTCCCTAACCCACCAGAACTAGGAATCCAAACAAGTGCTACAAGACTGCCTGTTAGAAACTGTGGAGTTCAAAACTGTGGGTCATGATCCCAAGTGGGGTCGCACCATCTGTGAAGGAGGTTGTGATCTGATATTGATATACTTCGCATGTCTTTGCTACGGCTACTACTTACCATTTCTGTAGCACTACTAGGTGTACACAGCACTTTACAGTGTCAGATTTTCGGAGACAAGTCCCTGCTCATTGGGTTTACAATCTAAGGCAGACATGGGTGAGGGGAACACAGAGGGAAACGGACACAGACATATTGTTTTATATTTTTGTATTCATGTGGGTTTTTTACTGTTTATTGTTCACCACCCCAAGCTCCCATTGGGCAGGAGGGGGTGGGTTATAAATTCTGAAAATAAAATAAATATTCCCATTTTACAGATGTGGAATTGAGGCTTAGACTTGCACAAGACCACCCAATGACTTCATGGCTTAGGTTAGGATTTGAACCCTGGCTTCCCAGGTCCAAATCCAGCAGCTAATCCACTACACCACAGTGTTTTGGTAGGCTCAGAGGTTGTGACTTGCCAAGACCATCCGGTGAGTTCATGGCTAGAGCAGGATTTGAACCCTGGTTTTCCAGGTCCCAACTCCACCACCTTATCTGCTACACCACACTGGCTCTGACACTTTGTTGCTGTTTGTGGGGGCAGTGGGGCCATCTGGATTTGGATAGGGGGAAGAGTGGGCTCCCTATTGAAGAAGACCCATCCCTCTTTTGGAGCATCATGATGTCACAGTGCTCCAAAAGGATGTGACCATGTCAGAAAGGATGGAGTAGTCTATTAAGATTTACACCAGAGAAGTTGGTTTTCAGTCCCTTTGAGGTTTCCAGGGGTGCTTCAGCAACAGCTATTGGGTGGCAGTTAATCACCACAATCTACATTGAGAATGGATCTCAATTTATTTCAAGGAATCGAGTAAAATTCCATACTTTGCTACCTTTGATTCTCTTTCTGGGATTATCCCTCATCCACTGTGTCCATGAAGTCTGAGATGCTACACCTATCATGGTGAATGCTGAATATTAAAAAAAAAAAAAAAAAAGAACTGTAGTCTATAATAGTACAGCAGTTTTCTTTTCCATCTCATTATGGATAATCCACCTGTCGTGGATTTTCAGGCTGAAATGAGAGGAGGCTGCAGTCGGAACGTTCCATCAGGTTTATTCAGATACACAGCTGTGGGACCACTGGTATTGTTACCAATGGACCCTGCCTTACAGCAGAGAGATTTCATATATACCCAGTAGTAAACAAGCAACCACACGTGGTCGGGATCTCATCATACATGTACACACATAACCATATCTGACAAAAATACTTCTTGTTACTGGGTTGTTGACGTAAGCAAGTTCAGTTCCTCGAAACTAGGGAGGAGGGGACACATGGGTGTAGCAGGATATCTGGAAATGTAGCTAACCACAAAACCCACACACACATGTGTCAGCATTAGATATAGATAAGGGCCAGCACAAAGATGTCAACAGAAGACCTCCTGGAAAGCTTTGCAGCATTATTTTCTTATTAGGTTACTTGAGCAAAAGGCAAGCTGCATTGCATAGTAATGGAATTTTAGGCCTAAAGCATTCTCAAGGATTTGTAGGCCAAAATACTATATAGCTTTGGGATTCTTCCATACACCCAATCTGTCACTTCTTAAACAGACATTGGGTGATTTCAGACGTTACGGGGCCCATTGGCCCCGTACCGAAATCAACCCATTCATTCCCCGCCGGGGTCACCCCGTCACGCCGCAACAGACGTGCCGGGGGGATCCCGGCGGGGAATCTGGGAGGGGGCGGGGCCACGCGGCGCAAC
>QEPC01008108.1:3187851-3215536 GCA_003113815.1 Sphenodon punctatus | reverse complement strand
GGATCCCGCCGGTGATCCCGGGCCGTGGCGCCCGGCCAGACGTTACTTTTTTTTGGTCCCCGCTGGGGATCTCTTTGACCACGCTTCCCGGGACATTCCCCCGGCTAGCCCGGGAAGCGTGGTTCAAATTGACCCCATGTGCGGATTGACCGTGGCGAACATCTGGCGGCCGCCAAACAGACGTTCGAGACACATTGACCACAGGTGGGTATTCACCGTGGTTCACTGTGATCTCGTAACGTCTGAAAATACCCATTATTTCCTAAAAATGAGGGCTGTAAAAGAAGCTTTAGGCTCTTAACTGAGACAGACCCCATTCATTTTAATAGAATTTGTGCTGACTGCACTATGAGAGTTGGAGATTTCATCTAGTGTATGTTACCAGAAAAACCTAACTTAAGAAGTTGAGACCAAAGGCATCCCAGAAATTTGAAGGGAAATACATTACAAGAATATTATTCCAAGAACAAGTATTATGTAAGCTCTGGAAATTCAGTGCAAAAGGTGAAACTTTATAAAACCAAACAAAATAATTTCCCAAACCTCCTTAACCTCTGCCCTGCAGGAATACTATGCATATGCATTAGGTAAAAACTCCATATATCTGTGAGTTTAGTGTAGAGATTGACTGAGCTGTTCTGATGTCACAGAACAGTCCAAATCGTTCCATCTTGAAGGGAAAGAGAATGTTCAGAATCATTCAAGTGCAGTGAGTGAAGGGAAAGGCCACAATAAGATCTCAAGGTTTAGTGGATATGAATGTGGATGTAGGTACATTCATTAATTTACTGGTGGTTTGCCCGTCTGTTACAGGTTTTTTAATATCATACGCTGCTTCAAAATAACCAGCTAAAACTTTTGTTGCAGGTGACTAGTGTTGTTATAATTACGGCATTTAGCACTTATGGACTGCGATCCAGCTAAGCCCTACGCCGGTGCAAGGGGCCTTGCGCTGGAGTTAGGACCAAAGACCCGCAAGCGGATGGAGGGGTGGGTGAGCGGGCACAGGCAGAAACAGTGCTCCTCCAGCCCAATAGCCACACCCCCTCCAGAAACGTGGTGACCACGCCTCCTCCGCCAGCGTTGCAGTGGGGTGCACCGCCCACGGAGGGGGTGTCCAACCCACTGGGCGGGCCCCACTGTGGCAGTGGGTACCCCACTGTGGGACTGCCCACTGCCCCCCCTGCCCAGAGCAGGAGTATGGCTGGTGCAGTCATAGGGAAGCAAAAAGGGATCGCCTGGAATTCCTGAAGCTACTGCACGCCCTCCCAGCCAGCCCCCAAGCCCCACAGCACACACCCAGGGCGTGAGAGCCCTGGCCAGTCCTCGGTGAGGCCCTGCCCCTCCCCCACCATACCATGTGCTGCAGTGCTGACGGGAGCCGGGTCACACATGGTCCTAGCTGGGGTTCTCATGCTGTTGGGGGCATGTGCTGTGCTGTTCAGGAGCTGGCCGGGCGGGGGTGCAGTGGGTGCAACGACTCCAGGTGATCCCCGCCTTTTCCCCTTTCTGCTGCTGTGCACCATTGCTCCACCTCCCTCTTACGTCGGTGAGTGGACCTGGATCTGGCGTTGTGGGCGCCGGGGCCCCAGCACCCTCCACCAGCGCTGTTTCTCACAGCGCCAGTTCATAGCTGGATTGCACTCATGGTCACAGATTAGATTAAATTGATCTAATCTTTCAGACACATTCAATTTTTTTTTTCTTTTCCTTTCAGAATATTCTCTATTCCTGCATATCATTGCAGGGCAAAACCAAGATTGTTTGAGTGCCCTAAGATCTTTGGGGACTTGGTGCTATGTTTGTTAAAGTTCCCATTTTAGCTTAAACTAATAAATGTGTTTGTAAAATTTAAAAGAATATAATCTATTTTGACAGGCTAAGTGCTGCAGTTTGGAGTGGATACACTATGTTTGTCATAATAAGAAAAAAGTTGGATCTCTGTTTTATGTACAAAATTCAAGCCATCCTTAACAATGATTACCTAGTGTGTCCATAGTTTTCCACTTTGGAAAGAAATTAAAAATTTGTACATGGGTTTTAGGCAAAGATTTTAAAGGTAATTTAGGAGCTTTGGAAAGAACATGAGGTTTGGGATCCACAATAGACTGAAACAAGGCTCAACATAAACTTTGAAGGCTGAAGGTTTTTATTTTATTTATTTATTTATTTTTAAAAATAGTTTTTAATTATTAGATTTGAAAGCAGAATTGCAATTTAGCACTGGCACTTTCTCAGTTGGATTATGGTTAGCGCCCCACACTGTGGAATTTCTGATCAGACAAAGGACTTCTTGTTTTCATTTTTTCATGCAGAGTTTATTGATTCAGAGAGAGGGCAATGCAGGCAGGCTCACTTATCCTATTGGCAGAATTCTGTGTTCCAAGTGAGATGCCCTCAGCACTGGGGTGGAAAAAGAGCACATTCCCTGTTTAGAACCAACCATCTCACTGATGAATTACAAAGGCTGCAGCTCTCAAACCACTTTACTTCAGAGTAGCCCTGTTGATACACATGTAGTTCCAGCAAGTGTTGGAAGCCAGTGTAACTTAGGAGAACCTGAGTTTTAATCCTGGCTGTGCTATAGTATTTACTCACTGTGTCTTTGTGGGCAAGTCTCAAAATCATCTGTTTTCCAGGTGTAAAATGGCAATAGTAATGCATCTGATCTAGGGTTGCTGTGAAGATAAATTCTTTAATTTTTGTGGGAGGCTTTTCTTTTCTTCCCACAAGCAAAGCAGTTTTGCACAAGCAAAACTTCTCTTATTATTATTGTAGGAGATAGATACCTGAGAGAAATGGAAAGGGTAATCAGGTAGGTCCAGTGAGATTCCTTCAGGGTAACCCTCAGCAGCACACTAGCCTCTTATTATTATTTATTATGGCTTTGTTTTTGGAATGTGCAAAGTAAACCTGAAAATCTGGTTCAGTTTAGACACTTAGCGATTGCTGGGCCACTGAATGTCTCACATTAGTTCTTTGCTACCTTCTCCCCAGATTGAGAAAAGTTGCAAGGAGGAGGGGTTCTGAAAGGTCTGGATTGGCAGAATGTTGAAGACTGCTGCTGCCGCTGGGCAGAGAGAAAGCTGCCAAGTGTCAGCTTTCCTGATGTCTCTTGGAGCCCACCCAGGAGCTTTTGGGGTGTCTACAGGAGCACTCTGAACCACTGCTCCTGCTAGTTGGGGAGACTGTGACTTCTCTGGTGCTTCCTTCTCAAGGCTTGTCCTGACACACCTTCCCCAGACAGCTGGTTGGGCACACAAAAACCTTTTCTTCTGGTGGAAAACACCTGGGGAAAGAGGATTTTGTGATTGCAGACTTTTGGGTGTCCTCCAAAGCACCTGCAGCTGTGGGTTTACCTGTGTTATGTCTAGGAGCAGGGATGCAATTTTATTTTTACAAACACCACCTGGTCCTCAATTCCTTTATGTCACAGTATAGTTTTTCCAATTCCAGCTGTACTGAAACCTCAGAAACGACTGCGATCCACAAACTGCTTACTCCAGAGTAGCCCCATTGAAGCCCCATTGGACTTCTCTGGAGTAAGTGATTTGTGGCTCACAGCCTGTTTTTCTAAAGAATCAGCACTTTGTGAAATTGGTCCCCAGTGGGAGAAAATACTGCTGGGGGAAGCTGAGCACAGTGTGAATGCCACTTGAGACAGGGCAATCAGCCTTCTCAAGCTTCCCTTTGTAGGACTTTGCATTTATTGTTTTAAACAAGAAAAGGATCCAGGAGGCGTGGAAGACTGTTGGTTTCCCATGTTTTTGTGTTTCCTTTTAAAGAACATTTTTGTTACATCTTGTAAAGTTGGCATTGGTTATTTAAACTAAACATTGCAATTTGCATGTACCCAATGATTCTGATATATTTGGAACCAAAAAACCCAAACTGTAAAACTGGCTGAAATAAAGAAAGTAATCCAGTGTGCTTTGGAGAGCTGTTTTTAGTAGGGAAATATTAATATAATTTATCAGATTAGATCTTGGTTTTTACACCAATGTCCTGGTTTATAGCGGGTGTGTTATGCCTTTTTGAATTTACTCAGATGTTGGAAGGATGAAGAAAATTGTTCTTTCAGTGGTTGCCAAGGCGTTGGGGTTTTGAAAGCATGTTTTCAGATGAAAAATATTTGTGGAATTCACATGAACATTAAATCAAGTCTGCAACACACAGTGAAGTCATGGATTAAAGTATTCCACAACTCTGATGCAAACCCTGCTTATTCTATAGACGTTGCTCCTGAATGGGCAATGATAGACTGCAGTATATTCTGATTCTCAGTTCACATATGTTTAATAACACTGAAATAAGTATAATGCAGGTGTGTGCGGGAGGACTGTCATTCACGCACACCTAGATTATTCTGCTACCTATTGAACTACTGTGTCATTAAGGTTTTTTTAAGGGTGTGTTCAGATGAAGTGACCTTTACCCCCAGGGAAGGGTTCGTTTATTCTGGAGTAAAGCTGTGTGTTTGTAAAGCTGGCCTATGACTCGTAATAGGACAGAGTACATTGTCTTGCTAGTGGGATGGTGACAGAAGAATCTGTCCACACTTTAACACACTAAGAGATATTTGCTACTTGCTTTATTTTTAATTGTGCAGATAACCCTCCAGAGAGAGAGTGGTTTGGATGTGAGCTCTCCCAAGCATGGAAAGACAGATCCAGACAACATGCCTCATACTGGTGGAAACACATGGGCTGGTGGAACAGGTATACAGTCCTTGTCTTCTAATAATATTTGCATGGGTCTTAGAGGGTGTCTTGATATCATTACAAAATATGTTTGACCATGAAACTAGCATCTTCCCATCAAATTTGGGGTGCTTAAAATGGATTTAAGTGGTGCTTACACCTTGTGTGTATAGGAGAGGTACAAATAAAAGGTCTAGTTCTGTTCTCCTAAATAACAAAAGGTCTAGTTATGTTCTTAGAACATTGCAAAAGAGCAGCATAGACTGGTCTAAACCTTGAGCTCGAGCTGTGCTGTGCTATGGTATTTTTTCATTTCTGAAACCATGCCATAATATGGAGACAAAAATACAGTGCTCTCCATAAGACTCTGATGAATTTGGTGGGGTGGGAGGGGGGCTGATAATGATAATAGTGGTTTTCTAAACTGCATATCTATGCCATTGCCATAAACAAAGGTATACCCTTGATTCTCTGATTGACTGTTCTAGGTGGGAGGGACACTGCCGGGCTAGGTGGCAAAGGTGGGCCGTACCGACTGGATGCCGGCCACAAAGTTTACCAGGTATCTCAGGCTGAGAAAGACGCTGTTCCTGAGGAGGTGAAGAGGGCTGCCAGGGAAATGGGTGAGAAGGCTTTCAAACAAAGGTGAGTATTGTCTCTGATTGTCCCCTGCCAGAAAGGTGAGTTCAAGTTTGCTCAAGCTTATTTACATGAAATTACAATTATCCTGCAATAAGTTTTCATCCTAGAGAGTGTTAAAGTGCTTTATAATAAACTGCAGAGGGGGTACTCCATTCACAATTGAGAGCAGAAGCTGTCACTTTTAAGTGGCAGTTATGTATTTGTGTGCTTCAACTCAAGAGCTGCAGTGGAGGTCAGGAAGCACAGAATACTATACAGCATCTAATTGAAACCACACAGAACTGAAATGACAGGATGATTTGGCTGGGCAAAATTTAATGATCTGGGAAGGAAACTGGCCAGGGCACTGGATTTAATGCTGCTTCTCTTACAAAAAGTGACACAACCAAATTCGAATGCTCTTTTGATGTATAAAGAAAGCCTAGTTTTTAAGTCCCAAACTCTCCTGGCTGTGGAAGAAACATTTCCAATCACTCCTGCTATCAACAGAATGAAAGGTGCCTCTGTTTTACTCCATGCTCTCTAGACCTCGACTTCAACCTCAAACCCCCTTAGAGTTTCAGGCACCTAGGAGGAGTTTTTCTGAAGCTAACACAACCAGATTTTATTATTTCCAGATTTCTGTCTAAACGAAGTAACACATGGTGCACTTTTGTGGGTAATATGATTATACTGTGGAGTCGTACCTGTAACTGAAATGGCTTCTTGTCTCCTCGACAAAGATAAAACAGTTTGTGTAAAACCTCACTTATTGCTTAGCTTTTTTGTGGGACTCTATTGCAGATTAACTGTATTGTTCCTTTCTGATCCATCTTGCAAAGTAGGAGAAGAGAGAACATGCAACTGCTTTAACAGCAGATAGCAAAGTAAAGGGACGGCTGGCTACTGATGACATTTCAGGCACTATTTGAAGGAACATAGGAGTGCTAACGACTAGTACTTTCACGCTAGTGGGTGTGTTTATACATTCATGTTAAGCTTCCATGTGTTAAGGATTGCCAACATGGGCAATCCTGAAGATGCAGGAAGTTGTGTACTCGGGTGTATGCCTGACAGCTCATAGATTGCCGGCGGTGGTGGGGAGAGCATGGAGACCAGGGGAGCCTCTGCTTCTCCTGAAAGGCAGATTTCAGGGAGCAGGAAATTGCAGCAGCATCAGAATTAACCAAGAGCCTCCAATTTTCCTGCCAGCTTTGTACATTCAGTGCTGCCCTGTTCCCCAGTGAGCAGCAGTAGCAGAAGAAGCAGTGGGTGCCAGGAAGCAGCAAGCTTTGGCACCACAGCTTCCACTGCTGCTCCTGCCATCACTGATTTCCAAGGCACATAGGACAGGGAAAGCTGGGGAGAGCATGGCATCAGTGATGGCTCTCTGCTGTCACCATGCTCTCCCCATTTGTCTCCATTTACACATCACAACAGCTATGTGGGGGTGCTTGTCCCAAAGTCCATTCAAGCCCACCATGTGGGACAAGTCAGTAGCTACCACATCGCTGTGAAATTGACGTTTAAAATACACGTTACATGGAGTGAGCATTTCTGGCATGGGACACTCACCTAATGTTATGTGTCTTAGAACCACTCTCATGGGACCTGAGTTGGAATCGCAGCCAAGGTTAGGAGTCAGGTTTGGATCGGAGCCCATGGGACAAGTCCCGTCAAACCAGGGAGCTGTGCCAGGTTGGAGTCAGAGGGAACAGAGGTGTACAAAATTCAAGAGTGAGACCAGTTAAAGTCAGGAGCCAGGTTATTATTATTATTATTTATTTTATTATAAACATTTATATAGCGCCAGCCATGTGCCTGGCGCTGTACGGAACATAGAAATAGACGCGGTCCCTGCCTGTGGCTTACAATCTAAAAGACAAGGAGGGGGAGACAGGGAGAGGGAACAGTGGGAGAGACCGGGGAGAAGACAAACAAACATTCAGGCAGATGCGAAGTCTCAGGTGCGTGTGTTTGGCTTGGTTACAGTCAGGTTGGTTACAGCAGTCTGCAGAGGATGGCAGACAGTAAGTATATGGGGAAAGACTAGCAGGCAATGGGAAAGGCGACAAGGAAGGGAGGGGGCAAGGCGGATGTGGGTAGGGAGGAAGTTCAGGTGGAGAGCCCAAGAGATGACACCTGGATTGGAGTCGGGACACCAGAGGCAGTTGGAATTCAAGACACTGGCCTCCTGTCCCAAAGGAGCAAGGTGGGGATACAGCAGGAGCAGCAGTAAGGAATTCAAGCCCAATCTGGAAGCGCGGGCTGGATAGCCATTGTATTCCTCAAACACTTCCTACTCCCTGTGTGCCTTTTATGTAGTTCAGGGTGGGCAATGGGGAAGCAAGTTGTGTCAGCCAGTCAGGGACCGGGGGTGTGGTGTAGTTACTAGGGGAAGAAAGCATTCCTAACACTCTGCGATTGATTTTATATATTTATTTTATTGATTTTAAGCATTTTTAGTCACCCCCCCATGCCTACGGCATCTCGGGGCGACGTAGAGTTTCATAAAAACATTCCATAAAAACGTTTTTAAAACAACACAATAATTTAAAACTAAAACAAGATTGGGAAACAGAATTAATAAAAATAAAAATAAAAGGTAGGAGAGAGCCAAAACCCTAACCCACCTTCCCCCCCTCCTCCCCAAAGGCCTGAGTGAACAGCCAGGTTTTACAAGCCCACCGAAATGTCAAAAGGCTTGGGGCCAGGCAAGCTTCCTCCGGGAGGGAATGCCAAAGATGCAGCCCGGCCACCGAGAATGCTCTCTCCATTGTGGCCCCCCGCTTAACACGGGGGACCTCCAAGAAGGCACCCCCAGCAGACCGAAGGAGTCGCTCTGGGGCATGGAGGGTGAGGCGGTCTCTGAGGTAGGAGGGGCCCAGACCATGAAGGGCCTCATAGATCAACACCAATACCTTGAACCTAGCTCGGCACGCTATTGGCAGCCAATGCAGAGCACTGCAGTGCACTGTGCGCAGTGCAGAGGCAGTGCAGTGCACGCTATTGGCAGCCAGTGCAGAGCAGTGCAGTGCGCAGTGCAGTGCAGAGGCAGTGCAGTGCACAGGTGTTATATGCTCCCGACAACCCGACCCCCTCAGGAGCCAGGCTGCCGCATTCTGCACTAGCTGATGTGATGTCATGGACAACTACTTGGCCAGAGGTGCAGTCAGTGCACTCACACTGGATCTCCTTTGGCTTGGGTCGAAGATCAGGATGATTTTACAGCTGCTTTTGATAAGTACTAATAATGTTTTAACTTGACCGCCTCCTTAAGAAATTTTCGTAGTATTTAACTTGGACACTAAATTTGTGACAATTCTTCAGGTTTATCTGCACTGGCTGGTATCAAACCCACAGAAATATTTCTCTTTTTAGACTTCATAAGTAATAGAACACAGAATTTAATATTGTCATTTCAATCTTTGTGTGAGAGGAATTCTTGAAAGTATCCATTTCAAAGGACGACTTTCCATTTGCTTTGCTTCTCTTTGCAGAGCACAGAGGGAAGTGTTAACAAGGTAGGCCTACAAAGATAGAATTTCAAAGCACTAGACATTCATGATTTGTTGCTTTACCAGAGCTTGACAAGCCAGCTGGTGTTTTGTATTGTCCCAGAGCCGGGGAGTAGAAATCCTTGCTACTCCCCATGTTTCTTGATAATCCCTCATTTTCTGCCCCTGATGCAAGTGGTGGGCCAGTGAAATGCAGGGGAATCTGTAGGGGTGGGACACGGAGCGCTTTTGGGCAGGTGGGAGGGGTTGGTTTTGATTCTTTCTAAGTTCAGTTCTTTCCCCATTGAAGCCAATGGGAAATCTTCAGTGGGAAGGGGAACCAGACCAAAAAGGAAACCCAACTGAAGTGAACCATCTTGGGCTGGGACTAAAAAAAACAAAACAACACATCCCTAACCCCACCATCCTCATTCCCTGGGACACGGGCTCCAACTTCTGCACCCTCATTCCCCGGGGCCCACCACTGGCCTTGTAGGATGGGTCTGAGGATCCGCAGTTGCATTTCTAACACCCCCACACCTCATAGTCCATCTTTCCCCCATCCCTTGGGGCCCTGTCTGCTGTATCTACCTATCTCAGAGGATGGGGGTGAGGCTCTGCTGGAGGAAGCCCTCCACAGCTGATGGAGACCTTCCTCCGGCACTGGCAGGCCCCCTTGCAGTGCTGTACTGCAGGCCTGCAGCAGCTGTCGGAGACCTCCCAGCAGGCTCCCTCACTGAGGCATGCTGCTGGCCCACTGCTGGTGAGGGAGGCCTCATGGCACTGGCAGGCACCCTCACAGTGGTGCGCTGCTGGCCCACTAGGGCTGTTGGAGGCCTCCTGGCAGGCCTAGGCCTTCTTGCCAGGGTGTGCTTTCGAGGTGGATCCCTGCTCAGCAGCGCACATATGCAAAATGGCTACTGGGGCAGTTCTGTGCATGTGCAGCCCTTTTCCAAAATAGTGCTGGCAGTACCTACCAGTGCCATTTTCTAAAAGGGCAACCGTTCTGCACATGCGCAGTGCCGTTTCACACATTCACAGAACAGCTGCCCTTTTCCAGGTTTGGAAAAGGGCTTCACATGTGCCAAACAGCCCGGGCAGGAGGCCAGCAGCAGCAGCAGTGGACCGGCAGCAGTGGATCTTCACCTCCATCCTCCGAGGCACCAGGGCCCCGACATATGTAGGGAAAGACGGGCCCATGGGCGTGTTAGGAACATGACCACAGATCCTCACCCCTACCCTCCAAGGCTGGTAGTGGACCCCGCGGAATGAGGATGGGGGAGGTTGGATTTCTGCCCCACCCACCCCCGTCCCAGGGGATGCGGTATTGGGGATTAGGGACAGGGTTTATTTTGGTTCTGGACCCAGTTTCCTTCCCATTGGAGCCAATGGGAATGTTTTCTGATTGGCTTCAATGCGAAAAGATATGAAACCAAAAACCAGAACCAGAACAGGACCAATTTTCGAATGCTTTGAATTTAATCCAAAGCAGCCATTTTCAGGCTGTTCTGGTTTAAAACCAAAACAAAATCCCATCCCTAATAATCAGCAGCTGTGCAAACGCAGCGCTACAGAATAAGGAACAAGTGGTGGATGTTGTGCAAATGGGCCCTAACTCCTTCCCAATTTTGTCTGCTTTCTCGCCACAGACTCAAGGAGATCCAGATGAGTGAATATGATGCATCTACTTACGAGAGGTTCTCTGGAGCTGTCCGGCGTCAAGTCCAGTCACTCCGGATCATCCTGGATAATTTGCAGGTAAAGTCTGGTGTGATTTTAAAGTAACGCTTTCACCTCATGAGATTAGGTTGAAAATGTTATAGCTGTTGATGTCAGCGCAAATGCAGGTGCATATTACTACTTAAAACCAGCACCGAAGGAAGTGTTTCCTGTATTTTGGCCCCCTCAGAAGTGGATGCATTATCACCTCAGATTTGTCAAAAGAGATTATTAGTTCTAGGAGCACAATTAAGGAGCTATATTAAGGTCAGTACACCGCATTCCCTTTCCCCTCACTCATTCTTCAGAACACCGGAGGAAGACAGCATTTTGCTTTTCTAGTGGAGAAACCAGGGGAGAAGAGAAAATACCAAAGTTCTATAATCAGATTAGTTGAGGCTCATTTTTTCCCCCCTCTCCAGCCAAAATGTCCTTGCTTGCTGGTTGCCATTGTCAGTAGCTGCTTTTATGCTCTGTTCTTTATTAGCTACTAGACTACAAGAAAATGTCCTGGCCAATTAACACATGCATGCGCTGCAGTTACAGTGATGTAGTACAAGGGTGGCCAAACTGTGGCTCAGCAATTCAAGTGGCCAGGGCTGGTCCTTGACCCTGTGCTGCCTTAATGTTCCTATGTCTTGCTGTATTGCACCTTAGTCTCAGCAGCTGAATTGCAGCTGCTCCTCAGAATCTCACCAGCCAAAACCTCAGAATACCAGCTCTGTTAGCTAGTCACAAAGCAGGAGAATTTGTGTGTCCGCACTTGTGTATGTGTGTGTCTTGTGTGTCTCTCAGCCATGTGAGGATTTCCATATGTGGCTCTTGAGGTTGGGACCTGTGGCCACCCCTAGTGCCATAGTGGGTCAAACCAGTGGTCCATCCAGCCCAACAACCTGACTTCAACAGAACCACCTTCAGTCCCTTCAGAAGATGTGCACAACAGGTGTGCACAGGTATGGAGTATTCTATTGAATATTAACAGGTATGGAGTAATGCATCCTCCATCACTGCTCTGAGTTCTAGCTTAGAACTGGTTTGTTAATGGAACAAGTATTGGCCAGGAAAGATTAGTTATAACAAAATAATTCAAGTTAAATTTCAGTTAAATGTTAAGTAAAACATAATCTCTAGTCTCCACACACCAGGCATGTTTTTTTTAAAAAAAATTGTTTTCATTCCTTCCAAACAGCAAGTCATAAATTTTGCTCTATTGGTGTTTCCATAAAGAAAAGACATCTTGGTTTGGGGCTTTGTATTAGTTTATGGGTTGAAAATCCTGGCAGGTTAAGTGGATTTTGAGAACAATAAAAATAACAGGGCATTTCAATTGCCCCTACTAGTTATGGCGGTGTAGTTACAGTACATACAGCTGTTGAATTTTCTCTCCTCACACATAAGCGGACAGCTGCTATGGAAGCGTCCGTGCCTGGTTTGCATTGTTGTAGGAAGAAAATAGAGCACTTTTTAAATTGCAATGCAGCTCAATTTTCCAGAAGTACGAAGAGTTTTTATTGTAAATAGCATGATCATATGATTTAGTCTTGAGGGAAACCATCTGCTTTCTGTTCTTTATAGGAAGAAGCTTCTATTTAAGAATGTGCTACTTCTCTTAAAGGCTGCCAAGCAACAATACATAAATAAATCAGTATAAATGTTTGTATGGTGTGCAGGTCTAGGCCATCATCACACTCTGGCCCCCACCATTGTCAAAAGTATTATGTTGTGGAGGGGAGGAGTCGAGTATTGGTGTGTATCATGATGAAGTAATGCACCAGTTATCCCATTAGAAATACCAACATGCTTAACAAATTTGAAGACAGATTCTGTGTGAGGTGCTGGTGCGTCAGTGCATCCTGCCTGCCTGCCATTCTTTGACAGCAATATATGCAGCAAATCAGGACTTGAATTACATGTCTCCGATCTGCTACCGGCAGCCAATAAAGTTGCAATCAGTTGGATGTGCACTAGAGCATATCCAGTGCCGTTTAGGGGCAGCTTCATTCACATGTCTATAGACTCCTTGTACTTAAACCCCTTGTTTAAAGCAACTTATGGGTTGCCTGTGTGTGCGTATGCGCATGCATAAAATCTTAGCTACGAGTCTGATTGTGTGGTCATTTAAGTTTTCTGTTGGTGCTTCAGTAACAGTACTGTGTTCTAGTGTCTCTGTCTGTCTCTGTTTTACTGTCTAATATGAAAAAACAGACAATTCATAGAAATCTTTGTATAATGAGCCTAAGCTCTAGGTTTTGATGCAGAGCAGTGGATTCCCAACTTTTTTGCCTGCATAACCCAGCTGCAACCCCTGGATCCTCAACCTGACTCTCCCAAAATTTGGGGAGTCAAATTCGAGGGATTCTGTTTTACCTCCCTCACTGGAGTACTGGAGGCAGCCAAAATTTAGCTGTGGGAGGCAACTGAATCTACCATTTTAAATGTCATTCTTAGTTTATTTTTATGCATAGGCCTTTAAAACTGAAGTTCCTGCCTTTCAAAATCTTTTTAAACATAGTGCCACATTTTAAATAAAGGAAGCGTATCCTGTTCCTTTCCAGGTCAGGTTCAATACCAAGGAAAAGTGTAGCATACTTCATTTCCTGAGACTCTGCTGTCTTGCTAGCTAATGTGTAACAGGAATGTCTGCTCAAGGAGACCGTCTCAGGCATATGAGGTAAAAATAAACCTAACTGGGGGAAAGAAAAACACAGCTTGATCTTAAGGTAGACTACAAAATTAGTATGGTTACAGAAGTGTGGACAGCAAGATTTGGGGCTCATAAAATGTAACACATTCAGTGTACATTCTGGAATGGCTATTTTTAAAAGGTTGGTCAGGCAGGTGAGTAACCAGAGCCAGACCACTTGATCTTTGGGGACAAACACATCAGAACAAACCCTTTGTAAAGAATGTGTTTGTGCTGCCAATCTGCAAATTTCAGCAGCCTCCCCAGCCAGCTACTAAACCAGTTTGGGAGCTGTCTAAGGGAGTTCTTTACAGTGCTTTCAGATGTCAAATGGCAGCACCACGTTTTTACCTCTAGTTTGCACCAAGGTGGCATTTTTTGTGACATCTGAATGGATCTACCACGTGCTGTCTCCAAGGTGATCAGTGGTAGATGGACGGACCACAGAAAATAAACTACAGGGAAAACCATGGTGCTATGGGTGGAAATAGTATGTCTGCAAACACCCTTAAAAAAACTTCTTCATATGAAATGCTGAAGTAACCATTTCCCTTTATTATCTATTTATGTGCTTTAAGCTCTGACTCATTAAGACCAACCAGTTTAGACACTGGGGCATTGTCTGTGCTAGACAAGTATCCCACCACTCTCCTAACCCTGGTACAGTCACAGTGAGAGCATAAGGGGAGATATAGTTCAGGAGGCCAAGAACGGTGCACTAGGTCCTTCCGTTTACTGAGTTGCTGCAGTGGGAGCTGTTCCATAGATGCCTATAGCAGGAATTTGAACCATTAAAAATTTTGGTTCAATTTCAGTTCATCAGTATCTCTTAATTGTCCCATTCATACACTAACTTAGAATGATGGTTCAGTAACCTGTTCAACCATTTGAATCTGTTTGAACTGGTTCAGCTATGTTTCCTGCACTAACCCTCAACACGAAGTGGAGGATATAGGAGAGGGGTGTTCTGGGAGTTGTTGTTCCCTGGACATAACAGAGCAGAACACTACCAATCCCAGAATCCCCCTCTCCCTCTTTTCCTCCAATGGCTTCCTGGGAAGTATAGTCTCACCTCTACCTCTAGAATTGAAGCAGATGGAGCCCCTTCCATAGTACTCCCAAACGACCCTCCCCTAGCACCTGATTAATGGAACAATTAGGGATTTGGTCTTTGGTTCAGGTTTAATTAGATGATGATTTTCAGTTCTAGTTCACTCAAAGTGTGATGAAAGCCTTAGTAGCCTCACTGGCTTCTGTCTGAAGTTTCCCTGAGTTTTCTGCCACTGTTGTGAAGTAATCTTCTTATTCAACAACCAATGGTTACTTTTATCCACATAAGATCTTGAAACATTCACCCCCTTACTACCTTGTCTCAGAATAGACCAGAGTCTCTAGATGTTACAGGGGCTTTTATCCAGAGACACACACTGTAGTCCTTCTTGTTAAAAATAGTGAACAATGTTTTATTTTATTATTCAAAGCAAATGAACTGAACGAAACATACTCCAGTTCTACCTTTAAAACGGAGTTGGATAAATTTATTACACGTAACTTGTGAGGTGTTCTTAATTTGATGCTACAGGAGAAATTCCCCCCCTCCCCTCCCCATCTCCCAAGAATACATGTTGAGGGTAGGGGTGGGACACCGGGGAGAATACCGGATACCAGATTTACCAGTATCGGATCTCCCTAGTATCGGATTTACCAGTATCGGCATACCGGATTTTTAACATTGGCCACTTTACCGTTTTTTTTACATTGTGGCCATTACTTCAATGGCCGCAATGTTTAAAAAAACGGTAAAGCAGCCAATGTTAAAAATCCGGTATGCCGATACCGGTGAATATTGTATTATCAGATATAATCCGATACACCTGATTATCGGGTGTATCGGATTTATCCGATACTGATATTCCCACCCCTAGTTGAGGGGTTTTTGTGGTTTTTGTTGTTGTTGTCCTTTCGGCCTGAAGCATCACAGTTGTCTGCAGCTGGAGGTGGGACTGTTAGGGCATTCCGAAGTCTGAGTACTATAAAACTGTATATCAGGTGCCTGGCTGGTGGGGCCTACGTGCATGCTCAGAGTCTAACTGATGTGGGTTTGGGAAGGAATTTTCCCTCTGGGCAGATTGGCAGTTAACTCTGTGGATTTGTGTGGGTTTTTTTGCCTTCCTCTGCAGCATGGGTGTGGTTCATCTATTTGGGACATCTGAATCTTTCTTTTTCTAAAACTGTTCTCTGTTATTTCAGTCATCGGTGTGCTCTGGTTGGTCCCAGTCTCTGCTTGTAGCTGTTGGTGGGATTCTCTGTGCAAATAGCTGGGGTGTAGCAGGTCCTGCAGTGGTGCTGGGCTCAACTAGATGACCCATATGGTTCCTTTCAGCTCTGTGACTTGTTCTGGAATCTGGGCTCAGAAAGCAAGCTGGTTACTTAGCACAGCAGCATGTCTCACTGGCCAGGAGACAGGACTATGGGCAAGGAGCCATGATGAGCATGTGTTTATATACACCCGTTGCTGACTGGCTGCTACTTTTGGCTTCTAAGGTGGTTCCCAGAGTGAGCAGCAGCAACAGAGGAGAAGGGGCTTATGATGTGTGCTGGGAGGGAAAACCTCCTGAGCAAAGCGCCACAGGCAGTGCGCTAGTGATTTATTTGAGGCTCACAGGGACTGTGGCCTGAGTGTCACTACTCTGTAGGAAGTTTCATTTCAGATGTGTAGCATCACTTAACTGCTTCCCAAGAACATTCTAAGACTTCATTCATTAGAATTTGTAAATCGCTCCAATATTACTGAGTGGAAAGGGTTACTAAAGAGCAAGGTTTTATTACTGTTACTACTATATGCTCCTGTGATCCTCTCGGTATGAAACAGTGAAAATCTTTATGCAAAAACCATCTATTTCCTTAGAGTTTTCTGGTAAATTTTCTTTGGCTGTCGTAGCAACATCACAAAGCATTTGCAAAATATGCATCTCCCTGAAGCTGGCTGAATTGTGTTTTTTATTTTTCACTGCATATATATAAACGGGATATTTATGCAGTTCCAAATGGAAGAAATAATTCACTGGAGATGTCAAATAATGTTAGGAGCATTTTGGGGAAGAGGTTACATCCCGTTTCAGTAGGTGTTTTTTTCCTGTATTTGAGGATAAGAATTCAACTCTTAGCATATTTGCACCTCAAATCCTTTTCATTAATGTGTAATCATAATAGCAAAGAGGCTTTGAGAAGAAGTTGTTACCACATGAAACATGTCTGTTAAAATGATTCATATCTAGACAGTGTGTGGTTGCTGTGTTGGTCCCAAATGTAAGAGATAGAGACAAAATAGTTCAAATGAGATATTTTATTGGACCAACTTCTGGTACTGAGAACGTGCAAGCTCTTGGGCCACACCGGGGGGGGGGCTTCCTCAGGCGTGTTAGTGTAACCAGTCAGATTAAAAGCTATGATGGGTGTGAGCCAGAATTAAAACATTTAGCAGCAGCTTTCTCCCCACAGTTCCCCCCCGCCCGCCCTTAACACTGAATATCCTCAAAGCCAAAGCTTTGTTAGTGCAAACAATAATGAAACTAGTTAAGAATATGCTCAGTGAAGCCGAAACTTTATTGCCTTCTGCTGTTTTCCCCCTGCTGTCTACCAAGAAGAGGCAAATCATAAACACTTGAAAGAACAGTAGTTCCCAGAATCCTGTGTGCATTAAATTACCATCCATGCTCAAATGTTTTCTGTTAGTGCTGCAAGCTAAATGTCATGCCTTTACATAAGCCCTATGCACCTATTGACCAGTTTTTTTAAAAAGTGACTGGTTTGAATGTCATTCAGATTTGACAAAATGAAATAGCTCTTTCTAACCTTCCTTTCTTGCATCTGATTCTTTGTTTGAAAAAGGCAAAAGCAAATGGTCCATTGCCTGAGAAATGTTAATGTATATGATAAATATCTATCTTTTTATGCATGTACACGTGCAGAAAGATAGATATGTATTATATATGTGTGTGTATTAAGAGTGGGTGTTTGGATTCAGATTTGATCTGTAACTGCTCGTAATGGGCCGTTACGGATCACTCTGTAGTGAACCGCAACACACCTGTTGTGGTTCAGTTCTAATCTACAGAATTTCTTTTTAAAAATAAATAAATTACTGTGCATATGAAAAATGGCTGCCAGACCATTCCGTGCATGCGCGCCTTTTTGTAAAATGGCGGCTGCAGCTTTGAGTCATTGCTGTTTGTTTTTTCTCATAACTTTGAGTCATTGCAATCTGTTTTTTCTCACAAACTGATAATTCATCTGTCCAGAGCAGATTACTGAGAAGTAGCAAGCAATCCAGAAATAAGAAAAGAGAAACAGAAAAACAGAGTAGAAATCCAAACAGGATAGCAGGCTGCAGAATTAATGAGACGAGAGCAGCATCTGAAGATATATTTATACTTTGTAATGCATTGTGAAATAAAAAAAGCAAACCATCAAAGTCGTTCACATCACAGATTTTCTCATAAAAAAAACCTCTGTTCCTCTGTGCTGAGAAACGGGAAATCGATCTTGTTTTACTCTAGAATAAAACTCATTCAAAATGCATGTTTGCTGCCTGGGTATAAGAGAAAGATGGTAGCTTTCAAAGCTTTAAATGCTTTGTTCTTCCTCAAATAAGAAACAAGACATCTGTTTTCCTGAAAGATATTGTTCTGTCCCAGCAGAATTTAATGACTTGGCTGATGTTCAGATAATGCTAACTTTAGGGTAGAAACGATTGGGGGAAATGAAGGCACTTTAAAATACCTTGATTAAATGATAAGGAAAAATAGCTTTGAGCTCTGGGTGTTGTCCAGAGTTTTATTTTTATTTTATTGGGGGGTGGGGGGACCAACTGAAAAAGGAATTCAATTCACCAATTGTAGTTGCTGCTTTAAGAGCACTTTGCTCCAAAAGCACTTTAAGAAGTTGAGAAGGGGCAGTGAACCAGTAGACATTAGTTCAAACCATCATACCAATTGTTCCAGTTTGAAGTTCAAATTTCAGTTGGGTACATGGGTATTAACTAGAGGTAACATGGGTGTTACCATACAGGTACACTTCCTTACTGTTCCTGCAAGGCTGGGTATGACTCTGCACTCACTATTCTACAGAAGCAAGCAGAGCTCTGTAGAGTTCTTTGAGCTGAATGAGTTCTTTGCTTCAGTCTTCACTGCAGAGGATGTTGGGGAGATAACCACATTGGAACCTTACTTTGTAGATGAAGATTTGGAAGAGCTGTCACAAATCAACGTGACTCTGGAGGAGGTCCTAGAGCAAACTAACAAAAGTAAATACTAACAAGTCACCAGGGCCAGATGGCATTCATCCCAGAGTTCTGAAGGAACTCAAATATGAAATCGCAGACCTACTGTTAGTAATTTGTAACCTATCGCTAAAATCTACCACTGTACCCGAGGACTGGAGGGTGGCAAATGTAACCTCGATATTTTAAAAGGGAATCCGGAGGCAATCCGGTAAGCTTGACATCTGTGCCGGGCAAAATAGTGGAAACCATCATTAAGAATAGAATCGTTGAGCATGTTGATAAACATGGCTTAATGGTGAAGAGTCAACGTGGATTTAGCAAACATAAGTCATGCCTCACTAATCTGTTGGAATTCTTTGAGGGTGTAAATAAGCATGTGGACAAGGGAGACCCAGTAGATATAGTGTACCTGGATTTTCAGAAAGCATTTGATAAGGTCCCACATAAAAGATGCTTGAGAAAATAAAGTCATGGGATAGGAGGTAGTGTCTTACTATGGATCAGTAACTGGTTAAAGGATAGGAAACAAAGAGTAGGACTGAATGGTCAGTTCTATGGCCCTAGGTCCGTTTCTTCGGACCCAGGGAGCGTTCTCCCTTCCGTCCAGTAGGAGGCAGCACTGACTTTCGACTGGGCATGCGTAGGGAGAGCGCGCCCTCGCTTCCCCAGTCGAAAGTCTGCCTCCGGACGGATAGGCAGTGCAGCACGGGGCTCCACTGCCCCACCGACTTTCGTGCCTCCCTCTCTCACGGGGGGGTGGCTTGCGGCTACAAGCGGCGGCTTGGCCGCTTACTACAAAAGATAAAAAGAAAAAGAAAATACCCGCGGAAAAGCCTCTGCCGGAGCGGCGAGCTCGGCGGTTCCCTCGGCCCGGAGCCGACAGCCTGTACGGCCCGGGGGGCCAGTGAGTGGCGTGCGGCCCCTGCGGGGCACACACGACCCAAGAGCGAGGCGGCGATGCCGGAGACGGGGAAGGCCCGACGAGCGGCTCCCAGGCACGCCTCCGCTCAGAAGCCCAGCGCTGGGGCGAGCAGCGACGGCGCGAGGGACCAGCAGGCCCAGGCACCGGCCCCCGCTGCACTCGCGGAGGAGCCACGTGGCCAGGAGCGCGACGCGGGCGCTGAGGACATGGAGGGGGCAGAATCCTCTGCCCCCTCTCAAGTAAGAGGGGGGTCTGAAGAGTTTCAGAGGCTCCAGATGAGTGCTCTGCAAACAATGATGGGGGTGCTGGCCCGCATTGAAGCGAACCAGCTCAAGGCCCATAAAAGGAGGGCCCCTCCCCCCAAGGACACCTTTAAGGGAGCCTCTAGGCATGCCAGCAAGGGCAAGCAGAAGGCAGGCCCGCGAAAGGGGGTCACCAAGAAGGGCCCTTCCCTCCGCGATCTCCTGGGTTCCTCCTCTGGGAGTGAGCAGGACGCGGCCCCCTCGGAGGAGGGGGAGCTGGGGGAATCTTCCTCTGACCAGCTGGACACCCCTCTGCCCCCACCTCGCAAGAGACGCCGGGTGCAGTCCCCGCCGCGTCCGTCCTCATCCTCGGAGGACGTCGGCTCATTAGCGGAGGAGTATTCCTCGGCAGGGGACCAGCAGGAAGCCCCAGAATGGGAGGCTATTCTTAGTGAGGGCCACAAGGAAGTAGGCAGGGAGCTGCCCTCCGAGCAAGGCCCGAAGCTCCTTAAGAGAGCCCAGAGGGTGATGCGCATCACCCCCACGTCCCGTAAGACAGGGGAGTCCGATACCTCTTCTTCTGAGGAGGATTCTGATAGGGAGTACATCCCTAAGCTCTCCAAGGGGCGTAAAGGGGTGGTACTGGACAGGGCTTTTGAGCGACTTATCAGGGCCCAGTGGAGGCAACCCACTAAGGTGGCTAGGCTCTCCAAAACTCAACAGGCCCTCTATGGCTTTACTAAGCACAGCGACCCTATTTTTAAGACCCCTAGGGTGGATGCTGCAGCTGCTTCCCTAGCCCGCCAATCCGTTTTTCTATCCTCGGAGGACCTTCTACCGAAGGATCCTACCGATAAGGGTATCGAGATAGGCCTCCGTAAAAACTATGAGGCCCTGGCCAACACTTTACAGATGGCCGTCACAACAGCTTACACTTCGCGGGCCATAATGAAGTGGTTTAAGCTGTCTCACGACCCTGCCATTTCGGAAACCATGTCGCGCAAGCTGGCCGCGAACGTCACCCTCGCCCATGCATTTTTAATGGACGCGTCGGCTGACATGGTTACCTGGGCGGCTAGGGGAATGGCGGCTAACGTAGCAGCGCGCCGCCGCCTCTGGCTGCGGCCCTGGCGAGCGGATTCGCACGCCAAAAATCTTCTTGTGCACGGGAAGTTTAGGGGCGGTAAACTGTTCGGCCCAGCGCTAGATAAGGCCCTTACTCAAGCGTCGAGTAAGGATAAGAAAACCTCACTCCACCAGGTCCAACCCTTTAAGACCTTTTTTCGCCCCTTCCACAAACCCAATCAGGGCTACAAGCGGCCTTACTCGGCCTACCAACCCTGGTACAATCAGCAGCGAGGCAGGGGGCAGAGGGGGCGTGGGGCCAAACCAGGCAGGTCAGCAGCCCAGGCCAGCTCGTACAAGCGCCCGAGCTCCCCTGCCCGCAGGCAGGACTCCTGACTCCTGCAGTTCTTTCTCCCCCGACTCCAGGCGGTTGGGGGGAAGGCTCCTTTGCTTCGCGGAGCAATGGAGCAGAACGGTATCCGATGCCTGGGCCCTTCAAACTGTAACACGGGGGTACGCCATAGAGCTCACGGCCCAGCCCAAACCGTTTTTCCGCCTATCCCCCTGTTCCCGCATCCCCAGCAAACACCAGGCAATGCTATTAGAGCTGCACAGGCTCGAGACTATAGGGGCTATAGAAAGGGTGCCGGGCCACCAAAGGGGTCAGGGCCTGTACTCTCTTCTATTTCTCGTCTTAAAGAAAAGCGGAGAGTGGCGCGCGGTGCTGGACCTCAGGCGCCTGAACAGGTGTGTCAAGCGGCAGAAGTTCAAGATGGAGACGGTGTCGTCCATCTCCCTCGCCATCGCGCAACACGACTGGCTTTGCTCCATCGATTTGAAGGACGCGTACCTGCACGTCCCTATCCTGCCAGCCCACCGTCGCTGGCTCCGCTTTGCGTACCATGCCCAGCACTGGCAGTATCGCGCCCTGCCGTTCGGCCTCGCCTCCGCCCCGCGGACTTTTACGAAGGTCCTGGTCCCCCTAGTGGCAAATCTCCGACTGGAAGGCATCGCGATCTTCCCCTACCTCGACGATTTGTTGATTCGAGCACCATCCCGGGAGCTGGCCTCGCTACATCTCCAGCGCACCATTGTTTACCTCAACGAGCATGGGTTTCAGGTGAATCTGCCCAAGAGCCATATGGAGCCCACCCAGCAGCTCGAACACCTGGGTGTGATTTTCGACACCCGGCTCAACCGGATATTTATTCCGACAGCTCGTCAGGAAAAAATCAAGGGGCTCATAGCTCGCGTGAGGTCACGACCGCAAGCCTCCCTCCAGTCCTTGGCCTCCCTGCTCGGGTCCATGATCGCTTGCACTCGCCACCTGCAGTGGGCACGCTTTCATGCTCGCCCCCTCCAACGGCTTCTCCGTCCGTGGCAGATGGAAATCATAAACAGGGTCCCCAGGGCCTTACCTCTGCCGGGCACCGTCGTTCAATCCTTCCGGTGGTGGGAAGACCCAACCCGCTTTTTGGAGGGCGTACCCCTGATGGAGCCGACCAAGCTGGTTCTGACCACGGATGCCAGCCTGTCCGGGTGGGGGGCGCACGTCGGGTCCGACCGGGCCCAGGGGCGGTGGTCAGCGGGAGAGGCAGACCACAGCATAAACTGGCTGGAGTTGCGGGCCATTCGTCTCGCGTTGCTCAGCTTCCTGTCGATCCTGGAAGGCCGTCATGTAGTGGTGTTCACAGACAACACGAGCGCCATGGCCTATGTGAACCATCAGGGCGGATCGCGCTCAAAGGCCTTGCACAAGGAGGCGTCCCACATCATCAAGTGGGCAGAGCTACATCTGCAGTCCCTGTCAGCCCTCCACATCCAGGGATCGAGGAACGTCGAGGCGGACTGGTTGAGCCGGCAAGAATTGGAGCCGGGGGAATGGTCACTGAGCTCTGCCGCCTTCCAGCTGATCACAGAGACGTTCGGGCAGCCGACGCTGGATCTGTTCGCCTCCTCGGCGAATCGCAAGCTGGCACGCTTTTTCACCAGGCACCCCTGCCACGACGCGGAGGCCACCGATGCCCTCAGTCAAGTGTGGCCGCAAGGTCTCTTGTACGCCTTCCCTCCCTTCCCGCTCATCAGCCGGACCCTCCACAAATGCAAAGCACAGGGGGCCACGGTCATTCTGGTGGCACCATTTTGGCCTCGCCGGCCTTGGTTCCCGGACTTGCTCAGCCTCTCGCAGGGGCACAGCCTCACCCTTCCGGTCTCCCCCGACCTTCTGACACAGGGGCCCGTGGCCTACCACCAGCCGGAGTTCCTGAAGTTGACAGCCTGGCTGTTGAATCCTTAGCCCTGCAGCAGATGGGCTATTCCGACGCTGTCATTCGTACCTTGATAGCGGCCAGGAGAAAATCTACCAGGCGCATATATCAGTGCACCTGGAGGGTATTTGTGGGATGGTGCAGAGCTAGGAGGTTTTCCCCACTATCTCCTTCAATCCCTCAGGTGTTACAGTTCCTCCAGGAGGGTCTGGACAAAGGGCTCCGCCCTAACACACTGAGTAGGCAATTAGCGGCTATAGACAGTGTAGTAGGGGCATCCGGCAAGGACAGGGTTTCTCCCCATCCCCATGTCAGGCAATTCATAAGAGCAGCCAAACGACTCTCACCACCCGTGGTCCACAGGTTCCCTAATTGGAACTTGAACCTGGTGCTCAGGGCTCTTACGGGGCCACCGTTCGAGCCGTTACACCAGGTTTCCTTATTCTTTCTGTCTATCAAGGTGGCGTTCCTGATAGCGATTACCACGTCTAGGAGGGTTTCAGAGCTGGGGGCGCTGTCTATTGACCCGGCCCTCTGTTCCTTCAGGAAGGAGTCTGTGTTACTCCGCCTGGATCCGGCCTTCTTGCCCAAGGTCTCCTCCCCCTTCCATTTGGCACAGGACATAGTCCTGCCCTCATTCTGTCCCCGTCCGCGCCACCCGCTGGAAAAGCAGTGGCATTGCCTAGACGTACGTAGGGCCTTGAAAATTTATATGCTGAGGTCCGCTCCTTTTCGACGCTCATCTAGTCTCCTTGTGAGTTACCACCCACGCCACAGGGGAAAACGGGTATCTAAAACGGTCATAGCAGGCTGGATATCATCCTGCATTTCCGAAGCCTATAAGGCATCAGGGCTACAACCCCCTTGTCCAATTCTAGCACACTCCACTCGGAGTGCGGCCACCAATTCGGCATTTCGCTCCAGAGCCCCCTTAGCAGAAATTTGCAAGGCGGCTACCTGGAAAAGCCTCCATACCTTTACGAGGCATTATAAAATTGACACGCAGCAATCCGCAGAGGCCGCATTCGGTCGGCGGGTTCTCCAAGGGGTCATGGGTACTAGTCAAACTGGGCCCTCCCCTACCGAATAAACACGACTGCTTTGACACCTCCCTGGGTCCGAAGAAACGGACCTAGGGCCATAGAAAGGGCAATTGGGATTCTTACCGGTGAATTGCCCTTCTGTGGCCCTCCAGGGAGTTTATTCGGCCCGCCCGGGCTATATATTTAAGTTTGGTTCCCCTGAACGGGTAAGGGGGGTTCATCCCCTTCCAGGGGCCTTGGTTCAGTTAACCCCGAGGTTTCGGGAAAGGTTTTGTTATTATTTCAGCTCCAGTCCATCGGCTTGGATACTCCTGGGGAAGCGAGGGCGCGCTCTCCCTACGCATGCCCAGTCGAAAGTCAGTGCTGCCTCCTACTGGACGGAAGGGAGAACGCTCCCTGGGTCCGAATAAACTCCCTGGAGGGCCACAGAAGGGCAATTCACCGGTAAGAATCCCAATTGCCCTTTTTCACAATTGAGAGATGTAAATAGTGGTGTGCCCCAGGGATCTGTTTTGGAACCAGTGCTGTTTAATGGATTCATTAATGATCTGGAAAAGAGCATTAAGAGTGAGGTGAAATTTGCAGATGACACCAAGTTATCCAAGGAACACGAGCCGACTGTGAAGAACTGCAACAGGATCTTACGAGACTGGATGCCTGGGCACCTAAATGGCAGATGAGATTTAATGTGAACAAGTGCAAAGTGATGCACATAGGGAAAAATAGCCCAAACTATGAGTACACAATGCTGGGTATTAAGCTAGGAGTTTTACCACTCAGGAAAAGGATCTGGGAGTGACTGTGGACAACACACTGAAATCCTCAGTCCAGTGTGCAGCAGCTGTCAAAAAAGCAAACTGAATGTTAGGAATTATTTGCAAAGGGATAGAGAATAAAACTGAGGATGTCATAATGCCTCTATACAAATCAATGGTGTGACTGCACCTGGAATATTGTGTGCAGTTCTGGTCGCCCCATCTAAAAAAAGGCACAGCTGAACTAGAGAAGGGCAACAAAATGATAAAGGGTATGGAACAACGTCCTCCGTACAAAGAGAGGCTTGACAAGCTGGGTCTCTTCAGCTTAGAGAAGAGAAGACCAAGAGGGGACATTATAGAGTTTTATAAAATCTTGTGTGGTGTGGAATGAGTAGATAGGGAGCTGTTATTTACCCTCTCAGATACTGCTAGAATTAGGGGACACTCCATGAAACTAGCTGCCAGCAGATTTAAAACAAATACAAGGAAGTACTTTTTCACTCAAACTATTATTATTATTAGTAGTAGTAGTAGTAGTAGTAGTATTTGTATAGTGCCAGCAGTGTACCTGGCGCTTTACATAGCAATGAGATAGACGTGGTCCCTGCCTATGGCTTACAATCTAATAAACTAGGGAACACACCATACTGGTGGTAGATTTAAAACAAATAAAAGGAAGTATTTTTTCACTCAACGCATAATTAACTTATGGAATTTCTTGCCAGAGGATGTTGTCAAGGCCATTAGTATAGCTGGGTTTAAAAAAGAACTTGATAAGTTCTTGGAGAGTAGGTCCATTCATGGCTATTAACCAAGTAGCTTACAGAGTGAACTTACTGTCGGGAGTTGGGACTGAACAACTGGGAATGGATTGCCCATTGTGACTGTTGGTTCTTCTCCCGTGTGATTGAGATTGGTCACTGTCATAGAACAGGATGCTGGGCTTGATGGACCATTGGTCTGACTCAGTATGGCACTTCTTATGTTCTTATAAGCTCCTGCCAAAGCATTGTGTTCATGTGAGCTGCAAATGAATTAACAAAGAGGAAATGTGAGTGGGTATTGTCATGTTTGATATTTGGCAAGATTTGGGGGGGTGAGTGGCTTTGCAGCCACTACTCACCCCACATTCATGGTGTAAGAGCAGGACAACAGGGATCCATCATGGGTTCAGAGCACTTACACATTGTTTTTGTAAGGTCTGTTAAGGAACTTCACAACAACTACATATAAGAGGGGACAGTGAGGAATTGGAAGCTGTGAAAGAACCCATGAACCAGGTGCTCTCCCCACCATAGCTTCTTCTTGTCTCTCCTCTGCGCTCCAGTTTTGAGATGCAGAGGTCGGAAGACAGCACTGTGTGTCTGCTTGCCTCTCTGAACCAGAGTGCAGAAAGCTGTGGGGAGGGGAGGAAGCTTTCTGCTACTGCTCTCTGCAGTGCACTGAAACCCCATTGGTGAAACTGATCAGGTAGTTCTCCACACTGCAAGCCAATTCTCCCCTGTTGGCTCCCTGCCTGCCTCTCTGAACCACAACACAGAAAGTCTGTGCCACTTTCTGTACTCCAGTTCAGAGAGGAAAGCAAGGAGACAGCAGGTGTGTTTAGATGCAACTGTGTCAGGTGCTTAAGATGTTTGCCACGTGATTGTGCATTGTGTCTAAGCGCTGTCACCATTTTTGGCCACTGATCTGCCCCCTGTTAGCCTCCCATTAACTCCTCATTGGTTGCACTGATGTCTCGGGTGCAGCAATCGAGTGTTTTTCCGCTCCCCTAGGCTAATGTTGTGTCTGAAGACATTGGGTGGTGTGTTCACAGCCATTTCTGGTTTGTCTGCCCCAATTCCTCCCTGTCTGTTCCTAATCCTCCACTCCATGCCGCTACTGACAGCTCGTTCCTTGCTGCACACTGTGTTTGTGCTCTCTCGAGCAGCCGGGGAGGGTGGTGAGCTGTGAGGAATGAGCTGTTTAGCTGCAGCAGAGTGGAGGATTTGGGGCAGACTTGACTGCTCTCCCACATGGACTACAACTCTCACAATTCCATGGGAGTGCATCTGCAAGGAGAGCTTCCGGCGACAATTTGCAACAGTTCCCCCATAAAGTTTATGACCGTTTACGGACATTTACAACAATTCACAGAACTTTACAACATTTTCCAAAAATGTATGGCATTTCACATAAGTTTACGACGGTTCCCAGAAGTCCCGAAGAGTCTCCAGCACTTTTAAAAAGGCCAAAAAGGGCAACGTGCTTGTGCGGACAGCAGCAGCAAATATCGGTAAGTGCTGCTGCTTCAGTGGGGATTGCCATGTCATTAAGGTGATGTTGGATTGGCTATTACCGATCAAAAAAGTTGTTGTTGTCGCATGCCGTTTCACCCCTATGCAGGACTCCAATTAGCCCCTGGACATGGAACGGGAGCCGTTGCATCTAAGTACTGCAACACATTAAACACGGGTAAACACGCATGGCTATACAATGGTGTCAACACACATTCAGCCACCCCTTTAGGCACCTGTTGTTGTCTCTCTGCCTCTCAGAAACCAGAGTGCAGAAAAAGTGGGAGGAGGCAGCTCCTAAGAGTCCAGAACTTCTTTGAAGCTTCCATCCCACTGTGGCCCATTTATTATTATTATTATTAACAAATATTTATATAGCGTCAGCAGTGTACCTGGCACTTTACAAAGTAATAAAATAGACACGGTCCCTGCCCCTAGGACTTACAATCTGAGAGATAGGAGCTGGGGGAGAGACATAGGAAGGGGAACAGAGGGAGAGACAAGGGGTCTAACATTCATGAAGATGCGAGGTCTCAGGTACACGTACTTGGCTTGGTTACGATGAGAATGACAGCAGGCAGGTCCATGTGGCAAGGATAAGGGTAAAC
>QEPC01008108.1:3151726-3176758 GCA_003113815.1 Sphenodon punctatus | reverse complement strand
CCCACTGTCCCCAAATAATCCCCCCACTCCCCCCACTGTCCCCAAATCCCCCCACTTCCGAGTTAACCCCGCACCCCCAAATCCTCCTTGGGAAAAAATAAATTTGACTTACCTGATCCCTCGCAGTCGCAGCAGACACGTCTGGGCCCTCAAGTTCACTGCAACAGCTGCAGCTTGGAGCGAGCGAGTGAGTGATTTCCCGCCTTGCACAGCTGTAGCAAGGCAGGAGCTTGAGAGAGGCGACTTGCAAGTCGCCCCTCCAAGCAGTTGCAATGGCCTGGGCAATGGGTTCCATTGGAACCTATTGCCCAGGCTGGCCACGCCCCCCCCGCCCCCCCAAATGAATGTAGGTTAGTAGGTCGGCACTGGTGCCGACCTACGAGAACCTGCGGCTGCGCCTGCATGTTACAGGCAGCTGCGGGCAAACTTGCTCCGTCCCGTCCTCAGGTGCCGCTGGCGTGCGTATGCACAGCCCAGGGAATGCTGCTGCGCTCTGCAGAGCACTGATGTGGACACTTGAGGACACTCTCCTCAAGTTCAAACTTAAGGAGTGTATCGCGCGCATGTGCGGCAGCCCGGGGAGCATGTCTGTTTTCCTTTGAGGTTTGAACACTGACAGGACCTTTTTAAAGGTCCCGCCCTGTCAGTGTGCCACGCGGCTTGCTGCCCCGGCCCCCGCATCATGCTGGAGAGGGAGACTGAGTTGTGAGACAGCACTGGGGGCTTGTAGGGCACCGCCCCTAGCGCCAAAGCAAGGGGCCGCCGCTGACTGGGAGCTTTGCCCTCCTCAGGTATATCCACTTCAGCAGGTGAGGAGAGCTGCACTCTTGTCCTGTTACACAATGTAGACCCTCAAGGTGGTGTTGGTGGGTTTCCCTCAGGCAGAAGAAGGTCTTGGAGTTAGCACCCCATAGATATGCAAGGTGGAGTTCACACTTGCATCTCATTTATACTCATACTCAGAGCCATTGTTTGAAACTTTTTGCAGACTTGGACAGGTATCGCTGCTTTGATTACATTCACTCCATTGTTTGTTTCCTTGTTTTTTATACAACCATGGAAGCTAGAAAATTACTTTTTTATTTTCTTTATTTAATGAAAGATTACTAATATAATCCTATAAATCCAAGAGTGATGCTGTTGATGCTTAATTTTCAGGAAAGGAAGTTGCCTCCAGCTTTCAGCCTCTTGGGTTGTGGAGATGGGATCACCCCTGCTTGTCTGGCAGGACAGCCACAGAGGAGGGGATCCAGCAGGGTGGGAGGCACTGGTGGGGAGGCCACGGCCATTGGGGTCGTGATGGTCCAGGGTAACTATGGTCCCTCTGGGGACGGTATTCGACCTGCAAGGCGGGAGAGACACTTGGTGTCTGTTTCTCTCACTGGCCCCCAGGCAGGTGGTCAGATGGTTTAGGATCTGAGGGCCCCGGTCCTGGTTTTGATGCTGTTAAACGCGTGGTCAGTCGTAAATAAGTCATTTTTACAGTCCAGGAGTTAATCCTGGACCAGGCGGCCAACCTCGTGTATATTACAGAGACCTGGCCGGACATTGAGTTGGGGCCTATTTTGGCTGACCTTGTCCCAGCCGGGTACTCCATACAGCATCAACCCCAGCCTGGTGGATGGGGGTAGGGGGTGGTGTAGCCATTATTTTTAGGGAGGCCTGGTCCATTCAGAGGTATCTGGTGCAAATCTCGCTGGGTATTGAGGGCCTCCATCTCATAGTTGATTTGGCCAGAGACAAATTGGGGATGCTGCTAGTATACCATGCCCCTACCTGTGCTGCAGCATCTCTGCATGCTCTAGCAAAACTGATGTCAGAGGTGGTCTTGCAGTCCCCGAAGATGGTGGTCTTGGGGGACTTCAATATGCACACCAAGACTGGCCTTGGGGGGGCAGAGTGTGAGTTCATGGCCTCCAATGCAACCATGGACCTGTCGTAGGTGGTGAGAGGCCCAACAGGACACACACCTTGGATCTGTTTTTTTGCACTGGCCTTGAGGCAGGGGATCCATTGGTGGGGCAACATGTTGTTGGTGCCCTTGTCATGGACGGATCATTATCTCCTGAAAGCTGCTCTCCTGGCACATGTCAGCCCCCAGGAAGGTACTGGACCAGTTCAGTTGATCCGTTTCCAGAGGCTTATGGAACCAAAAAGGTTCCAGAACACTCTTCAGGAATTACTCTCTGACCTTGACAGCCGTTCACTCAATGACCTCATGGCTCTTTGGAACATCTTGCTGATGGAGGCCATTGACTGGATGGCTCCTAGGCATCCACTCCCTGGGCATTGGCAATGCAGGTCCATGCCAATCCATGCCCTTCCTGGCTGGTCAAGGCCAACTGGGATATTTTGGGGCCATTGCTGGCTGGGGTGGTCAGTGCCTCCCTTCGGGAGGGCAGGGTTTTGGGGTGCCTTAAGAAGGCTGTGATGTGATCTTGCTCAAGCAGCCATCTCTTGACACTGACTCCCTCGCTAGCTATCGGCCTATCTTTAACCTGCCCTTTTTAGCAGAGGGGATAAAAATCAATGACATTTTTTTTAAAAATCAAAAAAAATCCAATTTTTTAAAATTTAATTTGGATTTTTGGATTTTTTAAAAAAGATTTACTAAATTTCTCATTTAAAAAATAATGTGGTTAAAATTAAATCTCAGCATAAGCATGTTTAACCTACACTTGTTACAGTCTCTTAAAAATGAATTAATGGCTCTCTATCACACAGATTTAAAGGCTCCTTTTAAGAACCAATCTGCTCACTTCTCTCAAATTATGAATATTATTATTTACCCTTTACCTATACCTACTAATCAAACACAGGCATTCATTTCCTTTTCATCTCATGAAAATGGCCTTAGTATTCCGAGTAACTACCAGCACTTGCTTTTTGAAAGTTTTGGGCCCTTAGTTTCTAAACATAGCAGACTAAGGGTAATTTCAGACGTGACAGACCCAGAGGCCCACCACGCTGAACCCTGGACCAAGATCCATCTCAGATCCCGGTCCGTGATCAGGTCGGCCGTCCTTCAGACGTGCTGGCCTGATCGCTAACGGGGATCGGGGAGGGGGCGGGGCTCCACGGGGAGGGGGCAGGGCAGCACAGCGCGACATGCGGCTGCACAACCCCGCTGCCTCAGCCGCCCGCCCTCGGGGAGACAGGCGGGCGCAGCGGCCAATGCGGCCGCTGCGCCCAATCGCGTTCGGGGCCACAATCCGGGATGGGGCAAGGTAACACGTTATTTTTGGCCCATCCCGGATCATGGCCAATCTAACCATGGTTCTGGACCTCCGGCTGACCAGAGGTCCAGAACCATGGTTAACTTTGACCCCCGCCAGAGATTCACCATGGTGAACATCTGGCAGGGGTCAAACACACGTTCACGGGAACGCCGCCACCACAGGGAATCCACTGGGGTTCAATCGTTTTCGTAATGTCTGAAATACCCTAAGTCACGTGCGAAGACACAGGGCTGCAATGAGCAAAAGTCTTACTGGATAATTGTTTATCGTTGTGTGATCATGGGGTGAAGCATTGGTCGGGCCCAGGTGGGCCAAGGCAGAGGAGTTACATAGGAAAGAAAGTGAAACAGAAAGAAGCACTGGAAAGAAGGGAAGACAACATTATTCCGTGCACAGCTTCCTGAAATCACAGCTAATAAATCGACTGGGAGTTGAAAAAGCAGGAAAACTTGTATTTCTGTTTGTCTGTGAATAAAAATGACAGCGGGAGTGAGGAGGTGAATGAGATCTAGTTTTAAACGTTTTAAGGACGGTCTTTATTATTGTGATGACTTGTCTGTTAGAGTTAGCAAAATCTGAAAATAAAAAAAATTAAAGTTTTAAGGACAGCCTAGGAAACTCAGGAGACTGCTGCAAATGTGAAACATTTATGTAACATTTAAGATTGTTTAGTTTAATAAAATACGTTATACGTGCTAATTTGTGTGTGATTTACTTCTTAATATGCCTAATATACTCACTGTGTCTGTGCAGCTTGACACAGATAATGAGCAAAGGTATCCATTAAATAAACCATGTATTATGTACTATTTCCCTAAAATTAGTTAAAAATGAAAATCAAGTTATCTAAAAAATTATGCAAAGTATACCCTCCTAGATGGTGTAAATGCTCTATTGAGTTGTAAATTAACATGTTTTAGTGATCATATTTGCACCATTGTTTAGGATATATCTGTGAAGAAGTATCCATGGGAAACTTGATTTAAATTTGTTTTTTCTCTTGATTTAAATCAGTGATTTGAATCACCTTGATTTAAATCAATCCACCCTACTTTTTAGGGAGGGTTAGGGGTCTCCTAACTGTCACCAAGGGCAGACCCACGTAGAGCGCGTTGCAGTACTCCAGTCTTGAGGTGATGAAGGCATGGATTATAGATGAGATGCCAGGTCAGATTTTGAAAACTACAGTTGTAGACGGCATATCAGACCTAATTGACAAAAGGCACTCCTCACCACTGCCACCATCTCAGCATCCAGGTGGAGTCGCGAACTGAGGAGCACTCCCAGAATCCCAACCTGGGGGGCCAGGGAGTGGCTCAGCAGCTTCAGGAGCATCTGGACCGCATCAGATTTCATGATCCCTCACAGTCTGGCTTTCGCCCAGGGTATGGTACTGAGACTGCGCTTCTGGCCTTGGTTGTCAACCTTCGCCGTGAATTGGATCTGGCCGATCAGCCTTACTGATCCTTTTAGATCTGTCAACTGCTTTTGACATGGTTGATCATGAGATGCTGGTGACCAACTTGTGGGACCAAGCGGGAGTGGGCGGAATTGTTCTTGAATGGTTCCTCTCCTTCCTATCCAGGAGGACTCAGCACGTGGTACTGGGGTACCATTTGTCGTCTCCCCAAGGTCTCACGTTTGGAGTTCTGCAAGATTCTATTCTGTCCCCTCTCTTGTTCAACGTGTACATGCATTTGTGGGAGGTCGTGAGAGGGTTTGATGTTCAGTGTCATCAATATGCTGATGACACCCAACTTTACCTCTCTTTCTCAGCTGACCCAGGCCTGGCAGTTTCGGTGCTTAGTCGGTGTCTGGCTGCTGTGGGGAACTGGATGAGGGCGAGCTGTCTGAAGTTGAATCCTGACAAAACAGAAGTGATGCTGGTGGGAGGAACTGAGGAGTTGGAGACTCCCATCATTGATGGGGTTCGCCCCTCCCTGGCCCCTCAGGTTGGGATTCTGGGGGTGCTCCTCGGTTCATGGCTCCATCTGGATGCTGAGATGGCGGCAGTGGCGAGGAGCGCCTTTTGTCAATTAGATCTGATACGTCTTCTTCGACCGTATATTTCAGAATCTGACCTGGCATCTATCATCCATGCTTTCATCACCTCAAGACTGGACTACTGCAATGCTCTCTATGTGGGTCTGCCTTTGGTGATGGTTCAGAGACTGCAGCTGGTGCAGAACGCGGTGGCCCATCTCCTTATGAGGACAGGGCACCGAGAGCACGTAACATTGATACTCCATATGTTGCACTGGCTGCCTATAGCCTTCCAGGCCCAATTCAAGGTGTTGGTGTTGACCTATAAAGCCCTACACGGTCTGGGTCCCACCTACCTGTAGGACCACCTCACTCCGTGGGCTCTGGATCGGCCCCTGAGGTCTGCCAGGAGTGCCCTCCTTGAGATCCTTCAGGTGTTGCTGGTGGGAACCATGGGGAGAGTGTTCTTGGTGGCCGCACTGAGGCTGTGGACCTCCTTCCCAGTGAAGGTTCATCTGTCCCCAGACCTTTCCTCCTTCTGTCAAAAATGTAAGACCCGGCTGTTCCACCAGGCTTTCAGTGGGGGAGATGGGTAGTGGCTTGGGGGGGGGAGTTTAGGAGGGTTTGTTTTTTGACCTCCTGCAAATCATATTTATTGATGTTGATTTATTTTTTAAATTAATTGTTTTTATGTATTTATATCTTTTATGAGCCTTTTGTTAGCCGTGGGCAGGATCGGTGAGGGGTATACATTTAAAAAAATAAAAAAATAAATACATTTATCTTGTCAGCCACACGGAATTGGCCCCTCCCTCCTCCCCTGCAACACCAGAATACTTCTCTGCCTTCCTGGAAAAATATAAACTCTGCTGTCTTTAATGTTAGGATCCTGCAAAACAAATTATAAATTAAGTGGAGAAAATGGGGCAGCATTCACGTATTCAGCAACTCTATTCTGTCTTGGAGTGAACAACATGACATACAAATCACTGTGAAAGAACACCTGGGAAATATTTTTGAATATATATGGTCTCAGCTCCCAATTTAACCATTTTGAATGTTTCTTGTTGGTAGTTTTTACTAGCACAGGACTGGCTAAAAATGGTTGATCAGTTTCAGAATTCACACCATAACTTTGTCTGTGATCCACAAACCACTTAACTCCTGGTAGCCCAATTGAAGTCCTATGGGGAAAGGACATTACCCTATCGAACTCAGTGGGATTATCCCAGAGTAAGTGGTTTGTGGATTGCAATCTTTGGCCCTTTTCAAATGGACGCGCCCCCCCCCAAACGTGTGGGGGCATCCATTGGAATGGTGGGTGCAGAGGGAATGGCGGGTGGGCAGTGCGTGGGGGTGCATTCCCACAAACCCTCACCCACCTCCACCCATCACCCACACACAGAGCAACGGACGCCAATGTCGGATGCTCCGTGCGTGGAGGTGGGTGGGGGGTCTGTGGGAATGCACCCCCATGCACCGCGCCTGTTCGAAAAGGGTCTTTGATTGTGAAGAGTGCCATTATAAATTTTTTAGACTGCTGCATTTTACAGTGTATTTGTTGAGAAATGCTTCAGTGGGTGATTGTGAATAATGTTCTAAAGGCAAGCATTCAATTTGTCACGTGTGGACTCGTACTTAGCATATGCATTTATACTCAGAACTGTTCATTTATACGCGGAACATGTAGCTTTTTGTGTGTTTTATTTGCTAGTACATTTTCCCTCATAATACTTGGATGGCAGATGCATAATAAATGTCCCTGTGGTTTTATGCATTTCTGGACTGGTTTGTGTGTCATCTTACAGTAGATTTGCAATATAAAAAGCTAACATTTCAAAATATATACTTAAATTTAGGTATGCGAAAAGGCTTATAAAGTGACAAAAATGTGAAAAGAATGTATTCTTTGTCATTAATAATTAAACAGACCAGGATATTTATGATAATGTGTTCAGATTTCCCTGAATTGTGCCAGACCGGTGACATTAATTGCAAAGAAAGCCCGTCTGTGTGTCATGCTCTGTCTTTAACAGTTCAAAACATGGCAGCTACGCAAAATGAATTAAGGATGGTTTTTCTTTCATAGGCCAAGGGTAAAGAAAGACAGTGGTTGAGACACCAGGCCATTGGAGAACTAGATGATGCCAAAATAATTGATGGACTGACAGGCGAGAGAGCCATCTACAAACGACGCGGAGACCTTGAGCCACAGGTATTTTGACTGCATGTAGTGACTGTGCTGATTCCGACACACACTTAGGGGGTCGAGATTGAGGCAGCGACTCAAGGTGTTTTTGAGCCATCACGGATATTAGAGCCATCACGCGTTGATCCTGCCTCCATCATGGGCAGGATCAGGCCCAGTTGCCGAACAAATGTGTTGGTGGCCAGCAGTGGGGAGAGGGCGGGGGGACATGTGGATGTGGTCTGCATGGCTCCACCCTCTGCACTGCTCAGCACAGCCTGGCCCCCTCCCTGACAGGCGAGTTCGGTGGCCTATCAGGCCGCTGCACCTGCCTGGAAAAGCTCCAGCCACCGGCCAGTTAGGTAGAGCAGGCCATCAGACGTGATGGCCTGCTCGGGGTTGCCTTTCCCACACCATGGCAGGGCTAACTCTGGGATATGCGCTGGCAGGGAGCCCAGCATACAACCCAGAATTAGCCCTGCCACAGTCCAGGGTAAACTCTGCTCCCGCCTGCAGCAAACATCTGGTGGGCAGGACCAAATATGACACCACCATGGGTGACCACGCCGGAGTTAACGTGGCCACCCGTAGTAGCGTCGCGTTTTAAAATATCCTCAGAGAACTGTCAGGCAACTCAGGGGTCATCCCCCTGCACCACACAGAAAACCCACCAACAAGCCCACACAGAAAATCCACCAACAAGAAACAGAACCTGCAATACAAATTTGCCACAAGTAGAAACTGGGAGTGACCAGTTCACACCAATGTCTGAAATAACAGGGAATAATCTTATAAAAGAAAAATCCATAGTCCTCTTGGGATAAATTGTCAGGCAGTCAGTGTACCCATCTTTTTTCAGGTGTATGCTTCCCCCCCCTCCCCCCCAAGAAAAATCTAAAATCCAAATTCTGTGCCACGGAAACCCCAGTTCTGCAGGCAGAAAATCCAAATTCTATTAGCAGAATGAATTATGCAAATTAACCAAATTGTGTGTGTGATGCAATTTTTTATTGCAAATAAGTTTCCCAGTAACTCGTTTCATGTTTTGAAAAGAACCACAAAATACCTCACAGCAGAGGGGCCTGCTGCCAGCAGCCTGACAGAGCTGGCACCTCATTGGCAGCCGACTAACAATGCTCCCTACTCGGGCTGTCGTTTCATGGTGGCGAAGACGATTTCTGCTTAGATTTGGCCAAATGTCAAATTCTTCCCACAAAAACGGTCATGATTTTGGCTGCGCAGAATATATGGGGCCCTGAATACAGGCTCTTTAAATTCACTGCTTCCCAGTGGTGCTGGTCAACTGGTATCTCTTTCTCTTTTTATGATGATGATTTAAAAAAATAATTGTTTGAATATCTGAAATAATAAGTAGGCCTAGGAACAACTGATAGTTTAAAAACACTTCTCTCATCTTTTTTCCTCATTATATTTATTTTATAATAATTTGCCAATCCAAAAAACATCCTTAAGTTTGATCCTTAATATCATGAAGTAAACCATTCTTGAAAACTTTCATACCATGGTGAAGTATGTTCGGTATGAGAGAAGTTTGTGACAAACAAATGTATCTGTTGCATTTAAACTACAAGGAGCATGCAAAACTAAATACTCAAAGGATGGCTGAATGCAGGAGAAATATTTTGAAACCAGTTAAAGATAAGAGAAACATTTTAAGCATTTGTTTCCTAAAACGTTTTGCCAAGCCATCTTTTTTAATGAGCGTTGTATTTGGATCCAGACACATCTTCTTGTATATGTAATATATGTAATAAAAACGCCTTTTCTGAACCTCATGTGACAGAAATGGTTAAAACAGATGTTTCTTTTTCACTAAGAAAAATAAAGCCTTCTAGACAGAGCAAACGACCCAAGATGTTAATCAGAATAAGATTTCAAGCATTTTTTAGAAAGGAATTAGCCTCGGCAGCAGACATGCTTTCTATACTTTTGCCAGGTCCCTGCTGGCACCAGGACTCAAGTGGAAGCATTTCTCTTTTGACTTGTTGGCAGAAAGTGTAAATCTGAGGTCCCTTTTACTGAAATAAGGAGCTAATCAGAAATCTGCCAAACAAGAGGAGAGGTTCTGTAAACTTGTGTGGGATTTTGTCTCCTGTCGTGGAGCACTTACACCAAGAGAGAGATGCCTACCATGTTCTATTTTAGGGGGAAATATTTTTAATTCTGTACTATTAACCAGGACTTTCAAATATATAAAAGTGAAATCAACATCAGAGCTAAAATAAATAGATATATTTAGCCACTTATTTTAGCTGGATATATAGCAAAGAGTAAGGGTAGCCTAGTGGATAAGGTATTGGACTTGGACCTGGAAGTCCAGGGTTTGAATCCTGCCTTAGCCATGGGTAGCCCCTCACTGGGTGGCCTTGGGCAAGTCACTGGGTGTTTTTAGACTAAATGCTATCCTGCATGGCCACCCAGGAGCTACAAACCCCACTGCTTATCTGAAAGTGGAGCGGGGGGATACGTGCTCCCATGAGTTACAGAGCACACACCCCCATGGCTGTGCACAGAGCACTGCTGGGAAATCTGGAGCTTGCCATGTGGAGGCACAAATAGCTCTGTGGCAACCAGTGGCCATGGAGCCTCTGCCTGTATGAACTGGGGTGGCCAATCATGCCAGCAGATGGGTCCTCTGCTCATAAGCACTGTGGGTAGGGGACATGGCCTTTACAAGTCACAAGAACTGGCCCGGAGCGCTGGGTAGCCTGTGCTCACACTGGGGACATGTCAATTGCAAAGGCCAGCCTGGCGCACTTCCCCCTCCCCCATGGTCTGCGGCAGAGGGAGTACGTGGCAGCTTGCCTCTGTGGCTCGGGTAGCCATGCTGGGAGCTGCCCATTAGAATCCCTCCCCACATGCTCCACCTGAGTTGGGTGCTCCCTGGCAGTTCCACTCACTGGCCACAGACACACACACACACACCCAACCCCATCACCGTTTAGTTCAAAAACACCCACTGTGTCTAATCCTCGCTTCCTCATCGGTATAATGGGGAATAATAATGACCTACTTCTCGGGGTTATTTTGAGGGAGAGCTAGATAGCAATTTTAAAGCACTTTGAACACTGAAAGTGCTTTAGAAATAATAAAATAATAATATATCTTTCATGCTGAGAAAGCGGGGTTTCTTTCCCCCTGATGTTTTGATTTTTACTTTTAGTATTCTCTTCTTACTGAAAGTGTAGCTTTCATATTTGCAAGTCTCTCTCTTCCTGTGGTCCTTTGCTTGTTCAGCTTGGGAGTCCCCAGCAGAAACCTAAGCGTCTGCGTCTGGTAGTGGATGTTTCCGGCAGTATGTACCGCTTTAATGGAGTGGATGGACGACTGGAGCGCTCCATGGAAGCTGTCTGCATGGTCATGGAAGCTTTTGAGAATTACGAGCACAAATTTAAGGTAACTGTAACTGGGCTGGGAGTTCAGTGGTAATGAGTAGTTCCACAGACTTGTGTACAGAAGTGGAAAAAAGAATTTCATCACTCAGTTCAGCCAAAGAACATCATTCATCCATGCAAGGGAATATAGACTTTGGCTGCAATCCTGAAACCATTTGCAGGCTCATAAGTCTCATTCATTGCGATTTATGAGCTTGCAAGTGGCTGCAGGATCGTGACCTTTAACTAAATATGTTGCCAGTTACTTGAGAATAATACCAGGTAGCTGATTGGGAGCACAAGAGAAGAGGTTGTAATTTATTTTAAGTTTCAGTTTGTTTGTTTGTTTGTTTTAAAAAAAAGATTGTTACTATTTAAGTCCATACATAAGAGAGCTCAGAGCACACGAAAGCATGTCCATACTAGAGCCCTGCATCCGCTCTGAAATTAGGTTTGAACCCAACTGCATGGGGACTGACCCAAGCCTGGTCCCAATGTAGTTGGGCTCTTCCACAACCAGGCTGCACCAGCACAGAGTGCCATGACATCACTGTGCTCCATGGGGGCAGGGCTACATAAGAACGGGGGTGGGGGTAAGGCATTCTCTGACCCTTTTCCTCATGCAGCACCACCTCCATGGAGAGCGGTGACATCACAGCAGTCTGTGGGAGTGGGACCTCTTGCCTGCTGAGGTGTCCAGCCTGATCCAAGTCCAAGGGACTTGGACCAGGAGTGCTCAGGAACCAAACTGAGCCTGATGGGACTCCAGGGTCCAGTCCAGATTTAACGCACTGGTGATGTACCATAAGGATCATCCAGCTCCCTTCTTCTCCATCACACCCATCCTGGGCTACTTATTGGAAAGGAAGGGAAATCTCCATTTAACTTGAAGGTGCCTCTCGCAGGGTTCAACGACATGTGTGACAACTTTAAAGGGTCACTCTAGCTACATCTGCTGCAGAGTCTTCCCTTGCTCCAGCTGAGTGGTTATTTGGCAAATGGGCTAATCAAGCACTGCTGAGCATGACTTAGCTGTACAGCCCCACAGTCTGTCAGAGAGAAGGGAGCATGGTAGAAGCTATTTGGAGGGCTATTTAACATGGAGGCCCCAGGAACCCACAGAATAAGGCAGTTGCTGCGGAGGGGGCTGGAGGTGGAAGCCCTAAGAGACCTCCTCAGTCAGTCATCTAGGGCAGAGGTGGCCAAGATGTTGATCATGATCATCATCCTAGGCATTCCCCAACTTGCTGGCAAATTTATGGGGCAAAGGAGGGGCAGGGAGCTCCGCCTCCCTCCCCCCACCCCCAGCATGGCCACACACCCCTATTACTATGGTGTCACAATATAGGGAAAGGGGGCGTGACTGTGCCAAAGGAGAGCTCTTCCACCCTTTCCAGTGTAGCTACGTCCCTTTTTCCAGCACTGTGATGTGTCAGCACTCAGGAAAGGGAAGTGGCTACCCCAGAATGGGACAAGACAGACTTCTCCGCTCCATCGCACCAACATTTTCTGAGAGGATCTAGTTAGGTGGTCGGATCGCCCAGGGCTGCAGCCTGTGCAGGGTCACTCGCTGCTCAGACAGGTTTGTCTGCTCTTGAGATGACTGGGATAAGGTGGAAGGCATACAACTTGTAAATAAAACTGGGGAACCACGTACATATACCCAGAGTGCTCTGCAAAGGGAATAAGAACTGAGTTTATGCCCTTTTCTCTGCTTCTTCACAGTGGTGTTTGGCAGTTTTTTTCATTTTTAACCATGGAATTAATAGGGACATCAGGTTTGTGCTCTTTTGTTTTTCTGGCACTTGTTCTTGGAGGACTCAGAACATGAGCTCAGCCCTTCACTGAATGATGGCATGAGCTCATCTCTTGACAAGCTTTTCCTCCAGCTGTTCAGTTATGTCATATAAATGTGTGTTAATAAAAACAAAAATCAAGGGCTTTACACATCATGAATAAAGATTCTATCCTCTTGATTCTTGGTCCTCAACTCTGTTTTGTGGCTCTGATGGCATAATTAAACTAATTACCTAGTCATCAACAGAGCCTTCCAGGAAAACAGGGTAAGCAAGACCTGAATAGCTGATAGAAGAAAGAAGCTGGGAAGAACAAACTTCCAAGAAGTCCTTTTTAATCACAATTAAAGGAGGGAGCAGGTTAATTTTTATTTTTTTTATTTTTTTTTAAGGAAAGAGGCAGCGGTTTTATATTTATCCTTTTGTAGATCATCTCTAAGCCTTCCAGGGCAAATATTCCCAATCTTCTCTGTTCCAGTGCCGCTATCCCAGAGGTTCTCAGCCTGTGATTTGGGATCCGAAGTGGGGTCCCACCATTTGTGGATGGGTCACAATCCCAATTGATACTTGAAACACCTTGCATGCCTGTTTTGTTGTCTGTGGTCATGAAACTATATTGAAGTCTCAAAAATATGGTTGCACAGACCCAAAACTTGAACTACTGCTCTGCCCTGTTAGCACCTACTCTAAATTTTTGGTACCTGGTCTGCTCCTAAAATTGCAAAGACATTAACTGATTATCTCTTCTGATATCCTCCTGTTCACGTTACCAAGTGTCGTGCACTTTCAGTCAGAAATATCTTTGGTAGGGTGGTTCTGTGCAACACCTAAGCCAAACAGCACCTTTGAACATACAGATAGTTAGAAACGTAACTAATTGTAGCTACAGTTTCAAACATCATCATAACAATAATAATAATAACCACCACCACCTTTATTTTTATATAGTGCCCCCTGCAATGGCACTTGGAGCACGTTACATATAACTAATAAATAATTAATTAATTTAGCACAACCCTGTGAGGTAGGTTAGGTTGAGAGAATATTGTGATTGTCCTACGGTCACCCAGTGCGTTTCTAGCTAAGGCAAGACTTGAACTGGGGTCCCGCCGTACCTCCCGGTGCAAGTAATGCCTACTTGGGCATTACACCACACTGGGTCTTATCTTAAAATAATCCTTAATATCATTTTAAGGATTGTGAAAATGCATGTTATTGTGACTACAGCTAGTAAATGTGGAAATTGCCACTCTGATGGCATTGAGCAGTGCGTAACATTCATTAGAATCATTTTACATGCATTAGACACAGCATTGTGAAGGGGACTGAAAATTTATTCTAAGGGACTCCTCTCTGTTGCCCCTGAATTCAACCTTGGGGACTTTCCTGCACTAGCACTCCATTCATGAAAGTGACGGTGGGTGGGTGGGGGCATCAGTGAGTGATTCTTGTCCCTGGTTCTATCTTAGTCTGCCCCAGTGTGAAGTAGAACAGGCTAGGGGCTGCTCCAAACTGAAGGAAGTAGGGTGTTATACTTCTTCCATTTCCCCACTGATCACTCGGAGATGATGAACCTGTAGTCTGTGAGCCAAATGCAGCCCTGTCTCTCCTGAAATCTAGCCTTCTGTGGCTCTCCCATGGCTGCTATCAAGGTGGCCTGTTGTCAGGAGTGTGCTGACCCAAGTTGCTGTGAAAAGGTCTCTCCTGCTTCTTGTCTTCATGCAAGCTCCATCTCTGCATCTCCCCAGCCAACCAGGAGGGGACTGTCTCTTCCTGCCAAGCAGCTGGCCCCTCCCTCAGCTTTGTTTTTGGTGTAGCCCACTAGCCAGTCCTACATTGCACATGCATCTGTGCCTGGAGGTGGAGGCAAAGGGATGCAAATTGCAATTGTCCACCCTCTGGCTCCTGCCCCTTCTAAACCTTTTAGGCGATGGACCTGGCTGTATATCAGAAAGGGGAGAATGTAAAAGGGCTCTCCCACCCCTTTCAGAACTGACCATGTCCCCTTTCCAAGTGTCACTACGCTCAGAAAGGGAACATTTATTATTATTTTTATTATTATTAATTAATTATTATTATTTTTATTTTATTTTATTTATTTATTAGCAAGCATTTATATAGTGCTAGCAATGTACCTGGTGCTTTACAAAGTAATGGAATAAACACGGAACATTGTCATGTCAGAAAGGGGTGGGGCAGCCCTTTCACCACACCCCTTTCTGGCATGGCCACACCCCTTTTGAAAAACCATAGCATCATGATGCTTGGAAAGGGATGTTGTCATGTCAGAAAGGGGTGAGTGAAGGGGCTGTCCTGCCCCCTTCCCCATCCCTAAATTAAATTCTGCTGGAGCCCTGTGCTCATGTAGCTCCAAAAGAGAAGAGGTCCTCCCCCCTCTCCCCCCAGGTTAGGCCAGTCAGAGCACAAGAACTCCATGGGCAAGCAGTCCTCGCTAGAATCCCCAAGGCGAGACAGGGATGTGGCCCCACCCTGCACCTGACCAGCAGAATTTCTCCTCACCCAATGGAGGGTTGACGAGATCCTAGGCCCTTGAAATGGGCGACTTATGTAGCCTGAATCATTTAGTTCTTAACGCATGTGGACTGGGCCCTGACAAAAACCAAAACAAGAGGAATAACAAAATGCTCATCAGTATCAGTCTGGAGATTCCAGCACATACCATGGCGTCAGAAAAGCCAATGAGTGCTGGAGAGTTGCTAAACGTCTGTACTGAATCTGTTGTCTGATGTTTGAAATAACTACAGCCAATCTATCCAAAATTGTGAGCACACAACCAACAGGGTTTTTTGCCCATAGAGAAGCCTTCACCACCATCTGTCAGCTTTCCCACTACCAGCATTGGAAGTGCTTGCTGGAGATAGACTTTAGCTTGTCCTTATATTAAGGTAGCAATCATAAGATTTTTGTTTTATTTGATTTATTCAAGTGGTTTTTGTTCAACACGATCACCTCTCAACATACCAGCTCTGTATGTACTTTTCAGTGGAACACTTTAGACTCCACTGCCCCAGACTTTTGTAGCAGAATTATACAGCTACGGAAACATAATGGGACGCCTGGGGCTCTCCCCACTGTGTACGCAGCCTTTCATCTCTTTTACAGACCTCTGAGAAGTGACAGGTGGATTTTTTAATTATTATTATTATTATTATTATTTTAAAGGGCTTGTAACACTTTTCTTGTCAGATCAGGATGAGGTCATGCAAACAACTTGTCAAACATCTGAACTGGGCTTTCACAACCCACTTCTTAGGTGCCAGCTCACAGAAAGGATGGTGAATTCAATTGCTAGAAATAAATGGTCATTGCGAAAAGCTAAGAATGTGATCCTACTCTCACGTTATGCTAGTGCTAAGCTGTTGATTTATTTAAAGAGTAAAAAGCAAGGCCTAAAAATGTAACTTGTACTGCTCTTTATTTTCTTTCACTTGGACAGCTTTAACCGTTTTGCCTCATGTGACCCAAAAGCTTGTGCAGCCTCTCACCAACAGAAGTTGGTCCAATAAGAGAAATCATGTGAACTTACTTTTTCTGTAACGTGTGTGAGGTAATAGTAAAGAACTAGAGTAGTTAGTTCCTTTATACAGATCAAAGATATCAGCTGCGGTCAATATTTGCTGGTGATAAATGTCAATAGCCTTTGATCACAGTTCACGGCTTTAGCAGCTAACAATCACTCATAAATCTTAAAACATCACCATTTCATTGTTTTTCATGCAGTATGATATCATTGGGCATTCAGGAGACGACTTCAACATTGCTTTGGTCAGGAGTGACCACGTTCCCAAGAACAATAAGCAAAGGTTAAAGATTCTTAAGGTAAATCCTGTTGATAAACAACTCTGGATAGGTAAGGATTCTTTAAGATGCAAGATATGTTTCTACAGGTCATAGAAATCAACAATGAGGGTTGAAGTAGCTGGGAAAGGGGAGAAAAAGAGAGGCAGACCATGCACAAACACAGAGCTTGAGAAAAACCTTGCAGCCGTTTTTATAATCTGTGCCAAACTAATCCTCCAACGAAGTGTATCTCTTGAAGAATCCTGCATTGTCTCTTAATGGCTATAGTAAAGACTAAACAAGCCTAATTGGTTTCTACAGTGACCTATTGCAGCTCTCCTAAGTAATAAGTATTATTATTCTTGCCATGTAATCAGCAGATGAGGAGAAATGCAGGGTGATCGAATATAATTATTGTTTATGCAAAGCTTTGAGGATGTGAAGTGCTGCTGTAATATGTAAACTCCAGACAGAAAATGTGCTGAACCACAACGGTAAAAAGAACGAGTACTCGGAACATACTAGGAAACTTTGATTGCATTCAGAGGGGAGAAAAACTGAATATATTGCAGATTTTAACTTGTCAGCAGAACAAGAATGTAGTATTATTGTGCATTATATGTTGCCTGACAGTCTCAAAGCGCACTAGCAGTGTTGTCCAGCAACTTCTGAATGAATAGAATCCCTTAGTATATTAAGAAATTGGCAGTTTCATTAGACTTTGGTGTTCAGGGTTTTCTACTGACAGAACATCCTTGCTTTTATGCAGGAAATGGTTTCTACGTCCACATTCTTCTGAATGCAGAAATAAGAAATTTCCCCCTATAATTAAAAATGCAAATATACGTAAAGTGTGTTAAATGTTTGTTTTTATGATATGCCTGGCATCCTGTAACAAGGTTCTACACTTTCTGGAATAATGAAGTCTAGTGTAGTATTTTGGGTATATGTGTTAGTGGGATTTGGCCATGATATGAGGCTGCCCAACCCCTTTCTTTTCCCCTCAGCTTGATAGGAATGGGAAAAACCTAGACCCCTGCCTTTTTTCACCATTACCCCACTCTCCATTTGTGCAGGCCAAATTCAGGCCATGGGCATGGGTCTTCTGCTTAAGAGACACTGCAGACTAAAATTGAATCATTCAGATTTCTGTTTTAAATTATATGCAGTAGAAGCATTCTTCTCCGGACCTTTCTAATACAAATCCTTCCTCATTCCAGACAAGTGTAATGTCTCCTCTCCCCCAACTCCCTCACGTTCTGCGTTACTGGGAAAATAAAACCCTTTGTCTCCAGATAAAAAGCATCTCCCCTGAGGTGTCCTGATAGAGGGCTTTCCTGAAAATCTTGTTGTAATTAATTATTATTATTTCTATAGCGCCAGCAATGTCTCTGACACTGAACAATAATAAATTAGAGACAAGTTCCTTGGGCAGGCCCAAGGGGCTTACAATCTAGGATGAACAAGGGAGAGGGGAAACATAGGGAGAGACAGAGATACCTTCATTAGGTTGAAATGTCGCAAGTGCTTGCCTTACTGACAGGGGAGACGAGGATTCTCAGTGACAAAGACAGTAGAAAGAGCATGAGTGAGCAGCTTTGGAGCAGGAGGAGCTTGGAAAAGCCTGACAGAAGAAAGAGATTTTTAAGAGGGAGCAGAGTATATGTTTGCAAGGAGGAAGTTTCAGGGAACAGCAAAGGAGAAGGGGCAATGGCAGTTTAGGGAGTGGGAGACTGAGGGAAGTGAGGGAGGTGGCAGAGAAGGAGCAAAATCAGAAAGGGAGGAGCAAGGCCAGGAAGGGGGGAAGCCAAGGGGGAAGCCAGTGGAGGGAGTAGAGGAAGGGCTGAACATGATCAAAGTGGTGGATGACTTTAGCAGCAGAGCGTCAAGCAGAAGTGAGTGTTGGGGTGAGAGCAGTGAAGGCCAGTAAGAAGGAGGCTGCAGTAGTAAAGATGAGAGATGACTAATAATGGATTAGAATTTTGGCAATGAGGACAGTAAGGAAGGACCAAATCTTAGCAATTTTATGAGGAGAAAAGTGACAGGCATTAGCCACAGACTGAGGCTGCTTTCCTACGAGGGCCTTCTTCCCGCTATTAATATTACAGCGCTATCTCTAACTCACATGACGTAAGAAGGGGGAACCCGTCATACTTCCACAATGTCACACTACTTACCAGATCGTGATGTCCCTGCAAAGGCTACATTTCCCTGCAAAGGCTACATCATTCCTGTACCATGGAAGAAAAACCCCTCCCTGCTACCCTATCCCCATGTTCCTTGCCCTGCTCAGCCGTTCCAGTTCTGGGCTGTAGCATCCAGGCTGTGCAGAGCAGACGGGTGCTGTGCAGAGTGCTACAGCCCTTCCTTTTTTCTGTCCTCGACTTCTGCTCAGCTGCTCTACGGTAAAAAGAGCAGTCGGAGAACCGCTCACATTGTTAGATGTCTGTGCCGCATTCAAACACACAAGATTTCCAGGGGACAAAGTACCTGCAAAAAGACATGCTTTCAAATGTTTTTAATTTCTCGCAATAAGAACTCCCGTCACTGTAAAGGTAGGTTTTGCATGCCCTGCCTCCTGCAAATACAATTCCCGGAGTTCGCACAGCTGACTCAAAATAGTGTATTCCCACAAGCATCTGTATAGCACTAAAATAATAATAGCAAGAAAAAAGTCTCCTCGGAAAGCAGCCTGAATCTGAGGTGCAGAAAAGGAGGAGGAGCCAAAGATGAATCTCAGGCTATGGGCCTGGGGGACAGAAAATATTGCAGATTCTTCATTAGAATGTCAAGCAGCACGCACACTCTAGAGCCTTCCGTCTGCATAGGTGCAGGAAAGGATTTCCTCCCTTGCATGTGTGCATATTAAAATGTACATTTACTATTTAGCATAGTCTCTCTCTCTCTTGTATATTTATCCTGTTGTGTTCACAGGTTATGCATGCCCATTCTCAATTCTGTATGAGTGGAGACCATACTTTGGAAGGGACAGAGCATGCTGTTCGGGAAATTGCAAAAGAAGAGGCTGATGAGTACTTCGTCGTAGTCTTAAGCGATGCCAACCTCGAACGCTATGGAATCCCACCATCCCGATTTGCCCAAGCCTTGACCATCAACCCACAGGTCAATGCTTTTGCCATATTCATCGGATCCTTAGGAGATCAGGCAGACAGGTAATTCAATGCATTTAGGAAGGAAAAATAGACTGTATTTCCTAGCAGCGTGAACACACAGAATGCTTTCTAAGCAACAGGTCCAGCTGCTTTGTGTTTGTGTTCTGCACCATGGAACAGGTCCACCAGACTTGATTCCAGTTGCTGTCCTGTGTGGTTTGATGGCAAAGGTGGCAGTACTTAAGTCTCTGTTCACAGACCAGATGCAGAGGACATAGGAGCACTAACATCAGCCAGGTTCATCCATTTGGTTCTTTTTGACTGAGAAAATAATAGCTACTCACCAAGCTTTAATGTGGAGTCAAGGCTGCTGCCCCAAATCACTCTTCTTTGCACCCCCCCTTCCTAAATGTGAGCATTTTAAAATGTGATTGGAAGGGGTCAGAATGAAGAAAGCTGGGCATATTACAAACAGTTTCAACTGTTTTGTCTTCCTAACGGTTGGTGAAATACAGGAAAGATGTAGGTGCACACAGTTATACAGAAATACTGCTAATCTTAATATGTTACCAAAGAGCTGTGTCATACCATACAAAGGATTATCCCCATGAGGAATATGCCTGCTGTCCCCAGTGATAAAGTACAAATTCAGCTTCCGTTGAGATCACTGATTAAAATCCAAATAGCTTCACTCTCAGAGGGAGCGAGGGACATGTGTTAAAGAGGGAGATGTGAGTCTCAGCATGAAATTTAATTTTAAAGGTTTTGAACATGGAGAGATATGGTGAGTGCTTTTCATTTAGATTCTGTGCAGCCACTACCGATCCACTCTGTTGGTGGGTGTGTGGGTGAGAGAGAGAGAATCAGTAATAACTTACATTTGAAATATATACATGAATACACAATTTTATTTTTCCTACTGGAAAAACGAGCACATCATCCAAACGCGTGGAAGAAAATTACATTATAAAATTGTAGAGCCAGTAAGGTTGCCGTGTTGATCCCAAGTATAGGCAATAGAGACAAAGTAGGACCAACAGGGTCCTTTTATTGGATCAACAGGGTCCTTCATCAGGCAAGTCAGGAATTAGAACTGTAGTGGAGACCGAAGCAAAGCAGCGAGGTACATACAGTGACTGGAATCAATGGCAAAGAGAGGAGAGGGGAGGGTCAGTTTCACCAACCAAGTTGGCCATATTTAAACAATGCTGCCCTCTAAAATAAAAGTGCCAGTTAGAGACCTTTATTATTTGGTTCAAGCATGAGGAATCTTCTCCCTTCCAGGGGCCACTTTCAAAATGAGCACAAGCTCCGTGGGCTGGGTAGGAGTAGGGAGTGGGGTGCTCAAGATGTGGGAAGAAAGGAGGGTCCAGATTATGCATCTATGCCATGGATCCATCCCCTATCCATGCCCTCGCCTTTGCTCCTTTCCCCTAAGCTTGTTCTTTCAGTGCTTGAGGGGGAGGGAAGTGCTAGAGAGCCCGTGTGGTGTAGTGGATAAGGCGCTAGATTTGGACCTGGGAAACCAGGGTTTGAATCTTGCCCTACCCATGAACTCACTGGCTGGCCTTGACTAAGACACAACCTCTCACCCTAGAGGGCCAATGTGGTGTAGTGGATAAGATGCTGGACTTGGACCTGCACAGCCAGGGTTCAAAACCCACCCTAGCCATGAACTCACTGAGAGGCCTTGGGCAAGTCACAACCTTTCAACCCCAGTTCCCCATCTGTAAAATGGAAATATGTGTGTATGTCTCTGTCCTTCTGTTCCCTTAACCCTTGTCCATCTTAGATTGTAAGCCCACTGGGCAGGAACCTGTCTTCACTAATCTTTGACTATAAAAGCACTGCTTATGCCTATTAGCGTTAAAGAAATGATAAGTAAGAGTGGGGAAGGTTTGGGCCAGATCCCAAATTTGGAAAGGGGCCAAGATAAGTTACAGCCACAGGCCAGAGGTTCTCCACCCCGACTGAGTTTGTCATAACAGGCAGAAAGATAGTAAAATTAAAATTAAATTAAAGCATGTTTAAAAAGCAGTAAAACAATATATAGCAAGGTTGGCCATTAAGTGATGCTATATCCTAGTATTTTCTTCAAAACCTTTGAATATAGAATTTATTTATTATTTATTTATTAAAAATAAAAACATTTCTGTCCTGCCCCTCTCACTCAAAGATATATATACAAAAAACAATTTATATACAAAAATAAATACAAAAAATATAAAACCATAATAACAAAGCATAAAATCAAAAGTGCTCCATGCAAGAACAACCCTCCACCTACCTCTAACCCATACCCCACCCCACCCCGCCAAACACCTGACGGAAGAGCCAGGTCTCACAGCTTCATCAGAACACAAGAAGATCCAGGCTGAGGCGGATCTCCACCGGGAGAGAATTCCAAACCGATGGCGCAACTGCTGAGAATGCCCACCTGTCGGTTCAGGCCTGCCAGAAACACAGGACCTTCAGGAGGGCGCTCCCGGACGACCACAAGGACCCAGAGGGTGAGGCAATCCTTCAGTTAAGCAGGGCCCAGGCCGTTTACGGACTTCAAGCACCTTGAATTGGGCCCAGAAGACAATGCAGCCAGTGCAGTGCTTGGACCTCTCCCCATTAGGAGATGGGTCTCAGCATTCTGCACCAGCTGCAGCTTCTGAATCGTCACCAGGGGCAACCGCACGTTGAGCGCATTGCAATGGTCCAGTCTTGACATGATGAATGCATGAATGAGGGTGGTGAGGTCTTAGTCTGAGACATGTGGGCGGAGCCTTCTCACCACATGTAATTGGTGAAAGGCAACTCTGGCTACAGCCAACACCCGGGAATCCAAGCATAGCTGTGAATCCAGGGGCACCCCCAGGCTCTGCACGATGGAACCAATGGAGGGCGAACACCCCCAATAACAGGAGTATTTCCCTCCCCCAGATCACTGGCCTCAGCCACCAACATCATCTCCATCTTGTTGGGATTGAGCTTCAATCAGCTTGACCTCATCCAATCCCTCACAGCAGCCAGACACTGGGACAGCAAAGAGATGGCAGGGCCTGGGTCAGATGAAAAAGATAACTACAGCTTGGTAGTTATCATATTATCGTCTGCATATTAATGAAATTAGTTATCAGTTATCGTCTGCATATTAATGAAAATGCGCTCCCCAGCTCCGCACAACCTCCCCGAGCAGCTTCATATACAATTTGAACAAGAGAGGGGACAGAATAGAACCCTGTGGGACCCCACTCAAGGGAGCCCCGGGGGACGAAGTACAGTCCCCTAGGACCACCTGCTGTGATCTCCTGGCGAGGTCAGAACGGAAGCAGTGTAAGACAGTTCCATCCAACCTGGTCATGTCTCGCAGGCGGATCACCAACATCTCATGGCTCACGGTATCAAAAGCCGCTGATAGATCCAGTAGAACTAGTAGGGTCAAGTGACCCCTATCCAGCTTTACTAAGAGGTTGTCAACCAAGGCTGCCAATGCCGTCTCCGTGCCATAACCTGGGCGAAAGCCCAACGGCATGGGATCAAGAAAACTGGTACAATCCAGATGCACCTGAAGCTCCTGGGCCACCAGCTGTTCAATAACCTTTCCTAAAAAGGGAACATAAGAAGAACATAAGTAGTGCCGTACTGAGTCAGATCAATGGTCCATCAAGCCCAGCATCCTGTCTTCTGACAGTAGTCAATCTCGATCACATGGGAGAAGAACCAACAGTCACAATGGGCAATCCATTCCCCGTTGTTCACTCCCAGCTCCCGACAGTAAGAAGTTCATCCCGTAAGCGACTTGGTTAATAGCCATTAATGGACCTACTCTCCAATGACTTATCCAGCCCTTTTTTAAACCCAGCTATACTACTGGCCTTGCCAACATCCTCTGGTAACAAATTCCATAAGTTAATTATGCGGTGAGTGAAAAAGTACTTCCTTTTATTTGTTTTAAATCTGCCGGCAGCTAGTTTCATGGAGTGTCCCCTAGTCCTAGTACTGTTTGAGAGGGTAAATAATCGTTCCCTATCTACTCGTTCCACACCACTCAAGATTTTATAATCCTCTGTCATGTCTCCTCTCAGTCTTCTCTTCTCTAAGCTGAAGAGACCCAGCTTGTCAAGCCTCTCTTTGTACGGAAACCGCTCCATAACCTTTATCATTCTCGTTGCCCTTCTCTGTACCTTTTCTAGTTCAGCTACGTCTTTTTTGAGATGGGGCAACCAGAACGGCACACAATATTCGAGGTGTGGTTGCACCATTGATTTGTATAGAGGCATTATGACATCCTCAGTTTTATTCTCTATCCTTTTGTGAATAACTCCTAGCATTCTGTTTGCTTTTTGACTGCTGGTGCACACTGGGATGAGGATTTCAGTGTATTGTCCACAATCACTCCCAGATCCTTTTCCTGAGTGGTAACTCCTAACTTTAGTACCCAACATTGTGTACGTATAGTTTGGATTATTTTTCCCTACGTACATCACTTTGCACTTGTCCACATTAAATCTCATCTGCCATTTAGATGCCCAGGCACCCAGTCTCATAAGATCCTGTTGCCGTTCTTCACAGTCTGCTCATGTTTTAACTACCTTGAATAACTTGGTGTCATCTGAAAATTTCATCACCTCACTCTTAACGCCCTTTTCCAGATCATTAATGAATACATTAAACAGGACAGGTCCCAATACAGATCCCTGAGGCACACCACTTTCTACATATCTCCATTGTGAAAACTGACCATTCAGTCCTACTCTTTACTTCCTATTCTTTAACCAGTTACCGATCCATAGTAAGACACTACCTCCTTTCCCATGACTTTTTAAATTTTCTCAAGTGTCTTTTATGTGGGACCTTATCAAATGCTTTCTGGAAATCCAAGTACACTATACCTACTGGATCTCCCTTGTCCACATGCTTAGTTACACCCCCCAAAGAATTCCAACAAATTAGTGAGGCATGACTTACCTTTGCTAAATCCATGTTCACTCTTCCCCATTAAGCCATGTTTATCAACATGCCCAGCAATTCTGTTCTTAATTATAGTTTCTATCATTTTGCCCTGCACAGACATCAAGCTTACTGGTCTGTAGTTTCCAGGATCACCTCTGGATCCCTTTTTAAATATCAGGGTTACATGTGGGTTAAATATCGGCACCCTCCAGTCCTCCGGTACAGTGGCAGATTTTCGCAATTAATTACAAATTACTATTTCTGCAATTTCATTCAGAACTCTGGGGTAAATATCATCTAGTCCTCGTGATTTGTTAGTATTTAGTAGGGGTGGGAAACCGGTAGAATCCGGTATCCGATAATGCCGGTATCGGGCGTACCGGCATTATCGGATTCGACCCGGTAATCCGGACCTGGTACCGGATTTCGGGGTACCGGTTTTTTTACATTGGAGCCATTTAAAAATGGCTGCAATGTAAAAAAAATTAAAGCCCCAGCAAAAAAGTTTTTTAAAAAAACAACCCTCCCCGAGTCCAGGCTGCGCGGGTGGAAGGGGGGACACCCCCCACCCAC
>QEPC01008108.1:3131192-3151211 GCA_003113815.1 Sphenodon punctatus | reverse complement strand
GGGAGGGGGAGGGAATTAATTTATTTCATTGGTTTCAATGGGGACACAGCGCCCCATTGAAACCAATGAAATAAATCCGGTACCGGCATACTGGATTTAATCCGGGAATCCGGTTTTCGTAGAACTGGTAACCGGTAAATCCGGTAGCCGGTAATGGGCCCGGGGTCCCACCACTAGTATTTAGTTTGTCAGTTTGCTCTAGAGGTAAGAGACAGGCCGGTAACTCACCAGAACATCCACATCGAGAGATGCTTTCTTGAGGAGGGGCCGGACCACAGCCTCCTTGAGGCAATCCAGCACCCTACCCTCCTGAAGGAAGGTGTTTACTACCCTGGCCAGCCCCAATGTCTCCCTGGAGGTCTTAACCAGCAAGGACAGGCATGGGTTTAATTCACAAGTTGTGGCCCAAACAGACCCCAGGTAATCAGCCTCCTTGGCAGGTGTCACCGATTGAAATCCATACTACAAAACCTGATCAGACAGTGCATTCCTAATCTCTGAAACTGCCACTGCATCTGAAGAGGCAGAGTTGAGGTTGTGCTCAATCAAAGCAATTTTGTCGACAAAGTACATTCCAAACATGTCACAGAGGGCCTTGGATGAATCCAGTTCCAGACAGAGTGGACCGACCAGCCCCCTGACCACCCAGAACAGCTCCGCTGGACATGCCTGAGAAGACACTATGATGGTAGCAAAGAACTGTTTCATTGCTTGCTTTCCTCATAGCGTCTGTTCAGTTGCATCCAGTGGAGCTGTTCTGGGTAGTGAGGGGGCTGGTCGGTTTCTTTGCTTCCCTCACCACCACAGCATAGGCCCTCAAGAATGCTGTATGCTGCAGTTGGTCATCTCAGGAGCGAATACGGCACCACTGTTACTCCAATCGCCTCCCTTCACGCTTCAACCACCCCAGGTCCTCTGTGAACCATGGGGACCTGCAGTGTCAAAACACCAGGAGCGGACACCTGGAAGAGGGACCTGATCAATGACCTCAGCCAGCCAGATGTTCCAAAAGGCTACGAGCTCATTGACGGAGCAACCGTCGAGGTCAGCAGGTATCTCCCCCAGAGCATGTAGAACATACTGTCTACAACGGTGGCAGGAAAACATGAATTCAATTTAAACTTCTATAGGATACATATCGAAATATAACTATCAGCTTTGTAGGCCGTTTATACTTTATATAAGATTCCTCTCATTTCCGTTAGATGGAGAAGCGGGGGTGCTTAGGTAGGTGATACAGAAGTGTTTTAAATGAAACAAAAGGCCCCAGTCTTTTTGTACACCCTGTAGGAGATCAGCCTGCTCTAATTCCTTGTCTAGTCACTGGTACCATAATCTAAATAGTGGTGATTTTCTCTCTCTTTTATATACACGCGCGCGCGCACACACACGAAACAGTGACAATAATAAATGAATGGCAATCCATAGAAACAGGCCTATTGTCCTGCTGAAAAGACTCCAGTGACATTAACTGCTTTCAGTGTTTCCTCCCACTGCTGCTTTCCCAAGCCTTTCATCCCACAGTGACAGCAGAGTGAATGGCACCAATCGAGTAAGGTATTCAAAACTAAAAACTTTCTTTCTTAAGGGGCTTGCACTCTAGAGAACATAGATTTGCAATGATAATTCCTTTATTTACCCTCCCTTCCTTCCTCTGATCCCTAGGCTGCAGAGAACGCTACCAGCAGGCCGGTCTTTTATTGCCATGGATACCAAGCAGATCCCGCAGATTCTGCAACAGATCTTCACTTCCACTATGCTGTCAAGTGCCTAGGAAGTGCCTTTTCCTGATAAATAACTGGGCATCGCACCCGGAATGCAACTCAAAGAGTTCAGAAAGAGGAGGAACTGGCCAACGAGAATGCTGAAAAACTAATTTTTCCCAATGAAATAGGAATTGCTCTTCAATCAAAATAACCCAAAGAATAATGACTGCATAGATTTTGATATTTTTAAAAAAACTCTTCGCTGTATAGCAATTGTATGACTTCAATGTTTGTGTGGAAAGTTCATTGGGGTGATGGTAGATGCAGGATGTCTATCTTAATGACTTTTTTTTTTCTTCAGAGGATGAGAAATAATGGACAACTTGTGATCATTCTGACTGATTTATTTCTGGAAGACCAATAAGAAAGAATTCTCTTTCACTGTTGTTGGTTGTTTTTTTTTTAAGAGTTGGTCACCCGAGATTGACTGTCGACACCTGAAGAAATGTTCATAGCAGACTCAGCTAGCTACCTGCCTTCATTTTAGAATTAGATTAGAGGACTGGCATTCAAAAAAGTTGGATTTTCCATGGGCAGCAGTCAATGAGAGAGTTTTTAAAAAATCAATTAGGAGAGATCTACTAACCAAATAAATACAGTACTTGGTGGTGTAACACGTAGAGTGTGTTGTCAACTTTATCTTCTCTGTCTTAGCCAGTTTGTGCCCTCAAAACATTCCTACACAGAAGTTCTTGCTTTAAAAATGAACTAACAATGGTTTTACTGCACTTTGAGGAGGAAAGGCACTATGGAAGGCCTGAGTAGTATTACTGCTTATTACTAGAGAGATGGAGGTAACGTTATTCAGGTTATATCTCTTATTGGGCCAACTGTTGCTGCCCAAGTTGACATCAAGCCAAACCTACACCTTGATTAATGAGGGAGCCCTGCTTCTATGGAGCGTCATACCGTCCTGATACTTTATGAGGGCAAAGCCATGCTGTAAAATGAGTGGGGTAATGCCTTAAACCTACCCCTTTTTTTACATAGCCCCTCCACCATGGAGTACTGTGATATCACAGCATGCTACAAGGGTGGGGGGGGGGGGACACATCAGGAAAAGGGTGAGGTTAATGCATTCCCTTTTCCTGAGGTAGTAGTCGGTCATGGTGCTCTGTAGGGGTGGCTCCTGAACCAAACTGAGCCATCAGGACCAGTCAGGTTCAGTCTGCAGGGCTCTGGATCATGGAACTCAACTACAGAGCAAGGGATTTGTTCTCCTAGGCAATGCACTCAGTTTGCTAGGACAATGCCCAAGAGAGGCTTCAAGCAAATACATTTTTTTTTTAAATCTGACCACAGCTGCACTGAGGTTCTTTTGCAGTAGCAGGGATAGCATGCCAATTTGTTCCTCTGATTGCACAGGATTGTCATGTGACTAAAACACAGCCCAGTACTCGTGATCTTGATGTGCGTTTGATTGCTCTTTCCTATAGTGTCTGAATCTCACTACATCAACCTGTGCCCAGTGCTGAAAATATGAGAACCCCAACCTCTTCCAATCAAGTGAGTTTAGGGCAACTCAGCAGCTTGTAGGTGTGTCTTTAGTAAGCTGATACATTTTGTGTGTCCCATCTTGTTCAGGCATTCATAAACTATAGGAAGGGCTCTGTTAAAATCTGTTTTGTTTAGCCTGTTTTCAACTCATGCTTTCACAGAAGTCTGCACTTCTGTAGCAGGGATACTCTTGAGTGGTAATTACAGTGGAGAATGATAACGAACAACTGTAAATTCTGCCCTGAGACCACTATATTTGCAGTTGTGATATTAATGTACCTTTGAAAATATACTATAAGAAACTTTTTCAGAACTGTAAATGCATTCTTTGCACTAAGGGTAGTTGATTAATGACTTATCCTCAGATTCCCCCTCCTCCCCTGTAACTAAGCTAAGTACGTGCATCTGCAACTTCTCAACTTCATGAATGTATCTCTGTCTCTCCCTATATGTCTCTCTTCTTTGTAACTCTCCACTCTTCTATTCTAGATTTGTACACCCCTTGGGAAAGGGACTCATTTCTTATCACAACTATTCAGTGCTAGACACGTTGCTGATGCTATACAAATAATAATAATAATAAAATAATAATAATAATAAATAATTAAGTAAACTTAGTTTACTACTTCTAGTTTCCTTTTTCTTTTTGTGTAGACATCTTTGTTTTTGTTATGAAGGATTCTTAGCAGCCTCTATAGTACCTTTTCAAATAGCTGTAGTTTTTATCCTGCTTTTTTATTTCAGACCTTATTTGTATAGGTTCTATAGTAAGCTTTGTCCTTGGTGTGACTACAGTGATGTATTCATTTTAAAATAGAGATTAATTATATTTGTTTAAAAGGACACTGTGAAAGAGTCATAGGTTCACTTTGAACTAATTTTTAAAAGACAGGACTATCCTGTTAAGTATTGTGTTTCTCTTCTCTCTCACAGTGAAAACATACTAGTTAGTTTCCCTTTAGCTGCCAGTTAGAATCTGTTCAACTTTACTTTCAGGTTTCATGCACTTAACCAGATGCCACCTTCCAAGCCGCAAATACTTCAGGGGAAACTGTTGTTAAAGTATAAAAGCGGTCTCCAGTAAAACTTAAAAGATGAATGGGAAGTTCTCATTCAGTTTTTAGAAAGACTTATTTGGGGCTAAATTTGACTTAGAATGTCCCTCTCTAAATTCTTCTCCTAGTGGGGAATTTCCTCTAGGGGAATTCTATGGGGGTTCTATGGCTCAATACTGCAAGATGCTGTTCTTTATACTGATCAGAAGAGTGAAGTGTGGAATAGACTCCCCAAAAGAGTCGCTGAGCCAAAGCACCTGTGTAGTTTTAAAATGGAGCTGGATAGACTGATGAACGGCATTGGATGCTTCCACTGGTACCCCCTTCCTTTGGCATTCAGCACAAGCTTCTTGTCTGTACCGTCAAAGCTCTTCATGATCTTGCTCTTCCCTGTCTTTCTGCACTTGCTTCCTGTTATATTCCCGCCTGGGAGCTTCGCTTCTCCTCTGCCACCTTCCTCACCTGCCCTAAGTCCCCTGCTGCCTCTCTTGCCTGGAACTCTCTCCCTGAACACATTCATCCTGTTCCCTCCCTCCCAACCTTCAAATACTTCCTAAAACTCTACCTTTTCTGTCATTCCTTCCCTCGCTCCTCAACCCCATAGAGTGCTCACAGATGCTCCTTCTACTGGTCCTATTCAGTCTCCTTTTCTCTAGTAACTAAGCTAAACACGTGCACCTCTGATTTCCCAACTTTGTAATTGTCTCCCTGTCTCCTCCTATGTTCCCCTCTCTCTTGTCTCCACTAGATTGTAAGCCCCTCAGGGCAGGGACCTGTCTCCAATTTAATAATTGTTCAGTACCAGGTACATTGCTGGCACTATATAAATAACAAATAAGAATAAATTGCATGCATAGGTTAGAAATAATTTTTCCATCCCCTGATTGATTGATTTGTTCTTTTAAAATCGTTTTTCTGAGTCAGATGGTCAGAACCAGAAGATTATGCAGTGAATTTTATCTCAAGTAATTGGCCAATGCTGCTGCCTGCTGCTTCTGTTGTTGTTAGTGCCAGCAATATATTACTTTATTTATTTTATTTTATATATTTATACCCCGCCCGTCCTTCTTCCTGCAGCTCAGAGCAGCTTACAACAAAATAACATAGTACAATAAAATACAACTATAATATTATAAAACAGTTAATTAAATAGGAGCAGTCATAAAATGTGCAGAAAAATAAAACCCCAGCCACCCCAAAAATGCCCTAACCATCCCCCTACCAAACGCCTGATGTTAGAGTCACATCTTACACTAGAAAGTGAGAAGATCTGGGCTGAGGCAGACACCCACCAGGACTGAGTTCTAAGCGGCCACTGAGAACGCCCACCTGTTGGTCACCACATGTCTATATCGCTGAACCTCCATGAGGGCGTCCCCAGACGACCACAGGAGCCGGCCAGGGGCCCTGGAAGTGAGGTGATCCTTTGGGTAGCTAGGGACTAGGCCGTTTAGGGTATATAGGTCAAAACCAGCACCTTGAATTGGGCCCAGAAGAGTATAGGCAGCCAGTGCAGAGCTCGGAGGACCGGTGTAATATGCTCCCAGCAGCCCATCCCAGTAAGTAGACGAGCCGCCTCATTCTGCACCAGCTGCAGCCGCAAGACCATCACCAAGGGCACATTACAATAGTCTAGCCTTGAGGTGACGAATGCATGGATGAGGGTGGCGAGGTCCGAGTCTCTCAGTCTGAGACGTGGGGACTGAGCCTTCTCACCAGATGTAATTGGCGAAAGACACTCCTGGCCACAGCCAACACCTGGAGATACAGGTGCAGCTGTGGATCCAGGAGCACCCCCAGGATTGTACCTGACACTCTACAATCATTAGAGACAGGTCTCTGCCCTATGAGACTTAAAATTTAAGAAAGATGAGGGAAGACAAGGGAGAGGGGAACACAGGGAGAGACAGAGATCCATTCCCGAAGCTGAGAAGTCACACGTGCATGTGCTTAACTTAGTAACTAGGAACAAGGGGACCCTGAATGAAAGGATGGAAAAGGGAGCGTCAGTGACTACGCTCATGCAAGTGGGGTCTAATCGAGAATCGTTTTAAGGATCAGAAATAATTTTTTCCTCAGATCAGGATGGCTGGTGATTTGATGGTTTTCTTCCTTCCCCATGTTGTGGGTGTGGCTCACTTTAGTTATCTGGGTGTATCTGGTGTATCCCATTAAATGAATTCCCTGCCATTGCGGGGGCCTCTGGTGTTGGTGCAACTTTGGACCAGTCGGCTCTCTGCATATAGTACACTACAATTGTGGTTTTTGAGATTTGTCTGTTTTTGCCTAGATTAGGATTGGTGTCCTGTTTGAAGGTAGTAGGGTCGGGCATGGTGACTTGTCATGTACAGGGACCAGAGAAGATGATCTGGTGGGCCTTTCTCACCTTGGACTTTGATCCTGTGATTCCACAAGGTGCTTAAGCATGTGCAAGTTACTAACTCCAACATCATGTGCTTAGTTACACAACCACTTAAGTGTTTTACAAGATGGGGCTAACATAGATGCCCCTTACTCAACCTGAGGCTGATAAGAGCCAGAGGCATGCTCTGCTCAAGCTGCTTGGGTTGGTCAGACTCGGCTGTCTAGCTGCAGGAAGCCCCACTCACCACAAAGTGCCATGGCAACACTAGAAAGGAGCAAGAGATCACTTTAGCCCCATTCCTTTCTGAAATAGCGTCATCCTTTCTTGAAGGCTGTGATGTCCAGGGGTGGGGGCCACCCAGACGCATGTGGCTCAGACGCAATACAACCCAGTCCCATCAAGGTAAATTCAGGCCCAATGCAGCCAGGTTTGGGCCCAAATTTCTGGCAAGAGCAGAGCTCTATGGCAGCCAAAGTGTCCAATTGCTTTGTAGTGCAAGCTCTGCGTACCTCACCTATGTTTAACATTCCTCACTCTAGTATTGAGAAAACAAAGCAGCAGCTGTTGCAGGTTTCCCAAAAAGCTTCAGCACTAAATTTTCACAAATTAACCAACAGTGTGTGTGCACCTCATCAGTGATGCTGATTAACTGTGGAAAAGCTACACTGGTTTGAGGGGGGGGAGGGGAGAGAGCCCCCTGTTGATAGGACCCTGTGTTGTTTTGTGAGATTTTTTGAAAGATACGAGATGTTCTAGATTGGTGGATGGCATGCTGGGGAAACTAATTTGCACCCAAAATTTGCATAATATGTAGGGGGATTAGTTAATTATTTGCATAATTTGCTTTGCTTTGCAGAATCTGGATTTTCTGCTTTCAGAATTCACATTTCCTTGTTACATGATCTGGGGTGGGGGAAATGCTGAGTACCTGAAGCCCCAGCTGCAGTGGATGTAAAGAGGGGAGCAGGGGCAGAATACGTTCAGGCTCCGTCCCTGGCTTAAAGCCCACAAAGAATTTCCAGATTGTATTTGATTTTTGATTTTCTCCATCTGCTGTATTAAAACATCAGATCACTACTGTGAGCTTGAGGTCTGCCTAGGCCATGTACACATTTGTTAATACTTCATAATCAGTTGATAGGAAATTACGTATTCTAGCCTTACATTGCCATATGATTTAATATGGAATTACTGTGTGTTGAAAATATGCAATGGCAGCATTTTCTGTGTTTACCACACAGCAGAAGTCTGCTGTTTACGAGGTCTTTCATTCCTATAATGGATACTGTTGATAGTTATCGTAAGGCATGATCGACACTGAAATGGCTATTTTTAAAACTACCTCTAATAATGCAAGTTTCCCCAACTATTTTCATTAAATTATTTTAACTAAATTTCAGTAAACATAAATACCTATTTCTTCTTTTTAATTGTTTTCAGCATGAGACCCCATGATGATGATGATGATAAATTGGTTCTCCTACATCAGGGTGGTGGTGAAGGGGGATGTTACAGCAATGAATATAAATGTTATCTCCTGGAATGCTGAATATAGGCTAGAGAAGCCTGTCACGGGTTGGAGGTCTGCACCCACACTTTACCAGGTTTGAGTGACTCAGTTTCCCTGATTCAAGCCTGCCACAGGGACAACCCTCAAGGGCCCAATCCTTCCCGTTTACAGACTCTTTAATCTCTGGGTTCGCAAGAGCTTGAGAACTCTTGTTGCTCACTTATGTTCCAATGTTAGACACTGACACTTCTTCATAAAGATAAGAAGTAAGTTTATTGATTACATAAGCAAGATAGTTGATACAGAGTGGTTACTAGAAATCAAAGGTAAATGTATCGCATTCCTAACCTATACTGGTTGAGTTCCTAAATAAGCATCTTACCCTATAAAGGTCCATAAGTTATTCTCAGTCCTTGATATAAACGACTGGGCCTTCTCCTTAGAGTTGCTAGAGAGCAAAGTCTTGTGTCTCAGTTCATGGTTTCCAGCCTTGCTGGCTGCAAGATGGTGAGTGACTTCCTGAAAGTCACTGCCCCCTCTGGGGTACAACAACTTATATCCTCAGGAGGAAACTCCTCGTATCTTCTCGAGGCTTCTAGAATTCCCTTTGTTGTCTTTATCAGCTTTTCTGTGTCTCTTGCACGTAGGCAATGGCTGCCTGCATTAGCATATAAATGTCTCTGGCCATGTCTCTGGCCACCCGTCTGGGGCAATCAACAAAACTGTTTTTCCATTTCCTGGAGCTTGGTCACGTGTCACAGCTCTCATTTGGGTTTTACAGTTCTGAATTGTAACATTACATACATGTGGAACCTTTTCCTTTACATATTTACCAGACATGTCTACATGTAGACCCGTGTTACACGTGTGACCCTATGTTCCTCCGTGACAAAACCCCTTTAAAATAGTCTCAAATTGATATGATCAAAAATACAATGGGCCCCAACTGGTATAAAGTAACTCAAGGAAAGGGCAAAATAATTAAAACTGGATTGCTAATCTCTTGATTATTGACTACAGACGTCTTTTGATTTGTATTTCAGAGTTCACTGACCTCGCTTTCACACGTTACCAGGGAGGCAGGAAAGCATCTGTGATTGCACTAGTGGCTCTAGTCCCATAGGAATTAGCACACGTGAGAATGCACTATTCTGCTTTTATCACACGAGAACACTTGTGCATGACCAGGTTCTCCAATGTAGCTTTTACAATGATGGGTGCGTGTTCATGTGAAATAAAAGCGGAATCGTGCGTTCTCATGTGCTCTGATTCCGCTCTGAGAATAGAGCCTCAGTTGCAATCACAGACGTTTTTCTGCCTCCCCAGTGATGCATTAAATTGACCTGATTCACAGTAACCACTAGGGTTGCAGTCCGCAAGCCACTTTATCCAGACAGTCCCATTGATGCCCTAAGGGCATGAAGGAACTTGGACAGGGTTTAATGAGGCTACTCTGGATTTAGTGATTTTTGTGGATTGTGGTGTTGACTTTGCATGATGTATGTGTACACCATCACTGTGAATGTATAACTTAGGACCCATCTTGGCGAATTTAAGATAAAATCTTTATTTGTGATTTAAGATATTGGTGAAGTTTGATGTTTGAAAGGCAAAAGTTCCATACTGAATCTCACTATGGCTTTTATATCCCAGCCGGGTTATTACTGATGAGACATTTCTTTGTATATTGTACATCTGTGAAAAGTCTCATTATTAATGGTCAGTCAAGGATATACGTCAGAATTCGATTTTTTTAAACTGAATAATATGCTTTGGGGGAAGCATATAATGTAGTTGAAATAATTCAGCTACAAATGTAGATTTAAAAATATCCCTTAGTGCCATTGCAAAGTATCTTTATTGCATTTTTTAAAAATTAAGTCTCAAAGTTCAAAATACATAAGTTATTTTCTCTGGTAAATGCTAATTAAATTAATAAGCATGTACTGAATCTCCAGAAGTTATGTAACTATTAAGTAATACACTCTAACTTGTAAAGTGTTATTCAGTAGTATGATTTGGGGGAGGGGATTTAGCAATATTTTTTATTTCTTTAAGGTATCCTTGTTGTTTTACATCTTTACTGCAAGGGGAGTTATTGGTGGCAGGGAGCTTTACAGCTGGGGGACGATAAAACCACTGTGGTTAGCAGCAGCCCTCTGAGGGGACTCATTCACATAATACCCTTCCTTTTTCAAACTCGCCCCCTGTTCCTCAATCTGTGTGTTGGATCCCTGATTTCACTGGATCAGGCCCTTGCATCAGGTGACAGAGAATACGGGATCATCAAGAAGCATGGGAAATGGTAGGGATTTCACACAATGCTCAAAATGTAGGGTCGTGCCACTACTACCCCCTCTAAAAGAGAGTTCGTCTGTCTATTTACTTATTGTATTTATATCCCACTCCTCTCGTCCAGGGGCAACTTGAGGCAGCTAACAATAAAAGCAAATTCTCAAAATATGAAACATAATATAAATACTGTAATACCATAATATAAAACATAATAAAATAGAACAGATGGACACTTACAATAATTACACCCCTAACCCATCCCACCCACCCCCCTCTCCCTCATCAAATGCCTGGCGGAAGAGCCAGGTTTTATGATGATGTCGGAAGGCAAGGAGATTCGGGCTGAGGCAGATCTCCGCCGGGAGGGCATTCCAAAGCCACGGCGCAACTGCCAAAAACGAGTTGTATAAATGAACCCTTAAGTCAGGATCAGGGAACCTTTTCTGTCCTGTGTGCCACTTTGAAAACTAGTAGAAGCGTCCTAGACCGTATCTGAGCTGGAAGTGCTTAAGGGGGGTGCTCAGGAAGGGGAAGGGTCCTGATCATGGATCTATGGGATGGATCCATCTCCTGTCTTGGAGTGTATGCCCTCATCTCTGCTCCCTTTCCCTACTAAGCTCACTCTTTCAGTGCTTGAGGGTAGATGCAGGAACTGGAAAGGGGCCAAATTAAAAAAAACAACCACCATGGGCCACATTTGACCCATGATGGACCTGAGGTTTCCCACCCCTTCCTTATGTGTTTGAAGGGTGCTGGCACTTAAGGGTCAGCAGTGAAGTCATTCTGCTAGTGGCAATTCTCCCCAGCTGGGATGGATGAAGTGAAGCTGGGACAGCAGGTGTAGAAGGCTCAGCCACTAGCTCAGGAGGGAGCTCACCAGGGAAACCTTGAGAGAACCAGTGAAGGGGGAGTCTTCTCAATCAGGAAAGGGACTAGGCCACCCTGTCACGCCCCCTAGTGGAAGGCTTGACCAGAGACTGAGAATGAGGGATTCTTAAGGATCCCTGAAGGGCCTTGGAGGCTGCCCAGGGTGAGGTTGTGTTAGGGACAGACACTGGCTGCCATCCCGAAATCACTCCAGAGTAGTCACTTACTACAAGTAGAAGTGAAAGCCTTAATAGATCAGGCAAATTAATCAATTTTTGAATTGATCACAGATTAAAATAGACACTACATGTTAAGCAAAAAAGAATCTTTTTTAAAAAGCAGAAATTAACAAATGTGTTTTTTTCATTAGAAAAATGATCACAGCAGCTAAAATATAAATCAGTCAGCTGTGTTGTATAAGCCTGCATTGTGGTTCTGTAATCTAGTGCTTCATTGGTCAGTTTGACTGGCTAAAAGCAACACAGCTAATCAACTAAAATGTATAATTGGTCAGCGGCCCTCATTCCATGTTAATTAGCTGGGCTGTGAAGGATGAGAAATTGAACTTGGGTGTTTCATTCTGGTGCATTGTTTGTAAGCCAGCAACACCCAAACGAAAAAACATGTCCATAGCTCTTCAGTGACAAAACCCCAGCTAGCCTGATAGAGACAACCAGACTGATACATATACACACTTCCCACTACCTTATACTTGCCAACCTCTCACTCACTCACTGACTGGTGGGTGGGGAACACAAGATGCCAGAGGCTGCCACCTGCTTTGGAATCCGGGCTTCTGCTGGGCCTGTCACTCAGCACAGCAACAGCTCTGATTGGCAAGGAGGCAGAACTCATAAGGATCAAGCCATCGTATACTCCTTTCACTGATTGGATGCTACTTCTGTCCTATGAGGCTCCTGGGGTGCTTGGCCTGGCAGCGATGCATTCTGCAAGTGCTGCTTCAGCAAAGAGCTACAAGGGATGAACTGAAAGAGGTATTTAGGCTTGGGAGCTGCAATCTCAGTTTCATGGCTTTGTTACTTGGAAGGGATGCAACCGTCCTAGTGCGGAGATCTGGTTACACCTATTAGTGGGCACTGCCTCAGTCTCCCCATTTTATTTTTGAGCTAGCTCATTTTGGCTTTAAACATGCATTTGGTTGTGTTAGTCTGTTTGTGCAAACATGCATGCTTAACATGGTTTGATATCTGAAAAATCATGGCCACAGGCAACACACACATGTAGTTAGCAGGTAGCCACGGTTGCATCTAGAGATGTGTTTTGCCCACACAGTTCCAGCAGTTTCTATTCTGGGGCTCCCAGCCCTTTGCAAGCCTAGATCCAGGTTCTTTCTCTCGCAAACGTGTGCATCCACCAAGAGATATCATCAGGGAAACAAGATGGTGTCGTCAAATTCATAAGAACATAAGAAATGCCAGACTGGGTCAGATCAATGGTCAGTTGAGCCCAACATTCTGTCTCTGACGGTGGCTGTGATCCCATAGCCTGTGGATCCCACATGGAAGTTGTGTGCGCGCATGCATGTGGTTTCCGCACAGCATAATGGGCTGTCAGTGGGGATGCGCGTGGTTTGCACACATGCAGATCTGCACAGCATCCGCAGGCTATGGGATTGAGCCCAGTGTCCACTCTTGGTTGCTTCGGAGATGTGCACAACAGGTCACAATGGAGTGATTATGCTGTTTCCTCCCACCTCCTGACAGTCCGAGGTTGTGTTCCCCAACCTATTTGACTAATAGCCATTATGGATCTAGCCTCCAAGAATTTATCCAGTCTTTGTTTACTCCCAGCTATGCTACTGGCCTTCACAACATCATCTGGCAATAGGTTAGATTAATACACATTAGATTAACATGTGTTTATAGTTAAACCTGGGCCCACCTGTAGTCTGTGCAGCAGACGATGTCTCCTTGGCCTTGATAAAAACTAGTAAACTTTTATCATTTTCAGTCTCCATACAAATTGTTATAACATAGACACTTGTGACATGTAGGTACTTTTACAGATGGACAGAGACTTCCCACTAAAAATAATGAATTCTCCTCAGTGTGATAGCCCTGTCCAAATCCCCTTGCCCTTTGAGGGGTTTAATAGGGAAGTAAATTACTGCACAAATCTCTCCAACGTGCCAGCTGCTACCTTTAAAATTCTTGGTGTCTACAGCTTCTACAGAAGGGAACTTGGCACCCTGAAAGTTTGTGCTGCTCAGGAGTAGCGGTTAGTTGATTTACTGATAATCTGTGACCAAATGCTGTTCATTGCAAATGCCACCTGACCTTTGTGCTCTGTCTGAACAATGTGCACTTGTGTTTTTAAGATGTTTAAATCCTGCTAAGCAAAAATAACCCTGAATAAAAAAAATATGCTGTAGAGCAAACCTCAGCAGCTTGAGAGAGACTGCAGAGCTGAGGATCAGTTAAAGAGTTCTAACCTTTATGCAGAGAAAGTGCCTGTGTTCTGATTGCCAGTGATTCAGTGATTCATCCACAATTTATTTAAGAATGCCAGGACTGCATCATTTCAAAGGCATATTTTCCTCGAGGCGTCTTTCTGACTATTGTCCCTATGGCTGGGGCCTGCCATACAATAAATTGTTTAGTCCCTTTGTCAGAAATCTGTGAGTGAGAAACGTATGTTCCAATATAACAAACATTATTACCCAAATGTATAAAACAAATAACCTTTAACCTTTTTTTTAATAGGCCACATCATCATTAGTTTAATTAACAAGCGGCAAGTAAATAGGGAGTTGCTGTTTACCCTTTCTCAAAATACAAGATCTAAGTGACACCCTATGAAATTAACTGGCAGCAGGTTTAAAATAAATATAAAGAAATAATTATTTTCACTCAACTTTCAGTTAACTTGTGGAACTCCTTTTCAGACGAGGTTGTGAAGGCCAATCGCATAACTGGCATCAAAGAAGGATTGGGTAAGATCTTAAAAAGTAGGTCCAAAAATGGCTATTAGTCAAGCTGGGCATCGGAGGAGACCTCTGACTGCATGGAGCTGCAAATGAGTAGCAGGGGATGGATCACTCTATTACTACCCGTTGGTTACTTCATTGAAGCTGCCGCTGTCAGAGACAGGATGCTGGGCTGGATAGACCATTGGTCGGACCCAGTCTGGCATTTCATATGTTCTTAACATCTGATGACACCCCTACTTGAGGCAGAAATGCACTGGAAGAAAGAGAGAGAAAATCCACCTTAAGGACGTTTTTAGACGTGCCAGCGGGGGGGGTTGTGTGTCACGGATTTAAATGATCCACCTTAGAAAAGTTGCACGGGTGGCTGTTAGACGAGCTGCCACCATTGAAAGCCGCCTGTCATGCATTCTTTATAAGCAGCATTTTAAATACCTCAATATCAACCTCAATATCAAGGTATTTAAAATGCCACTTATAAAGAATGCGCGACTGGCAGTTTTCAATGGCGGCGACGCATCTAAAAGCTGCAGGCGCAACTTTTTGCTTATCAGTAAAATAAGGCAGTGGAGAGAGTAAATTAACTGATGCTTCTTAACATACTCTGATAAATGCAGAGCATTTAGTGTCAGTGCTAGCTCTAGCAATGGCATGACTCCCATTCATTTCAGTGGGTCTATACTGACAATAAATGCCTCAAGGATGATGCTGTATAAGTCCAGGTATGTTTAAGATCTGTGCGCTTACTTAAAATCAATGAGGTACTCTTTCCTTGGAACAATTTTAACTAAGCACATCCCATCGCTCACTGCCTCTGCACTGCACACCAATCACAACATAGCAATGCCTGTGCAGTTTTCTTGCTTCCAGTAGAAATTGTTATTCTACTTGTATAAATTGAAATATATTTTTACTGAAAAATAATCCCTTTCCTCTGGCTTTAAATGAAACGTACCCCTTCTCCCCCTTTGGAAGGAACTGGAAGCTTTGTAGCACAGTCCATCTAAGCAGCGTTTTATGGTATTTTCTCTTGACCCTCTTTGAGAGTGAGATGGGACAGGAGGAGACACCAGTTTGGGTAAGGGCTAAAAACAGTGATTATTTGGGTAGAGCAATGTTTTTATAGTCTAGAGCAGAAACCACAAAGAGAAGGTAACCTATCTTTTCCTGTTGTTGATTTTTAATTACCTTGGAAACAGTCTGAATATAGCTTATGAACAGCTGCGGTTCACGCTTCACCAGTTGGCTATAAAACCTTAAGGCCATTCACAGAGAATAATAAATTGTATTTATTTTATTTATTATAAAATTTGTATGCCACCCCCCCCCTACTATAAGCATCTTGGGGCAGCTAGCAACGTATTAAAACAGATTAAAAAACAACAATAATACAATTAAAAACCCCACAATAAAACAAATTACCCTCGGGGCCCCTACCCCACCCTAACTCAACTCAACCCAACCCACCCAGCCCATCTCCCTTGGGAAAGGCACAGTGGAACAGCTAGGTCTTACATTGTCTATGGAAAGGGGGGAGGTCGGTGGTCAGACAGACCTCTGGTGGGAGGGAGTTCCACAGCCGTGGCATGGCCACAGAGAACGCCCTCTGCAAGGTCGACACCCGAGAAACCCGGGAGACCTCGAGGACTGCGCCCCCAGCCAAACACAGGAGCCGATCCAGGATCCGGCGTGTGAGGTGGTCCTGCAGATAGGCTGGGCCCAGCCTGTTTAGGGCTTTAAAGGTCAACACCAAGACCTGGAATTGGGCCTGGAAGACTGTCGGTAGCCAATGCAGAGAACGGAGCACCGGTGTAATGTGCTCGCATCAGCCCGTTCCCGTTAGGAGATAAGCCGCTGCGTTCTGTACCAGCTACCGTCTCCGAACCAGCACCAAGGGTAGCCCCACGTAGAGTGCGTTATGGTAGTCCAGTCTCGAGGTAATAAAAGCATGGATGATTGTGGCCAGATCCGAGTCCGAGACATACAGCTGAAGCCGACGCACCAGATGTAATTGGCGAAATGCCCCCTTCGCCACAGCCGCCACCTGTACATCCAGGCGGAGCTGCAGGTCCAGGAGCACCCTGAGTCTCCGAACCTGAGATACCAGGGCAGGATGGACCCCATCAATGATGGGGGCCACCACTCCCCTGGCCTTCCCCACAACCATCACCTCCGTCTTGTTGGGATTTAACTTCAGGTGGCTTGTCCTCATCCAATCCCCCACAGCCACCAAAAACCAGGTAAGCACCCAGACTGCCGGGCCTGAGTCGGATGAAAAAGAGAGATATAACTGGGTGTCATCAGCATATTGATGACACCCTTTCCTCTGCTCATACTGATGGTGTCATACTGATGACACCATACGCCAAGCTCCCTAACAACCTCCCCCAAAGGCTGCATGTACACATTGAACAAGAGAGGGGATAGGATAGAACCCTGCTGGACTCCACACGTGAGGCCCCGGGTAGAAGATGAAAAATCACCCAGGACCACACGTTGGGTTCTCCCAGGCAGGAAAGAGCGGAACCATTCAAAAATGGTCCCGCCAATCCCTGCCTGGTCCCACAGCTGAGTCACCAACAACTCATGATCAATGGTATCAAATGCAGCCGAGAAATCTAACAGGATCAACAAGGTTGAACAACCCTGGTCCAACTCACGGGAGAGGTTGTCGACCAAGGCCACAAGTGCAGTCTCCGTGCCATATCCCAGACGAAAGCCAGACTGCGAGGGATCGAGAAAGTTAATCTGGTCCAGATGCTTCTGCAGGTGCCAGGCCACCACCCATTCAATAACCTTCCCTAAAAAGGGATGCTCTAATGACCCCCAGCCCACAATGATCCCTATAGCTGCAGACTCCCCCCTGGTCTGCCCTCCCAACCCAGAGGCCATCCTGCCAGTCCCCCGAGGGAGGCCCCCCACCCACTAACACACCCCCTACTCTCCTTTTGCATATGGCGGTAACCCCCCTCCACAGGGGGCTGCGCCCCTCCCTCACACTGAGGGGAACAGCCCATCCCCCAACCCAGTTCCCTCGCCCCTATCCCAAACACCCCCTACCCTCCTTTGCCACAGGAGGGTAAACCCCCCCTCCCCAAAGGGCTGCACCGGTCCCTCACACCAAGGGGGGCAGCCCCGTCCCTTCATCCCTCACCTACACAATACAAACAAGCCATCCCCCCCCACCATCCCCTCATGCTAAAACAACTATAGCCCTTACTTGCTGTTAGTACCCTCCCGGTCCGCTAAGGGCCATGTCTAAGGACCCTTTGACAGAGGCCCTTAGGTGCGTGACCTGCGACACATACCTGCAGCTCTGCTAAACAGCAGGCCTCTTATCTCCCTCCCCTGGCCCAAAAGCCCTGGGAAATCTCTGGCCCTGCCCCCCTCTCCTCCCACAGGGGAGGAGGGACAGAGTGTCATCGGGGGCCTGGGCCTGGGCCCAAGGCTGGGCAGCTGGAACTCCCAGAGGAGGGGCGAGCCCAGGAAAGGGCTCCCAGCCCCTGCAAAGGCAGGCTAGGCAGACATATATATATATATATATATATATACACACTGAAGATAAAGAAGCAAGAGTGCAATTTTCTGGTCTAGATCATTGTAACTAGGCAGTACTGATAGATATTAATTCTACAGACTTGGGTTCATTAGGTTCCACAAACCACCAAAAGTCTTTTCAGCAGAGCTTCATTTACAAGCTGCTGCATTACCATTCCATTCCTTCCACCATGGAGAGAACAAAAAGGTGCATCCCATCCAACTTTAAAAGAAAGGGGGACGATGGGAACTAATGCCAACATCCCAACAGACCTTCAAGTCCAGCAGCAACCTCCTTCATATAAACATCAATGGGAAGAAAAGGACAGAGAGGGAAATGATTAAATGGACTAACTGCATTGAACAATCTTTAGCTTGATTGACTTAATTATCAGAATGAAAAGGTTTGGGGCAAGGGAAAGCTGACTTACTGAGACCTGGGAGAGGGAAACAGGCCCTCAGGGTAGACCTGTGTTTCTCTGTCAAAAGACAGTATGGGCCACTTTAGACAACAAAATTTTGGTGTTTGCGACCATGAACACATGTTCACCGGTTCTGTCTAATCACTGTACCGGATTTTCACCCACCTTTAGCCCCTCCTCAAACACCCAAGTGCTGCCCGGATTTGTTCTGGGCCAGGCAGCACGTGGGTGTTTTCCTCACTTGGGTGTCCCGTGTTCAGTCTAAGCAGATGTGGGATGTGTTTATGCAAAAAACGGCCACAACTTCCTGCTTCCGGTCATAGAGGACAGCGTTTTTGTGAGAGGACTCTCCTGTTGAACTCATTGGTTCTCCCATGATTCTTTGCGTTTTAAGACCCCACCCCTGCCTAATTCAAATCTGAACTCAAACTGCTTATTCACCCTGGGTAAACTCTACTCCACTCTCCTGGATTCACTGTAAACAGCGAATCAGGGGGGACTCCCCTGCATCGGCTGAATCTGCCCTCCCCCACTCTGTGGGGACTCCCTTTCTGTCACTCCTGTGGGGCTGTGGGCAGAATTGTCTTGGATGGAGAGTTGTGAGAGGGAGTGCAATTAGCTGGGAGAATGGTCAGCGGGGCTCGCTCTACCAGGAGGTGGAGGAATCTGCCTGCCCCACTGTCAGCTGGGATTCTCTCTTATCACTCCTAGGGGGCTGCAGGCACAAACGGTGTATGTGAGATGCAGCTGAAAGGGGACATAAGCAAAACTCAGCAGTGCCCTCCCCCCCCATTTGTGCTGCATGGCATGTAGTGGCAAGGGCACTACAGAAGCTGGCTGCATGGTGGGGAGCACTCCAGGCAAAGCTGCCACCAAGGAGTCTCAGAAGGAGAGGCAAGCTTTGTACAGTTTGCCAACCCTGTAACCGTAACAGGGAAGCCAGCACAGGCTGCATAGAAAGAGCTCATTGAAAGGGGCTGTGGTTAAATTAGGGGGTGCGGGGCACACGGGGACTTTGCATGTGAGAAGGAGGCGAGGAAGGAAGCAAGCAAAGAGCAAAGGGATTTCCTAGATCCACGTGAAAGACACAGATAAAGAGCACATTGACAGGGGCTAGGGAAATTATGGGGTGTGTGCACACCCATTGCAGTTAAGCACGCAGACAAAATGGAGGGGGGGTAGAAAACGTTAGAGCAGTTGAAATTTGTTGTGCCAGTGAAAAGGGGGGGAAAGGAGAAATGCTTTGATTGGATGAAATGCGCTGTCAGTCAGGAATGTTCTTTCCTGTTAACACCTACTTTCTGTTGTGATGTTAATTAAACATGATATTGACTAGCACATCACAAATGCATGCTGGGATATCATACAGGAAACTAACGAGGCTGTGCATGCGTCCTTCCATCGGGAACAGTATTTAAACGCCTATTACAAATGCGTGTAAACAGTGCAACATCGCAAACACATGTTCAAAGGAGTGTTCAGAGATGGGTGTTAACACCGATGAAGCACACATTCAAACACCCAAATTTGTTCTGTCTAAAGCCGCCCTACATTATAAGAGCCCACGAGAGCAGGCTCTATTAGTTAAGGTGAGATGGAGATCTCATAGTGATCTCTGCCTATTATTATTATTATTATTAAACATTTATAAAGCGCCAGTAGTAACCTGGCGCTGTACAGAACATACAATCAGATGCGGTCCCTGCCTGTGGCTTACAATCTAAAAGACAAGGAGGGGGAGACAGGGAGAGGGGACAG
>QEPC01008108.1:3111281-3130914 GCA_003113815.1 Sphenodon punctatus | reverse complement strand
GCGCGCGCAGGAGCGCGTAGGGCGATTAGGTCCGAGAGGTAAGGGGGAGCTTGGTCATGGAGCGATTTGAACGTAAGAACCAGGAGTTTGAACAGGATACGTTCAGGAAGGGGGAGCCAGTGAAGGGATCTGCCTATCTTTAACATTGCAGTTTTGAGCCACTTTACTTCCATTTAGAATAGGCACAGAACATGCAAATTCGAAAACAATAAAGACAGAACATGCAAACTCTGGATCAATCAATTTTTCCATAGCGATAAACTTCTTACATCTTCAGCCGTCTAAGTTTAGTTTGGGGTGGCCAGTTGTGCACATTTGAGAGGACACTTGAGAATACAGGTTGCAGGGTTGCATTGATTCAGGGGAAAGGGATACTCTCCTCCAATGTGTCCAAACCTCCCTCCAAGTTAGTGAGCTAGTTTACTAGTCAGCAGTGTTACTTGTCAACACTTGGTAAAAACAGACGTGACTTTGGCTCACTGCGGCATGCTGTGACCTGGGCCCCACGGGCACATGTAAACATGCCACCAGATGTTGGTCCAGTGTTGGCGGCTAGTCTGGGCTGTGACCTCAACAAATCTCTGAGATCACAGCCTGGGCTAAGGGCCGCCACAGTAAGCTAGCACATCTTTCTAGGTCCTGACATACCTGCTGCCCCAGACTGGGAGCTGCCGTGGCCAGCCAAAAGCTCTCATCGTAGAAGCACTTACAGAAGCTTACAGGGATCCATTGTAATTCTATATTGCATGCGCTATATTATTGGTGTCCGTTACGCTGAAAACTTCCTGCATGTCTCCCAGCACATGGTTAGCACTTACAAAATGGTAACAAGATAATCCAGCTAGTAATGCAGAAGAATGGACTGTTAACAAGCAGCCTGCTTCCGTAACTTAAAGGAACATAATAATAAGAGGAAGATCCAGTTACATCAGACCATTCAGAGTACACTGTGTGTAGAGTACACAGAAAGAAAATCTCTCTGGCCTCTTAACTCTAGAATTATTTTAGAAACTGCAATAAAAGCCACATTGGAAATTTGGTAAAACAAAAGGCCAGCATGTTGCTGTGTCGGAACTACATAAACTGGCTCTCACTTCCACTCAGAGCCTTTGTTCCCTGTTCCTCAGTGCTTCTAAGGTTTTGGGGATTCAACGGGCAGCACTGAAAATGCAACTTCTCTTCATGCACTAGCCACCACAAAGGAAGCTTCCCTTCTTGGTCCTGCAGTTGCCCTCAGCCCTGACCCATGGGGAACACTCTGAATTAGAACAGATCAGTAGCTTGGTGTGGGGCAGGTTTTCATGAGCCAAGAATAAATGACACTTGCCAAATATAGAGAGGCTTTCAGTCAAGTATTTCTTTCCTCCCTGACATGGCCTAATTTTGTTTTAGAACTTAGCCAAGATTTCTCTTTTCCAGAAGATTACAAGCCATGTGAGAGCAGATAGGCGCCTGAGACTTTTGCAACAATATCAAGTTTTAAGCCCCCTTGATAAAACTCGCCTTATTTTCAAGTACAATACTGATGGCTCACGTTTTATTTTCTGCACTATGAATATGCTGTATTTTATTTATTTATTTGATTTATTAAAATTTATACTCCGCCCTTCTCTGAAGGCTCAAGGTGGCTTTCATAGAAGCCTGGATACTATCGCAATGGAAATGTTAAAATTTGTGTTGATGCATGCATAAAGTGCAAGATGTAAAGCATCCAATAAATAACCTAGTTGGAAGATGTTAGATATTTTGAGGTTCTGGTCAAAATAGGCTCTGATCCCACAGCCTGAACCCTAGGGATAGACCTGGTGCCTGTCTGCAGAGATCTACTGACTTCATTGGAAAGCCAGCATGTGGCAGATTTTGAGATGGGGGCAAAATCTGTCGTCGTGGCAACACCAGGTTTGTGGCTTCAGTGAGCAGGGCCGCATTCATCTCCTGCAAGGCAGCTAGTGCAGGAGATGAGATTTGATGAGTCCTGCTAGGAGCCCAAAGCAGCTGCTTGCATGGTGCTGTGAAAACAGCTGCCACTGTTTTATTTATTGATTTTATTTATTAAATTTGTACCCCGCCCCTCATGAAACACAGCTCTGGGCGGCTGTTGACTGTAAGCTGGTACCTGCAAGGGTTACTGCAGTTCAAATCTGCCAGCCATTGTGGCAGGCTCATTGCAGAACGGGAACACGCTGATGTCTAACTCAGAAGGTGATTTCAAGGGCAAATCAAAGTCTGGGGGCAGGATTTTTTTTTTAAATAACTGTATCTGTCCCTAGTGGGTCACAAGAGAAAATTGAAACAACAACAAAACAGACTGACTGATCTGTACAAACAACACTGGCCAGTGAATAAACGAAATAGAAAGCAAAGCATCTGTGTGGCTCCTCCAGGGCTTGTTTTTGGCTGTGTTTGTTTTCAGTTCCCCCTGGCAGAGTAAATCCTATGAGGTGAATGGGCATTTTCTACGTTGACACCAGTGCTGGATCAAATCTGGATTCTGTCAAAAATAAAGAGAAAGCTCTAAGTCCACGCGGAAACTCTGAACCTAAAGGCCTCCCAGATCTGATTTCTGACAGGATTGGAGGCTGTGAGGACCCTATGTTACTTTACACCGAGGCAAGGACCTGCAGTTAAGTGGGTGCTAGAGCTTGCCCTGAGTATCTTCACCCCACTACTTTTGAAAACATTGGTGGGGGATACTGACCCACATACATTCTGCCCCCTTATCCCTGGAATGGCAGGGTAGAAAATTTGTGGCGGATGCCTTCCCCACATACCTTGCAATAATTACTCCCATTCACGCCACTAACACCTGTGACCTATTAAAGGGGCTAATGAGTAATCCGCTCCCAGACCAGGGCCTTTGGAAAGAAAGGAAGCCCCCCCCCCCCCCTTCCTGCCCCAGTTCAGTGAAGGGAAGCTACTTAGACAGCTGAAGGCAGCCAGCCAGGGTCCCTTGAGGGAAGTCCTGAGGAGGGTTCCACTACTAAGGATGAAGATGGGCCACTCACAGAGCCCAAGAGCAGCCTGTACAGGAGAGAACTGCTTAGAGGCAGGGAGAGCTGGACTCCCTGCCTGCAAGGCTGTTGTTAGCTGTAGAAATCGAGGCGGTCCTGCAAAGGACATTGTCAATAAAGATGCCTGGTGACAACAACTTGACAGTGGCAGCATCAGTAGCAGCTAGATGGATGAGTAGAATAACATGCTGGCTCCTGCAAGAATTTACCTCACAATTTACGCCACTTCCCCGGTACCTGATGATGGTAGGTGAAAACAGACATGCCTTTAACATTTCTTATGCATGTTGCAGGGCTGCATAGAGTGCCAATACAGCCCTGCAACATGCCTAGGAAATGTTAACGTGGAGTTACGTGCATTTCTGTTTTCACCCAATGTCTCCAGTTGCTGGAGTCCCTACTACTGCCTCTGCTGTTAGACTCCCAACTGTTCCCAATCCTATTCTGTTCCTTTGTGACATTTGAATTTTCCCACCAGAGAGGAGTTAAAAATGCTGGAAAGGAGAAGAATAATGCATTGCTCCCCATGCAGCTGTGGGCTACGTCTGTGGCTGCTCCAATAGCAAGGATGGTGACAACAGTGGTTGCAGGCTTTTGTCTTTCACCAACCCTACCCAGGATGTTGAGGGCACCAGCACAGGGGATAATCTGGCAAGTGGCCATGTTGAAAGAGAACAGCACCCAGCAGCTGCCCATCTTCAGAGCTTCTGGGTGGGCAGGAGGAGCTAGTCACTCCCCTGAAACCAGTGCTACAGAATGGACAACCATGCTGATAAGCCGGGGGTTACTGTGGAAATAATGTACAAAGATGCAGTCGCCTACTGGCCCAGGGTCTGTGGTGCATCTGATCTGCAGAGTGCATGTTGGCTGCAGAGTTAGCAAGGTTGCATCAAGGTTTCTCTTGCACTCCCCTGCTTCCATCTTCTGTTTGATGTATGACTGATTCCCTCTGTGCCAACACAGAGATGTGATTTCACCAATGTGGTTTTGGTGTAGCATTTTTGTGTTTATAAACAGGGCAAAGCACCTGCGGCCGTGGGTCCTTTAAAAGTGCATCTAGCACGAGCCACTAGCAGGGACTGTCGTGGTTACTAATGCTATAGGAAGCCATGGCAAGCACCTGACTGGATGCAGCTGTGCTTTGGGTGTGGCTGAACTAGCCAGAGGGACTGAAGAGCAGAACTCTCTCTGGAGGAAGGAAGCTGGTGAACTGTGGTTGTGTGACAGATTGAAAGGCAGAAGCTCAACCTGTGTTTTGCCTAAATAGGGAGTTGTAAGCAATGAGTCTCCCCAAAGGAGTGAAAGCCAAGGGGACGCTGCCTGGGCTGTAAGGAATGTGAGTAGCCAGCCAAGGAGTTTGGTGCCTGCCAGCTAGGCCTGAGAATACCAGAGATTGGTTGCCTGACTGAAAATATTGGACATTTTTACACACACCTTCCTTAAAGTGCTGGTCTTTCAGTCTTCTGGGTTTACAAGTCCACAAGTAAGTTCCGGATGCCTTTTTCACACACACTGCCCTGAGGCAGTTCCTGGATGTATTCTTCACACAAACACTGCCCTGAGGCAGCCTAAAGTAGCCTCAGCTGTAGACATGAGGGGCTGCCATGGAAACCAAGTGACCACAGCTGCCTGGAGCAAAGCAGTTTACCAGGAGAACCTTTTGCACACACTTTCTGGGAGAAGGTCTACGCAAAAGTTCAAAGAGCCAGATGTTTAAGAACTGGGTGGGTGATTTAGACACACAGAAACTTCAGGATGTAACAGCAAACATGCAGGAGAAATGTGTGTGTAAAACACCCATTGAGTGGAAACTAGAACTGTACGTTATGAGACTGTGAGAGAGACTCTATATATTGAAGCCTGAGTGTGAATTAAAAGATTTGAGCTAATTCTGGAATAAGAGAGACTGTACTGCACTGATTCCCAAGAAGAGAGAGATTGTTTGAGCCAGAATCCTGACAAAAAGTACCCAAGGTGAGCCTGACCCTGCCACAGTTTGCAAACTGCTCTGCCTCATTTCACCACCAGTTCTCTTGTCTTCTGCCACAATTCTCGCCCACTCTCCAGTCTCCTGTTCCCTGAACCATGTTTGTCCTTTCTCTCATGCTGCCCTCCCATGCCTGGAACTCCCCTTTTAACACACATCTTCTGTTCACTCCCTCCTAACTTCCAAATCCCTCTTGGAAACCTACCTCTTCCATCAGGCTGTCATAGCTCTTCTTCTCTGCAGACTACTCACTGATGCTTCTTCTACTGCCTTTCATCCAGGGTCCCTTTCTCCTCTGTAACTAAGCCGCGCAATGTGTACCTGCAACTTCTCAACTTTGGGAAAGTATCCCTGTCTCTCCCTGTTCCCCTCTCCCTTTTTTCTTCTCCATTGTCTTCCCTAGACTGTAAGCTGCTTGGGGCAGGGATCTGTATTTATTTAATGATTGATCAGTGCCAGGCACACTGCTAGTGCTACATAAATACATACATAAATAATAATAAAATAATAGTTCTCTGTCTTGCTTTGAGTTTCTGATAAAAGTATACGTTCAGATTCTCCATCCAGTTTTGGAAAACTGCATCTAACGATATGGGACTCCAGGTAAAAATAAAAATCCCCCAAACAGTAGTCACTGCCAGGAGAGTGATCAGCAGCAACTGAAGAATTTTCAACTTGGCTAACTGACTAAAAGTAACTGCAAAACAGATTGAAACCTAATGACGTAAGTGTGATGGGAACGAGCAGACCAATTTATGAAACATATTGCAGGATTCCAGGGGTTTAACATGTTGGAAATGCGTCAAAAACCAATCCTAGACTTATTAATCTGATTCATAGTGGCCCTTGTACCTTGTTAATACACCATCTGTTAGTGGGATCGGGTTTGACAGACAGATGGACTATTACTTTAAGCACGAATTAAATCCCTATCATCGGTATTCACCAGCCCTTCATTGTGACACCTATCATTTTACCACCTAACTTTTATAAAGATCCCAGTGCTTGGTTTGTTATGGAAAATGAAAACTAATGCCCTAAATCTGGTCTGTTAAAATACCTATAGTCTATCCTAAGTATGTAAGTAAATAAGTGCCCTACTGTTCACTCCCATCCCCTAACCAACCTGTCTGGAGGGCTCCTAAATCGGGTCCAAGCTTAGTCTGACCCCAACTGTCTCCCCATCAGGACCAACCCAGTCCCAACGCAGCTGGGTTTTTGAAGCTTGGGTGTAATGTTACTGGGGTTAACTGTGCACCTGTAGAGAACCATGATGTCATGGAACTTCCCGGCTGCCAGGGCTGTGTCAGGAAACGGGCAAGGAACGCATTAACCATTTCCCCTTTCTGACCTAGCCTTCCCCTCCTAACTGCTCAGACTAGAGATTGACACATTTGCTGTCTTTAGACACAACAGAAAAGCGTGGCTGAATGTGTGTTGAAACCATTGTATAGCCAGGTGTTTCCCCATGTTTAATATTTTGCAGTACTTACACGCAACGGCTGCCTTTCCACGTCCAGGGACTAATTGGGTCCTGCCTGCCGCTCGCACTGGAAGCTCTCCTTGCAAAGCACTCCCATGGAATTATGGGAGTTGTGGTCCATGCAGAGAGCAGTTGGGTCTGCCCCAAATCCTCTGCTGTAAGCTGCAGCTGAATAACTCATTCATCACTGCTCGCACCCCACCTACCCACCCTAGGTTCTTTGAGAGAACACAAAGACGGTGTGCTGCAAGGAATGAGCTTCCGGCGTGCTGCAAGGAACGAGCTATTTGGCAGCAGCATGGAGTGGAGGATTCGGGTCAGACAGGGAGGAATCGGGGCATACAGACCGGAAATGGCTGTGAACACACCGCCCAATGTCTTTAGACACAACATTAGCCACGTGGAGAGGGAAAACACTCAGCTGCTGCCCCCGAGACATCTGTGCAACCAACGAGGAGTTAATGGGAGGCTGTGGTGCGGGGCAGACCAGTGGCCAAAAATAGTGACAGTGCTTAGACACACTACACAGCCACGTGGCAAACGTCTTAAGCATCCAATCCCCATTGTGTCTAAAGACACCCATTGTTGCAGTGTCCCACTAGGGTAGTGCCCATGAGAGAAGGAAATCTAAAGGTCTAGGCCTCTGGGCACACCCAGAGGAGGCTTAGCCACATTCTTTCAGAAATCATAGTATAGTTAAAAGAGACTAGGTTAAGGAAGTGCCTTAGCAGATGATCGTGCCTGTCCCTCCCAATCAAGCTGCTACTATCAGGTGTTGGTCACTTAAGTAAGGTCAAACTGCATAGACCAGCCACAAGATCTGAGTGTCCGCCTCTGAAGTTCCTTTTGTGACATGGGTGGAAATGCAACAATGTAGGAATTGTATGCATTCTACCCAGACAAGGGCTCCAGCTTCCTAAAGGCATGGGGAAGTATTTATTTATTTATTTCCAGTACTTCTCACCTGTCCCCTCCTGCCACACGGCAGCTTGGGGCAGCGTACAACAAATAAAAATACAAATTAATAAAACAAGATGAAATATAAATTGAAATTCATTAAAATGAACAATCCCAGGGCCAGACTAAAACCCCATGAAACCTCCCCAGTGTCCTAACGTTATCACCAGCAGGACGTGACAGGTTCACTCTAGGACTGAAGGACTTCAATGTATTGCAGTGGACCCTGAAGTATACTGTATATATATTTAAGCTGCTCAGCCCATGCCATGGCAGAGCATCTGTAGGCCACCTGTATGGGTCTTTGCTCTCCCAGGCACTGAGGTAGCCAATCATTACCTTGGTTGCAGTCTGAATAAACCTAGCCAGTGCAGACCTTGGGAACTTGCTGTTTTGTGTGCAGTGAGCTACCTAAAATCCTCGCGGTGGACTTTGGCCTCCAGACTCTAAACTACACACATACTCTGAAACACTTGGTAATCCTCACTTAAACACTTCTTGTTTATTTTGGTGGGTTTTTTAAATACCTATTATTGTATTTCTCTTGATTGTCTTTCTATTATTCTAGAACAAAAGCGCCATACTGGGTTAGGTCAATGGTCCAATGAGCTCAACTTCCTGTCTCCAACAGCGGCTATTTTTGGTTGCTTGTGAGAAGTACCCAACAGTTCATAACGGAGTGATCCATTCTGTGATGTTCACTCCCAGCTCCCAACAGTTGGAGGTTCTATCCATTCTAACTGGATAAACCTGCTCAAATCTACGCTAATTGCTCTGTGCACACTTAACCTTGGGCTTTTTAGGTTGTTTTAATTGTCGTTTTATTACTGTGTATTTTTATGTTTTCAATGTTTTTAAAATGTTAGCCGCCCCGAGATACCTGAGGAAGGAGGGGGCAGCATATAAGTTTTAATATAAATAAAATAAATAAATAACATAAAACTTGTGTAATTTACTGCTACAGGAAGTGGTCAAGGCCAGTCGTGTAGCTAGTTTGAAAAAGGGACTGGATAAGTTCTTGGAGGATAGGTCCATTAATGGCTATTAGCCAAGTAGGTTGGCGAGGACGTAGCCTCTTACTGTTAGGGGCTGGAACAACATGGAATTGATTGCCCGTTGTGACCTGTTGGGTGCTTCCACGCGTACGGCACTTCCTATGCTTAAGAACATTAAGAGGCCCATTAATTCTTATTCACCCTATCTTGTTCTATTCTTACCATCTGTACAATTGTATCCACTTTTCTAGGCTACAAGAAAAGTATGACCAAAAGTACATGTGACCAGGTATATACTCTCTCTAACCAGTGTCGTCTTCCCTGATCCGCCCTTTGTTCATGTTCAATTTAAGATTCTTTGCTTGGGCATGTTGCAGAGAATATTGGGCTTGTGGTCACTTTCATCCCAGCTCACCAATAATTATTCCCACCCCACTGAGTGTCTCATTGACCCCAGAGAGAATGCAACGTGCAGAAAAGACATAAGTACCCCAGGCAGTACAGAGGAACTTTTACATCCAAAGTATGAACTACTTCTGACAAGGTCTTTTGGAGGGCACTGAACTGTTACTATGTAGGATTAGATTATGTCAAACAACGGTTATTAAAATGTTAGTAATAGGCCAGTGATTAAAACAGCTCTGACTTAAACAAGGGCTTGAGGGATCAGAAATGTTTGAATTATTGTGACTAAACAGAGGTAATATTGAAGTACAATATTTGCTGTATTGAACTACAGCAAACTCTATGGGTTTAATTCTGCACCTATTGAAGTCAATGGAAAAGCTGCCATTGAGTTTAATGGTGCAGTAGCAGGCCTAAAACTGTCATTGGGAATTCGGAAAGGGTCAGACTCTGACTAATCTAGTATGTTATTTTCAGTCTTCAGTTTCCTTGGCACACAGATGGGTTGTTTGAAAACTCTGACACTTTAGGATGTCCCAAAAGCCATATGCTTTCTTAAGAAAAGGGGAGACATTTATTTATTTATTTCACCATTTTTCTACCCTTCCCCCTCCTGCTCACAGAGCAGTTAGGTTGCTTGTTAGCCAAGTTAAGGTGTAGTTCGTCTAACTTGCATATATGATCAACTGAACTATTAATGTTTAAACATGGTGTTGACTGTTGAGAACCTTTTCCCTCCCGTGGGCCACTCTGAAAATTAGTACAAGCTCAACAGACTAGATCAGAGTTGGAGCAAAGGTACTACAGATGAGGGAAGGAAGGGACGGTAAGATCATGGATCAGATACATTCCCTGTCCTTGATGGCATGCCCTCACCTCCGCTTCCTTCCCCTGAGCTCAGCCTTTCAGTGGTTGAGTGTAGAGGCTGGATCCATAGGCCAGAGTCAGGGACTGGAAAGGGGCTAACTAAAACACATCCATGGGTCAGATTGATCCACAGGCTGGAGCTTCCCCAGCCCTGATTTAACATCTCGGCTTCCCTTCAAAATCTTAATTTCTGATCTTGTACTAGCAGTGAATGAATGAATTAGCTTTATTAGCCTTTAGCCATTTAAAATGATTTTACAAAGCAAGTATACATTAATATGACAAGCGCAGAACTCAGAAATAAAAGAATACCTTTTTAACATACAAATTCTGCTCACGCTCAGCTGAAAAAGCAAACATTGTTACATATTTTTAACATTTTCAGTGGATGAAGCCAGCAGGTAATCCATTTTACATTGTAGGGGCAAACCTATTCTGTTTTCTAATATTGGAGAAAGTCAGTAAAAGCGTGTGGTTGAGGCTTTCAGACAAAGCCTTAGGCCACTATCTTGCATCCACTTACTTCAGAGTGGTTCCACTGACTTGAATGAGACACCTCTGGAGTAAGTGGCTTGAGGATCATGGAGTTAGGAGCTATTTTATTTTTCTATATTTAAAGTTTTTTATTTATTTATTTTTAAAGAACAGCAGTAACTGGAGCAGTTCCCTGAAATCTCATTGTCTTCCATTATTGTGGGTTGTTTCTAAGAGCAGTGTGACTGTTCTTGATCAATGAGACGATCTTTCTTTCTGGCAATGGCGTACCTTGCTTCTAGCGTTCCTCCTCTGCCCATGTCGCTGCTCTATGACTTAGTGCAGAACCGTGCAATGGGCATTTGCTTGTGAGAATATCTTGCAGGGGGTAGGGCATTGCCACTGCGGCCCCCTGCTTTAATCAGGAGAGTACTGTTGGCAGAGGATTTGGAGGAGCGACTGCAGGTGAGCAGCGGAGCATGCTTCCTTGGCTTGACTTTGGTGGGATACAGCGAGGGTGCCTGGTTCCCTCCAGAAGAAAGGCCTGCGGACTTGTGCGCGTGGCCTTTGGCGCTGACCATGAGCTGGTCGGGTGCCCCATTGGGGTTTTCCTAGGTATACCCCTTCCTTGTGAGGAGCAAGCCTGCCTTTGATGGGCTACGTTTTTGAGAGACATTGCTGTTCTGTTCCAGCTACTCGCAGCTTGGTGAAGGTGGGATAACTACTGATTTTGCTGGGGCAATCACTTGGAGCGATGGAATTAAGATCATGTGTGAGACGCTCCTAAACTAGCTTAGCCGCTGAAATTGAACAGGCCACGAAACTAGATAAGGGTCCGGTGCTGTCCAAGGTGGCTCATTATTTTTCCCCTGCCTGTTCCTTGGGAGCTAATGCTGAGCCCCTGAGTGAGGGAGCTATGCTTAGCTCAGAGGCTTTCCCTCTCATCCAAACTAACGATGTACCCAGATCTGACATCAATCTTGCCAAGGTATGGCAACAATTAATGGTGCTTACTACTAAATTAGACGATCATAGTCAGACAAGAAATTGATATGGATACTCGTTTTAAGAAACTGGAGGAAAAAGCTGATCAGGCTTATGATATGCTATTTTCTATGAAAGTATTGGTTGGGGGGTTGTGGATGGAGTTTAGTAAGTTGAACGCTACTGCTCTACCCATTCCCTTGCCTTACTTAAGACAAGACGCAGCTACCCAAACCTCAGTGGAGTCCTTTAGTATATTGAGGCCGCAGGACAAGGAGGAAGTACTCCCCTCTGTCACTATATCTGGGATGCAGATATCTACCTCCCAGGAAACCTCAAAGGTATTTCCAGACCCCACCAAGATTTCTTGCTGTGATAATAAGTCATTTAGTTGAACCATTTTGAGTTCCTTACCGCAGACTAATCAGGCTACTCCTTTGGTAACTTCAAAGGGAGTTTCCCCTACTGAGCCGCAGGGTAGCTCTATGGCTTTGTCCACGACCTCGAGAGATCTCGGCAAGGTACTACCTGAGAATCCTCATGTCCAGGTTCCCCAAGATAACCGGTTAACTGGCAAGAATGGCCTGATGAAGGCCCCAAACCAGCCACTTATGCTTAAAGTGTGGCCGCAAGACACCCACAAACGATGAGCCCCATCTATTCTTTTCCATTTCAACAAGAAAAGATGATTTAGTTTTTTAACCACCGATTCGCTGATTTTGACACCTTTATTAAATTTTCTTCATCGGATTATGGGAGTGGGGATTAGTGCTAGAGTGGTATTAGGTTTTTCTCCTCTTCTGAGCCGAGGTCGGTTCCTGAGGTGGGAGATGGCTTTCAGTTCTACTAGGCTGGTTTCGCAGCTTTGGGCTGCACGGAAATCTCTTAGGACTTCAGGGATTTATATTCTGAGGGTGGAAAACACCCTGGCTCGCACTATTCTCCACTCCCATACCCCTACATGGAGCAGGGGTAATATCGACGCTATTACTGTTGCCGCTCAGTCTAGTTTTTGCCAATCTGAGACGCATCCAGACCTTATTTCTGAATGGGACCTTGTTGATGCTACTGGGCATTCTTGTGAATCTATCCCACCAGTTGTGATCAGTTTAGCAGACTTTCAGCCTAGTCTTCTCTCTCCATTTTTGTCAAACTGACCCAGATTCTCCATGGGCGGGAGGAGGCACATCTCCTACGCTGCTAACTCCCTGTTTATATTCCGCAACCGGCTCTCCCCCCCTAAGGATCAGCTAGCTGGATCTGCGTGACATATGGAATGCTCCTCTCTGTTGCCTCTCGTGGACTATTGAGGGCATTAAGGCTAGGTTAGGGGATCCTGACTGGGTTAATTCTGTATCTAAATATCATATAATATGCCTGCAAGAAACCTGGCTTGGTGGGAACGAAGTAGAGCTCTTTTCTCTCCCTGGTTTTTCTGGTTACGCTGCTTCGGCGATAAAGCAGACCAAGAAAGGCTGTCCCTCTGGGGGCGAACTGACATTGGTCTCTGATGATTTACAAGCAGAAGTCCTTCGATACCCCACAACCTTGAACAACTGTGTGGTTTTGCGGATGAGGCTACAGGAGATAGGTGAACTCATAATTATTAATGTATATATACCACCCGAAACCTCTACGTATTATGTCCCCACATCTTGGGATAAGCTCAGTGAATTGCTTGAGCTTCTTATCCAGGGAATATCCCAGTGCGAGGTTGTTCATTGTGGGTGATTTTAACATCAGGACGGGCACCCAGCCATTGGACTCCATTGATGTTCCACTTCAGTCACATCTATGAATCCCTTAGTGGGGCTCTATGGATGTGACAACCAATGGCATGGTAGAAGACTCCACCAATTTATTTTACAGCAGGGGCTTCTGATAATCAATGGCAGATCCCCTTCTGACCTGCAGGGACACTTTAGGTATGACTCGGTACTGGGTGCAAGTGTTATTGATTATGCTCTAACCTCCCCAATCAATTTCCCTATTATCTGAGATTTCAGTATTCTGGTTAGACCTGAAGGAAACCATTACCCTTTTGTGTTGGAGCTCGGAGAGATGGATAACCTTAAGGACCTGGGTTATTTTTCTCCTACTAAAGAGACTGTGCAGTTGCCAGTTAAATGGTCTACACAGGTCTCAGCCCAAGTCACCCACGTGCTTTATTCTCCTCACTGTATGGCGCTACGGAAGATCACGCGGCTGTGGGGTCCCGTTTAGATTCTATAATGGATCTTCTTTTTCCTTATATTACTAAATGATCCCTGACACCCCCACAGATTGGCTGCCTTAATTCTAAGAACAGGTGGTTTGATCAGGAGTGCAGAGACGCTAAAGCAGCTGTAGCCAAGGCCAGGAGATTGTGGAACAGATTCCATCTCCAACCCGATTTGGTGGTGTTCCTCCAAAAAAAGGACTATTATTTGGAAGGCTTATAATTTGGTGCAACTGTGGGCAGAAATTAAGTGACAGCACAGACGAATAACTCAACCAAATTTTGGAAACTGGTAACTTTATCACTGAAGAAAGGTAGACCTATGAGATCCCTCCCCCCATACAGAAGATGGAACTTGGGACAGCCTTTTATAAGGAGCTGTACCAGGACTCCTTCCCAGTGGCAAGTCAGGAGGAGCTGTTCCCTTCTACTCCTGCTGTACCTTGCAGCTCTGGACAGGAGTGGTCTGGTCTCAGATTTCAAGAGAGGGAGTTAATAGAGTTTATCCATAAGCTCCACCCTGGCAAGGCTCTTGGTCCTGATGGCATCTCCCCAGAGCTGTTCAAAGATAATCCTGGTTGATGGGCTCCAGTTTGGGCAAAAACTTCTGTCAGTGTGCTTCATTCTATACCATGTTCTTGGTCCTTAGCAATTATCGTACCTATTTTTAAAAAAGGCAACCCTGCTGATCTGGCCTGTTATAGGCCCGTTAGTCTCTTATCAGTGTCAAGTAAATTATATACGCATGCCCTTTTGAATGAGCTAGACCAGTGGGTGCATATGCATTCCCTCTTAGCAGAAAAACAGTCAGGGTTTCGTGCAAACAGATCAACTCTTGATAACTGCTTTGTTTTATTACATCTCATTGATACATATGTTCGCATAAAGAAGACCAAGCTATACGTTGCTTATATTGACATTACTAAGGCATTTGACTCCGTGTCTCGGACTCTTCTGTGGCAGAAACTGATTTGGATGGGAATCGATAAGGATTTGTTGAAACTCCTAATGTCTATTTATGATCAGACAAAGGCGGTGGTCAGGAGGTATTTTGATGGTCGAACAACGGATTCTTTCCCGCTGCAGGGGGAGTAAGGCAGGGAGGCTTGTTGGCCCCACTTCTTTTTAATTTGTTTATTAACGTACAAGCGGTGGCAGCCAGCCACACAACCCCTCCTCTTATTCAGACCAAGCCAATATCATTGTTGCTCTACGCTGATGATATCGTTCTTTTCTCTCAAACACGGCAGGGCCTCCAGCAATGCCTTGATTCCCTCTATGATTTTTGTCTTCATAATTGTCTCTCTGTTAATATTGCTAAGTCCAAAATAATAGCTTTTGGTACAACCCGGACTGAATATAGTTGGAAGATCGGGTCCCAAGAAGTACTCCAGACTCTATACTATCCCTATTTAGGGGTTGTATTTGTGTGCTCCCAAGCCTGGAAGCCCAATTCAGAGGCATGGGTTGCCAAGGCGCAACAGTCAGTAATGGCATTACTTCAGATGTATCGGGAAATGCCTGTGGCACCCTTAAATCAGATTCACTTCATCTTCGAAGCTAGAGTTATGCATCAACTTCTTTATGGAGCAGCGCTGACTTGATCTAACTATGGGGCAAGGGGGGAACGTCCCCAGAATCTTTTCCTAAGGACACTTCTGAGGGCTCCCAAAGCCTTCCCTTTGCCAATGCTTCGGTTAGAAACGGGTTCAGTCTCTATGAAGTCCCGAGCCCTTTGTAGAGCACTGCTCTATTGCCTTAAACTAAAGCAAGGGCTGACTTCACCACTGGCCCGTCAGTGCTATATAGAGCAAAGCCAGCATCAGGGCTCTCTCCAGTATCAGTGGTGGAAGAGAATCCAGACAGTGTCCCATCAATTAGTCCTTTCCTGGATAGTTAGCGATAATGTTAACTACAGCGCAGCTAGGAGGGAAACTAGGCAGAAGGTAAGAGATCAGGCAGTGAGAGAGGCTCTCACAGCTATCCAAAACAGTAGGATCGCCCCACTATATCCAAGAGTAAAGTTCTCCTGTGCTCTAGAACAATATCTCTTGCAGGTTCAGGATCCTAATTTGAGGAGGCTGGTAACCCTTTCCTCTTTTAACTTACTTGAAACTGCAGTGGTTAGAGGGAGAAGACAGAAGGTCCTTTATGTTAATAGGATCTGTCCTTGCAATCTCCAAGAAGTAGAGACGCTGCTCCATGTTCTATTTCACCGCCCCGGGTATATAGATCTGAGAGCAGTGTGGATTGACCCTTTATTCCAGAGTATATCCCTCTCTCTGGAAGATAAACTGCAGATACTTCTCACTGCCTCTGACTTAGTGCAGACAAAAGCACTGGCCGGCTTCCTTAAGCTGGTTGAGAGAATTTGGAGTAACAAGGAGGCCTAGTTCCTCCTCTACGCCCCAGGCTTCGGATACTGGGGAATCTGCCTGCTGTGATGTAAATCTGGATTGCAGAACATGCCAGCTATTCTCCTTTCATGCTGCAGGGTCCCCTAGGGGGGTGGACTTTGTTTTTTTTACCTGTTTTTGGTTTCTGTTCGGTTCTGTTTTTAATTAACTGTTTAACTGTTTTGTCTGTGTTGTTCCTTATGTGGTGTATTGTTATAGCAAAGATTTTGCTGAATACAATAAATACTTGATGATGACGATGAATATCTTGCAAAGTTCTGTCATCAAGTTCCCACATCTGTGCTGCATCTGGAACAGGGTGTCATGTCTATATTAATCTGCCATTGCAGGAGCAACCTGACACCAGCTAATTGTCTGTGGCAGTAATGGCTGCTGAGAGAGGTGACTCCATTTCCCCCCTCATCTATCTTCATATGAATCTTTGCTGCTGTGTCTTTAATCAAAGGGAAATGGAGAAACACAAGAACAGGAGACCTCATGCTTTTGATTGGTCTGATGCTCTTGTTTATTAACGATGAGACCCGCTGAGGTGGATAACACTAGCACTAACAGTTAGTAAGGGCAAGGAATCTGTGCTGAATGAGAGGGGGGAAGGGAGCAAAGAAGGGGTTGAACATGGTCAAAATGACAAACAAGGTGGATGATCTTGGCAGTGGAGTGTTGAGCAGAAGTGAGGGGGTCAAGGTGAGAGTGGGAAAGGCCAGTATGAAGGTAGTCAAGGCACGAAATGACGAGTATAGAGCATGGACTAGCAGTTTTGGCAGTAGGAACAGTAAGAAAGGGCCAGAGTCTCACAAGGTTATGCAGGGAAAAGCAATAGGCCTTAACAACAGACCAAATAAGAGGTACAAAGCAGGAGTCAAAGATGAATCCCAGACTACATGCCTGTGGGACAGGCTGGATGATGACACCAAGGGAGCGAAACAGTGAAGCAGGAAAGGTGGAGGATGGCTGAGGAGGGGAAATGAGTTCAGTCTTGAGTACATTTATAGTACATTAACTTTCCCTATGTTCCCACAAGCAGAAGGTTTAAATGAGGGGACACATCTCTCCAAAGAGGTGGGGTTAAAATGGAGAAGGGGATCCTACTTCAGGCAGCTTGCTCATCTGTACTGAAGGGAGGTAATTACTCTAAGTCATTTAGCCCTCTGCTTTCACAGGAACTGTCAGCACTTCCTCCTTTGTGCAGGAGCAAAGAATCTCTGACTGCTGAGTGCTTGTTCTAGCTCCACCTGCTGGCAGTTCCTTGCAAGTCCCAAGCAGGGGGAGATCCAGAGAAGTGAAGTGCTATTTTAACCCCTGGTTGTCCTTTTTCCTCTGGGGGAAATTACCATTGCTTGTCAGAATAACGCCTTAGTGAACATTTTAACAAGACTTCACAGGGATTTACTTTTTCTGATTGGTCATTGAGGTTAAATGGTTTAACCATTAGTATCAGTAGCTTCCATTATGGCAGTACCTAGCATCAGGGCTAGAGTGACCGAAATATCTCCAAGACTCTTCTAACGTGGTTTTCTCTTCTCACACTGATCTTACACAGGGGTAATGCCAGTGAACATCAGAGCTACCATAGGCTAGTGGTCTTGGACCTGTAAGACCAGGGTTTAAGTCTTGTCTTAGCTATAAACTTACAGGGTGGCCTTCTCTCTCAGCCTCGGTTGTCAGCTGTAAAATGGGAATATTAGGAACCTACGTCATGGGGTTGTGAGGATGAACTCGATATGGATTGTAAAGCATTTTGAATACTGAATGTGCTATAGAAATGATAAATAATACCACTGGTAGAGGTATTCCCAGGCACTGACCCCTTCATTTCTAGTACATAATTGCTTCAGAACAGTGTATGAAATTACAGTGAAGTCAGTGGGACCTCCTTGCAATCTTGAAAATAAACACTGGCTACACCTTGGATGCTTTCTGGAGCCGTCGCCTCTCTCCTCCCCCCTCCCCCCCAAGCAAAGACTCTAAGGACATTGCAGAGAAGCTAAACAAGTTCTTTGCTTTGGTCTTCACTGTGGAGGATGTTGGGGAGATACCCATGCCGGAACCATACTTTGTAGGTGATGAATTGGATGAACTGTCACAAATCAATGTGACCCTGGAGGAGGTTCTAGAGCAAATTGACAAGCTTAATACGAACAAATCACCAGGGCCAGATCACCCCCGAGTTCTGAAGGACCTCAAATGTGAAATTGCAAACCTACTAGTAGTAATTTTAATTTGTAACCTAACGTTGGCATCTGGCACTGTACCTGAGGACTGGAGGCTGGCAAATGTAACCCCAATATTTAAAAAGGGATCCAGAGGTGATCCTGGAAACTACAGACCGGTACGCTCGACGTCTGTGCCGGGTAAAATGGTGGAAACTATCATTAAGAACAGAATCACTGGGCATATTGATAAACATGGCTTAATGGCAAAGAGTCAGCATGGATTTAGCAAAGGGAAGTAATGCCTCTAATCTGGACGGTCACTCTGTCGATGAGCTTGTCCAGCATTGGAACAGCTTGCTGGAGGAGGCCATTGACAGGGTGGCTCCGAGACGCCCTCTGCCTCGGTCTCGTCACCGCAGGACCCCTTGGTTTACTGAGGGGCTGCAGTGTATGAAACGAGTAGGCAGGAGGCTGGAGCAATGCTGGGGTCGGACTCGATCTGACTCCGACCGACTTCTCCATAGGGCCCAATTGCGGTCCTATGCTAAGACTGTGAGAACAGCAAGGAAGGAGTTCCTTGCTGTCCTCATAGCGTCTGCGAAGTCACGCCTGGCGGAGCTGTTTCGGGTGGTGCGGGAGCTGGTTAGTCTGGCCTCCCTCCGCCTGGATGGGGATGTGTTCCAGGCCCGCTGTGAGGAGTTTGTCAACTACTTCGCAAACAAGATCGCTTGGATTCAGAGCGACTTTGACGCTAGATTAGGGGCAGTAGGGGGAGAGCGCGAGGTGATGGATGCCCCGTCTGGGCCATCTTTGTGGGGGGATGTCTTGGGGTCTGTGAGAGCCACCTGTTTTGAACTTCATCCGTGCCCGTCCTGGTTGGTGAAAGCCTCCCGGGAGACATTGGGGACGGTGCTGGCGAGGGTGGTTAACCCGTCCCTGGAGCAGGGGAGGTTGTCACCCAGCCTCAAGGGGTCTGTGGTGCGCCCCCTGCTGCAGAAACCATCTTTGGCCGTGGTCGCACTCGCCAGCTACCGACTTGTCTCTAACCTCCCCTTTTTAGGGAAGGTTATTGCGGGGTCTGGACGGGACTGTTCTTGAATGGTTCCACTCATTCCTCTTGGGGAGAAGCCAGCAGGTGGTGCTGGGGGCTGAGACATTTTTGCCTATGTGCTTTATTCTGTCTCCATTGTTGTTCAATGTATATATGCAGCCCTTGGGGGAGGTCATGAGAGGGTTCGGGGTGCGGTGTCACCAATATGCTGATGATACTCAGCTGTACCTCTCTTTTTCAACTGACCCACACCCTGCGGTCTCGGTGCTATCCCAGTGTCTGGAGGCCATGGCGGAATGGATGTGGCAGAGCAGACTGAAGCTCAACCCCGATAAAATGGAAGTGATGTTGGTGGGGAGAGCGAGGGAGGTGTTGGCCCCCCTGATTGGGGGGGTTCGCCCTCCTATAGCTCAGCAGATTCGGAGTCTGGGGGTGATATTGGACACAGATCTCCGCCTGGAGTGACAGGTAGAGGTAGTGGCGAAAACCGCTTTCTGCCAGTTGTATCTGGTGCGGAGGCTGCGTCCGTACATCTCCGGGCCGGACCTGGCCTCCCTCATCCATGTCTTTGTCACCTCGAGGCTGGACTACTGCAATGCGCTCTACGTGGGGCTGCCCTTGTTCCTGGTTC
>QEPC01008108.1:3098028-3109801 GCA_003113815.1 Sphenodon punctatus | reverse complement strand
CCCTGCATCCCACCCCAAGTTTCTGGAAGATAGGTCCATTAGCAGCTATTAGCCAGATAGGATTGGGGAACAAAACCCTTTACTGTCAGCAGCCTGGGGATGACCCACAGGGAATGGATAGCATGGTGACCTGTTGGGTGCTTCTCCCAGGTCCCCGTGTTTGGCCACTGTCCGAGACAGGATGCTAGGCTCGATGGACTATTGGTCTGACCCAGTATGACACTTCTTATGTTGTTAAGATTTTTAAAACATGTCACAAACAGATGTAGCCCTCTCGTTCAGGCTAGAGATCTCCCCACACATGCAACCTCCATTTTGCTAATATTTCCTCTGCCTTGGAATCCCAGGGAATATCAATCACTGACTTATCTTTCATTATCTTAACACCAAGAATCTTGCTAATGGCTTTCCCTCACACTCTGCGGTTTTGGACAATTGCCCGGCTCCTTCTTGAGTTACTTACTTCACCTGATGGTTTTGGCAGTTTGTTCTATACTTCAATTGCACTTTGGAGAGCGGGGGGAGAGGAATCCTTCAGACTACAGCTAGATGTATCTTCAATCACAACTCCAGGATCTGTTTATTCTTCCATTATTAAACAAGAAAGTAGGGGCTGAGTGGATAATTATCCAATAATGTGCTTAACAGATGCTAATGGGGATCTGTGAGCAGATTGCAATTTTCTCTCGTGTTCATTATTTAAACAAATATCTATTTTATGTTCTTTTTTTAATTGGATGAGTTGCTCAGGAATGTTTTAAAATTTGAGCTCTGGTGTTTAACTTAAAATTTGTGTTTTACAGAAGAGAGGATTTGTAGTCCTGAAATTGGCTTTCCACAAATGTTGTGCTGGTAAACTCGATCTGGGGGCTTTGGTTTGGATTCTACATGTAACGCATACAACATAATGAATTGCCTGGAATAACCACCACCTTCGTTGTCCCAAAGGGTAATTTCAGACATAACGATACCCCGGTCAACCACAGTGAATCCCCGGTGGTGGCCGTTGGTCCCGTTACGTCTGTTCTGCTTCCCGCCAGATGTTCACCTCAGTTAATCACTGGCAGGAATTAGATTGACCACGATTCAGGACCTCCGGCCGCCTGGAGGTCCAGAATTGTGGTGGGATCGGGCCCCAACTGTGATCTGACTGGCCACGATCCAGGATGGACTGAAGGTAATGTCTGTTACCTTCAACCTGGGCGGATCATGGTCCTGACCACGGGATGGAATTGGGCGCAGCGGCCAGATTGGCCGCTGCACCTGCCCGTCTCCCGGAGGGCGGCAGCCAGGGGAGCGTGGGGGGCGGGGCTGTGTGGCTGCACATCGCGCCGCACAGCCCAGCCCCCTCCCCGATCCCGGTGAGAATCAGGCCAGCACGTCTAAAGGACGGACGGACTGATTCCTGACCGGGATCCGAAACGGATCCCGGTCCATGGTTCAGCGTGGCAGGCCTAGTGGCCTGGTATGTCTGAAATTACCCAGATTCTCCTGGTGCCTAAATTATCTTTACTCCTTCTCCTATGCTGCCCCGTATGCCTGGAACTCCCTCTCCAAGCACATATGCTCTGCTTCTTCTCCCTTCCAACCTTCAATTCCCTCCTAGAAACTCACCTTTTCTGCTGGGTTTGTCATCCCCATAGACTGTTCTCCTACACTGTCTTTATATGATCTCATCCTTCAGGCTCCCCCTCCTCCTCTTGTAACTATGTTTGTCTTTACTAGACCTAACGTCAACAGGTGTCTGAATGAATGTGTGTTTTGACCTTGATATGAACATCGGTTTGGCCCTGTGTTCACCATGTGGCACTGCTTAGACACACCTCGTTCCCCATGCTGACCTGCTAACATGCCACATGATATCATTCGACACAGTGTTGGCCACGTGTTCAAATGGAATACACAAATTGTTCTTGTGATACAATGGTGTTCACATCACGTGTTCAACGGGTGGCCAGATTAGAATTGTTATGGTGCTTACATGCAACGGCCAAACACGTGCTTAGGTGTTTTGACACCCAATCTTTGTTATGTCTAAAGATGCCCATATATGTTAAGCATGTGCACATGCAACTTATCAGCTTCAGAACTGTATCCCTCTTTCTCCCTTAGCTCCCCTCCTGTGTCCATTCTAGATTGTAAACCCCTTGGGGCAGAGGCCTATCTCCATTTTTAAATCACAGCTGTTCAGTGTCGGGCACATTGCTGGACTATACAAATAACAACACACAGCATAGACTCAGGAAAACTGTAGGATTGGACCCAAAGTTCCAATCCTCTGCACCAAAGCAGGATTCACCAGGTATAAAAAATCCCAACCAATGTTTACCTCCTGGCCTTCTCTCCAAAACCTCTTGTGAAGTAGATTTCATAGTCTCCCACAGCCACTTATTCCACTGCTTTTCTGCATCTTAAAACTATTTCCCCTTCTCCCTCCTTCCATGTTGATGGAGAACAATAGACCAGGTCATGGCCCCTCCTAGTAGCCAGGCTCATAGCTAGGACACTGGGTGTTGTCAAATGGATGGGGAGCCTGGAGCTGCTCTGGGAGCCCACTCCCTGAGCTGCCAGTTGCCAGCCCTGCCCGGAGCCACATCAGATGGACAGGCAGTGTTCCTGAGCCACGGTCTGCCCGCGTGGCGCCCTCCCCCGGGTAGCGAGTTTCAGGCACTCACCCGATGCTCTAGGCCTGCGATCCTGTGATGCTGAACATGGCAATGGATGGATGGGCACAGAGGTGCACCGTGGGTCCCCCACAACAGATGGACAGCAGTGCTGCATTTGGCCTCTGCTCCAGGTTTGGCTGGCCTGCTCTGCACAGCGTTCTCCGGGATCCTGTGCAGCGTGCCATGCCCCAGTGCACTCCGGGTTGCATATCTGGCAGGTACCCTTCAAACAGACTGGTAAACCTGGGGGTGACAGGGTCATCCGTGGGTAGCCACAGGCTGCTGTCTGTCTGTTTACACCCATTGACACAAGCGGGCAGACTACATGACATTATGCTTGCCTTCAGAAGCCTGTGGTGGACCGAGACCCTCTAGGCAGACTTCTTTTTTTCAAGAATTATTATTATTATTATTTTATTAGCATTTATATAGTGCCAGCGATGTACCTGGCGCTTACAAAGAACAAGATAGACATGGTCCCTGCTCGAGAGCTTACAATCTAAAGACAGGGGGAGGGGAGACAGGGAAGGGGGAACAGAGGGAGAGACAAGGGATGAGACATTCATGAGGATGCGAGGACTCAGGTACGTGTTCTTGGCTTCGTTACAGTAAATTGGGAGTTTGCAGTTAACAGGTGGGGGATAATCCTGGGTGGGGATGCTTAGCAGGAGTTAGGAAGGGCAGAGCGGAAGAGGTGGGTTTTGAGGAGGGACTTGAAGGCGTGGAGGGTGGGGGCAAGGCAGACGAGGGCAGAGAAGGAGTTCCAGGCATGCGGGCAGCAAGGGAGAAGGGACGAAGGCGGTTGTGGGAGCAGGGGAAGCGTGGGAGGGTGAGGGAGGGGATGGAGGAGGAGCGAAGTGCTCGAGTAGGGGTTCGGAGGGAGATCAGGGCAGAGAGAGGTAGGGGGGAGTGAGGTTGTGAAGGGCTTTGTAGGTGAAAACGAGGAGCTTGTGCAGAATATGCTCAGGAAGAGGGAGCCAGTGGAGAGAGGAGAGGAGAGGAGAGGTTTTACATGGTCAGAGCGACGGGCTAGGTGGATGATCCTGGCAGCAGCGTTTTGAACAGAGATAAGGGGAGAAAGGTGGGAGCGGGAAGGCCAGCGAGGAGGCGGTTACAATAGTCGAGGTGTGAGATGACTAGGGCGTGGATGAGAGTTTTGGCAGAGGACACAGACAGAAAAGGGCAGATCTTGGCAATGTTGTGGAGGGAGAAGCAGCAGGATTTGGCAACGGAGTCATTGTAGGGTTTAAAGGTAAGGTGCGAGTCAAAGATGAAGCCCAAGCTGTGAGCTTGGGGTACAGGGAGGATGGAGACCCCATCAATGGCAATTGACAGGGAAGAGGGAGAGGAAGGACTGGGAGGGAAGATCAGGAGTTCAGTTTTTGCCATGTTCAGTTTGATTTGGCGTTGAGACATCCAGGCGGAGATATCTGAGAGACAGTTGGTGAGATGAGCTTGAACAGAGGGGGAGAGGGGAGGAGTGGAGAGAGAGAGTTGAGTGTCGTCAGCGTATAGGTAGTATTGGAAACTCTGGGATACAATGAGTTTGCCTAGGGATAAGGTGTAGTTAGAGAAAAGGAATGGGGTCCAGGGGGTAAGTTGAGGGGTTGGAGGAGGAGAACAGGGAGGAGATTTCCTCAAGGGAGGCAGGAGGGAAGGAGGACAGGAGAGAGGTGGGTAGCAGGGGGAGAGGACTTGGAAGCAATATCCAGGTGGATCTTGTCAATCTTAGAGGTGAAAAAGAGAGCAAGATCCTGAGTGGAGAGAGAAGAGGGCGGAGGAGGACAGGGGGGTTTGAGAAGGGAGTCAAAGGTGGAAAAGAGGCGGCAGGGGTCCCGAGAGCAGGACTCAGTGCGGGGGGCATGGTACTGCTGTCTAGCAAGAGAGAGAGCAGATTTGAGCAATGAGAGGCAGAATTTGAAGTGGGAGAAGTCAGCATGGTAGTGGGATTTGCGCCAAAGGCATTCTGCAGCCCGGGTGCAGGAGCAGAGATGACGAATGGTGGGGGTGAGCCAAGGGCAAGGGTTGAGGGAGGAGAGGGGGGGCAAGGGAGTCGAGGGTGGAGGTGAGAGAAGAGTTGAAGGCGGAGATAGCAGAATCGGGGGAGGAGGAGGAGAGGACTGAGGAGAGGAGAGGAGAGAGGGAGGAGGCAAAGTCCTGGGGCACAATGGTCTGCAGATCATGGAAGGGACGGGGAGATGGGGGAGAGGATGGGGAGCAGTGGGAGAGGTTGAAGGAGGCAAGGAAATGGTCAGAGATGGAATGCTGTTCGAAGGAGAGATCGGAGACACCCTCTGGCCTTAAGGCTATGGTCACTCATGAGCATTCAGCCATCTTAGTCTTCAGACTAGGACCCTCAGTGGCAAAACCTGGAACACATCTTATTTCTACTGGAGGGTGGTTTTATAGGGAAGGCAGATCCAATTATGATGCTAGGGTGGTCAAGCCACCAGTTTCATCAGCCCACATGTCTTCTTGGACTTCTGCTGCATTTATGCACATACCATAACGCATACTCAAACCCATCTATCAAATGTGATTTTTTTAAGAATGAAAATAATTTCTATTCATTTCCCCCTCTGTCACTAAAATCCAGCCATCTGTGCAGTGAAGTCATCATTGCCAGCTTTTAAAACTCTGCCTTGCACCATGATTTGGGACAAAAACCGTGACTCCACTTTCCAGCCTGAAAGAGCATTTGAGGTTATTAGACACATGCAATGTAGAAACTTGTCTACAGTGGAATCAGGACATGAAGACTAGTGCCCTGTTCAATGCACCATCTAGTTTAGTGCACCACTCTGAGGCTCTGACTAGATTTATTTATTTATTTTATTTATTTATCAATTTATACCCCACCCCGCCTGTAAAAACAGCTCAGGGCGGCTAACAGGTTTTTTTAAAGTAAAAAATACAATAATATAAATATAAAACAATCATAATGATATAAACCATTTAAAAGAGGGTTAGGACAAAATAAAAGAATAAATAAGGGTAGGGTGGCGCTAAAACCCTAGCCCCCCTCCCCAAAGGCCTGGGAGAACAGCCAGGTTTTACAAGCCCGCCAGAATGTTAAAAGGCTTGGGGCCAGGCGAGCTTCTTCCGGGAGGGAATTCCAAAGATGCAGCCCGGCCACAGAGAATGCCCTCTCCATTGTGGCCCCCACTTAACATGGGGGACCTCCAAGAAGGCACTCCCGGCAGACCGAAGGAGCCGCTCTGGGGCGTGGAGGGCGAGGCGATCCCTGAGGTACGAGGGGCCCAGACCATGAAGGGCCTTATAGATTAACACCAATACCTTGAACCTGGCTTGGCACGCTACTGGCAACCAGTGCAGAGTCCGGAGCACAGGTGTTATTGCTCCTGACGACCCGTCCCCAACAGGAATCAGGCTGCCGCATTCTGCACTAGCTGCAGCCTCCGAACCAGGAACAAGGGAAGCCCCACGTAGAGCGCATTGTAGTAGTCCAGCCTCAAGGTGACAAAGGCATGGATGAGGGAGGCCAGGTCCAGCCCGGAGACGTACGGACGCAGCCTCTGCACCAGATACAACTGGCGGAAGGCGGCCTTCGCCACCACCTCCACCTGTCACTCCAGGCGGAGATCTGAGTCCAATATCACCCCCAGACTCTGAACATGCTGAGCTATAGGAGGGCAACCCCCCCCAATCAGGGGGGCCAACACCTCCCTCGCTCTCCCCACCAACATCACCTCTGTCTTATCGGGGTTGAGCTTCAGTCTGCTCTGCCAAATCCACTCCGCCACGGCCTCCAAACACTGGGATAGCAACGAGACAGCAGGGTCTGGGTCAGCTGAAAAAGAGAGGTACAGCTGAGTATCATCAGCATATTGGTGACATCGCACCCCGAACTCTCACGACCTCCCCCAAGGGCTGCATGTATACATTAAGTAATAATGGAGACACAATGGAACCCTGCGGAACGCCGCAGGACAAGGCGGGGGGGCAAGATGTTTCTGCTCCCAACACCACCCGCTGGCTTCTCCCCGAGAGGAATGAGTGGAACCATTCAAGAACAGTCCCGTCCAGACCCCCCAGGTCACGCAGCCATCTCAACAGCAGCCCATGGCCCACAATGTCAAAAGTGGCTGAGAGATCTCGCAGGATAAGAAATGTCGAACATCCTGCGTCCATCTCCCGGCGGAGATCGTCGACCAAGGCCGCCAACGCTGTCTCAGTGCCATAGCCGGGACGGAACCCAGATTGAAAAGGGTCCAGGAAACCGATGCTATCTAGATGCACCTGGAGCTGGATCGCCACCACCCGCTCAATAACCTTCCCTAAAAAGGGTTAGAGACAGGTCGGTAGCTGGCGAGTGCGTCCACATCCAATTATGGTTTCTTCAGCAGGGGGCAGAGTTAGTGAGAGGATCTCTATTTCTCACAGAGTTTTCCTTGGAGTTCTGCAGGCCTTCCCATAATGAACAGAAATTAGATTGTGAACCATGCAGGAAAGGATCAGAAGACTGGAAAGTACCAGTTTGCAACATCAAAAGTTCTGAGCCTCCACAGCACCAATCTGGTTGTAACAGCGACGTTATACTTGTACCCTGGCTAAGTGTGGCAGCACCTACCTAATATTGTACAACTAGATTCCTAGTTTCATCCTTCCCTTCCTTTCTAGTCCAATACTCTCCAGTCCCATATCCTGTGGGGTGCTGAACTGCTCAGTACCATCAGGCACAGTCCCTCCTGACTGCCCTGATTCCCAGGTACCTCACTCCATTCTGGCTCATTCCTTGAAGCTCATCTTTGGGCAGGCACCTCCTTGCTCCAACACAGCTTCCAGACCTGTCCTTTGGCAACCCTACTTGTTCCACAGAGCTGCCACTCAGCTCAGCTTGTCCTGAACGCCTGCCTCACACCACCCAGCTATGGTGCCTCAGGTGCTGACTTAGCTCTTCTGATCGCCTGCACCTGTCTAGCCTTCACCCCTTCGACCAGTGCTCACTCCCTTTTAAAGGGCCAGGCTTCCCATCTAGCCTGCCTTATTACACCCCTTCCCCTTTAAAAAGACAGGACCACACTAAATGGGCCTGGATAATCCTTCCCTAGCAGGATGTTTTACTTATCTCCCTATAGCACTGGCTCATCTTCCCCCTTGCACTCTCAATACCCAATTTCACGTTGGGGGTCCCTGGAGTAACCACATGCCCAGGCACTCCTTATGACCTCTCTCTTCTGGCTATGAGGGTTCTCAACTTCTCTGCCTCCATGCTGTAGTCCCAGGTTGTTCTTATAACTCCACTATATTCTTCGAGTGGCCAGCTCTATTGTCTCCCTGCCACTCAAGTTCTGGCCTTCTCCATCCCCATACAGCCAGCCCAAGCCTCTGATTCTATTTACTGTATAAGGTTGCCAGCTCCATTGCCGCCCCCCTCCCCCGCAGCCTTCTGAGTGCTGGCTCATCTGCCTCCCTACACTCGGTGCTCGCTTGCCCCTGAGTGGCTGGCTCACCTGCCTCCCTGCCACTTCAGAGTGCCAGCTTGTCTGCCTCCTTGCACTCTCTCAGGCCCTGCCCTTAAAGGCCTTTCTTTGGCCTCCTCCTCACCTATAGCCAGCCCACACCTTTCAAGTTTTAATCCTCACTGGGGTTCCTGGCTCATTCACCTGCACCCTGTAACCCCACCAAATCTATTTAGGGTACCAGCTCATCTGCCTACACCCTGTACCTTTCACCAAACCCATAATCACTATGCCCTTTTTCCCCTTTGAGTGCCTAACACAACTTCACTTTCTTTAACTCAGATCTATAAATCCCTTAAGTCTATCTCCTGCGGGTTCCTGGAGGATACACACCCCTGGGTCATTGATTGTTCAATCAATGACCCTTCCTTTTAATAGAGAGGTCTCAACCTTTTAATATCCCCAATGGATCCTTGGAGAAGCTTTCTTCAGTTTTCCTTACCCCTATGACTCCTTTTCCTTAAAGAACGGTAACCCACAAATTAGTCTTCCGGGTTCCCTGGAGCAGCCTTCTTCCCTGGACTCTCTTTTCATTATGATCCCTCTCTATTTGGGACTTTTCTTTTCCTCCTAGCCCTTCGGAAGATGGGTTGGGAGCCAGGTTTACCCTGCCTTTCCCAGCTTGTTTGCCTGGGATGCACATGTTATTTCCTACAACACAACATTCTACAACCTCCAGGGCTTCAAACCCCCTCACCAACCAGTTAACATTCATGGTTGCTGGCTCTGTCACCTCCCTGCAACACAGCAGCCTTTGTCACTTAATCCTGATGTTCCAACTTATTCCCCACCAGTTCTCATGATTCATGAACAGTGCCACAAGCACCCTTCACTACCTCTCTAACTTCGGAGGGGGGCTGCTAATACCATCCCCTGACACAGACTCTCGTTTGCCTGGACCAGCCTCTCATTCTGGGTGTGCAGGTTCATAATCTCTGCACATTTGGCTGGTCTGAATCCCCATATTCTCCAGATCGCTCCCATCCAGGTCTGTCTGGACCTCCTGGTCCTGGCATCTCGGTACCACTACTCCCCACTCCAGTTGCTGTGGGCGAGATGGCCTTAATCTATGTAGCCTTTATCCTTCTGTTGTCCTCCATCTATCCTTCCCAGGACCCTGAGCCTTCCTTTCACAGCTCCCCCTACTGACCACACCCAGACTTGGTTGAGTCCTTCAGGGTGTCTGCATGAGTCCACAAGTATGGAACAGCAGGGTTATACTTACTCCCTGGCCAGGTGTGGTGGCTCCTAATATTGTTCAACCAGGTTCCTAGTTTAGTCCTTCCCTTCCTTTTATAATCCAGTACTCTCCAGTCCCAAACTCTGTGGTGCACTGAACCCCTCAGTTCCACCTCAGTACCATTCAGCACAGTCCGTCCTGACCTGTCCTGATTCCTAGGCACCTCACTCCATCCTTGCTTATCCCACGGAGCTTGTCTTTGGGCAAGCACCTCCTTGCTCCAGCCTGGCTCTCCACCCCATCTTTGTGTGCGTCTCCTTGTCCCACAGAGCTCCTTGTCCTGCTTAGCTCCAAGATCTGCTCTCTCACATGGAGCTCCCACTCAGCTCCAGCTTGTCCCGAACGCCTGCCTCGCACCACCCAGCTGCGGCACCTCAGGTGCTGCTTCGGCTCCTCTGATTGCCCGTACCTGGCCAGCCTTCACCCCTTCCAGGGTCAGAGGTTTGATAATCCTAGCCTTTGACTGGAAGGATTGGTGTGTTTTTCTCTCTTCTTCTTCAGGCCAACACAGAGATTGTATTTGCCATCTACGTCTCCTGGAACCAATGATGCGTCTCATCATGGTGCAAGATCTGGGTTGTAACAAACAAATTAGTCAGCCAGCTTGAGTGGTATCCCCTTATACAGGAATGGGGAGCCTGTGGGCCAAATCCATCCCACAGCTGTTTTGTATTTGGCCCTTCTCCAGTTCCTGGATCTGGCCTATGGATCCAGTTCCTACCCTCAAGCACTAAAAGACTGAGCCCTGAGGGAAAGGACCAGGGATCAGGGCATACAGTCCTGGATAGGGGTGGATCCATGATTTGGACTGTCCAATTCCTTCCCCATCCTGAGCACAGTCCTTAAACATCCCTTACTCCTTTGCAGCCCATTGAGCTTGTGCTAAGTTTTAAAGTGGCCTTGTGACAGGGTGCAGCATCCTTTTTCTTTTCATTCCTTTTGCTTTGTTTTCTTTCCCCTTCCCTCCTCCATCCCAGTATATTTCACTTGAGTGTTATGTGCACCAGTGTGTGTGCAAGTGAGTGAATTGGATACAAATGGAGAGTGGAAGTCGGCCCTTTTTTGTCTGTGTGCGCTGCAGGATCGGTTTGTTTAATGTGCAGGTGCTTATGTTTATCTTTGCTTTTCATTCTTTTTTTTTCTTCTCCCTGCTTGGGCTAGAGACTCTAAGGCTGCATTCAAAGGAGGCTTTTTCTCCCAAGTCAAAGTGCTTCCCTTATGCTAACTGTTAATCACCTGCATCTTTCAAACTGAAATCTGAGATTAACAATGGAGCTAAATTGCTCATGCGCATTACTTATAATGTGTGAAGAAGCTTAAATAATTAGCTGGTGAAATGGGCACAAGCCACACAGAAGGGGTAGGAATAAATTTCTGCAATATGATATTAACTTTACTGTCTTTGTTGTCTCTTGTGTCTTCTGTTTATTTGTGTATATATATATATATATATATATTTGTATTATATGTCATGGCCAGTCAGCTAGAACATTGTTTAATAAATAAAAATGAACTCATTAGGCAATAGGGGGTGGGTATGTAGCAGCATGTTTGAAGGACGATTAAGACCAGTAAAGTGCAACAGCTTTGTCGCCGCACCCCCCAATAAGACACGGAGACCAGGAGCTGGATTAAATCGGGCCGCACTCTTTATTTAATCAAATCAAGGACGGTGGGTGATTGCACAAGCAATAAGGGTCCAGTATGGTTAGCTAATCAATTCTTATAAACTTGATACTGGCCGGGATGTGCCTTCCCGTGCCAGTTCAAACCAAACAAGCTCCCCTTCGACAGCACCCTGGCTCTGGCCGAAGGGGGAGCGTCCCAACTGTGGACTTGAGTAAGGAGGTGAGTACCCGCTGAGTCAGCAGACCATGCAGGTACTTACTGACCGAACTGCAGTACCCCTCCCAGGGGCATAACCCCAGTGCGCACTACCTGCCCTTGGCACTGGGTGTCACTTCCCCATCTCTTAAGGAGATGACTCTTTTCATTAATTCCTATCCTATTTAACCTACTATACCATACTGGACCCCCGCCGAGTGCGACAAATATTACCCCTCTTGGGAATGATTCAATCATTCAGATTCGTCAGGTTCGTACAACCTTCTGCACGTATAATCTCGAATTGGTATGTCTGAATATCGGTTCCGAATCCACTGTATTAGCATTAGTTTATAGCCAATTATAAATTGCCAATCAAGCCTATTTAGCCTACTCTGCACTGTTGAAGGGGCAAAACAGGCGACCCTTAAATTAGGCTAGTCGCTAAAATTCCCCTTCGGCTCCCTAAGGGCAACCGGTAACTACCCCAGTGCTAGAGGTGTGGTGGGTGGGCTGCTTGTCTCTCTCCCTGCTCGATCTGGAGCGTGCAGCCAAGGCAG